>CM023488.1:21490715-21923215 GCA_013339685.2 Hyalomma asiaticum | reverse complement strand
CTTCCCCGTAAACACTTTCATATTTATGTAACAATACCCGAACGATTGCTATAGAAGTGTGGCTTGCCTGCTTGCCGCATTTATGAGACACATTATTCAATCCCTGCGATTTTCAGTGCTATGAAGATACATGCTTAGTACATTGTGCGTTCAACTTCTGTAAACATAGCTTTGCATAGCGTCTATCTGGAAAGCAAGTAGAAAAGAAGAAAAGTAAGGACTGGGGGTGTGAAGACGTCAAAGAAGCACTCACTTCAAAAATGTTGTATCTACGTACTCTGTTTGCACCAGCCTTGAGGGGTGGTGCTTTTAGAAGGAACTACAAATATAGAGGCGGGGCCCTAATATATCAAAAAAGTTCCCGCGTAATCTCACCAGGCCAACGTAGTTCTCATATCAACAACCAACAACCGCCTACATCGCGCATTTTAGGTAACGTTGTTATCAAGCTGTCAAGATGTCCCCCACCCCCCTTGTCCACCACCACACAAAATTGAAATTGTCGGTTGATTACTGGAACTTCAAAGCTGCTTTGCCGGTAGTAACACTGTCCCGGCCATCTTGATCCCTCTTCGTGCACGTTGCCGCTAATACTTGCAAAAAGTGTTTTAGCAAAATTATTTTTCCAAATAAGTTCTTTAATACTTATGCTTGAAGAAATGAGCTGTCCGTTACCAAGACTCCAATTAGGATTTGCCTGAAGAAATGAGCTGTCCGTTATCAAGACTCCCAGGATTTGCCTGAATATATGAGCTGTCCGTTACCAAGGCCATTAATTTTGGCCACCTGGCGGACTTTAGCGTCCATCCAAACGCTAAAAGACGGGCGTTTTCTTGTCCTTCGCACCCTATCAAAATGCGGTCGGCGTAGGCGGGATTCGATCTCGCGACCTCGACCTGAGAAAGCAAACACCGTAGCAGCTTCGCTGCCACTGCCGGTATAATTGGACTTGAAATCGCGCAATTACCGAAACAGAATGAACCTTAAAGTTTCTGTTTATCTTTCTTGCCCAGCCGGGAACAAGTTCTGCAGTTTCAGCGAGTTCCGGTGCGCCAACCAGCGATGCGTCGCCGATAACTTCGCTTGCGACGGTCACAACAACTGCGGCGATAACAGCGACGAAAAATGCAGTAAGTGCAAGAAAAAAATAATTTTCAAGATCACTTTCATGACGCAGCGTCTCCGTTTCGAGTTGGATGCCTGTCGGCGTATTCTTGTTGCGCCAGAAAGATCTGCACGTGCTGTCAACAGCAAAAGTTTGCGGGATCTGAAACTTCGTATACACCCTATATTACCGCATAGCCTCGCAGCATAGCCTCGAAATTAGGTTGATTTGATTGATTTGTTGGGTTTAACGTCCCAAAATCAGCTCTAATTATGAGAGACGCCATAGTGGAGGTCTCCGGAAATTTCGACCATCTGGGGTTCTTTAACATGCACTGACACCGCACAGCACACGGACCTCAACATTTCGCCTCCATCGAAATGCATGCCGCCGCGGCCGAGATTCGATCCCGCGACCTTTGGATCAGCAGCCGAGTGCCATAACCACTAGACCACCGTGGCGGGGCGAAATAAAGTTTACACCCTATACATCGCAAAAACATCTACCCACTGAAACTTTTAATTCGAGGCTACGTTGCGAAGCTAAGCAGTAATATACGTTTTTACAAACTTTGCTACCCGGCAACCGTTCGTCATTAAGGGTAACAGAGTGGATTCCTAGAGCAGGCAAGCGTGGCAGGGGGCGGCAGAAAGTTAGGTGGACAGATGACATCAGGAAGTCTGTGGAGGGGGGGGGGGGATAAATCGGGCCCAGTTAGCACAGGACAGTGATAATTAGAGATCTATGGGAGAGGCCTTTGCCCTGCATTGGGCGTAGACAGGCTGCTGCTGCTGCTCCTGCCATCTCAAACTCTTGCTGTCTACTATACCGCGTGGGTCGGCGTGTCACCCGAATTCAGTGACGCGCCCACTTGATAAAAAGATCTCTATTTGTGAAGCGCCCTTGTCACAAGACTGCTTTTTAGGGGCGAAGCTCCTCTTAGTCTAACCTTGTCACGCGTCAGGCGTCAGGCGTCAGTCGTCAGGCGTAACCCGCGTGCCTCCCGGCACGCGCTCGCCCTCGGCGTTAGCCTGGGCGCGTGCCTCACGGCGCGTGCCTCTCTCTCTCTCTCTCTCCTGGCGCGTGCCTCTGCTGTCTTGTGTGAGAGAGAGAGAGACAGAGAGAGAGCGAAAGGCGCGCGTTGGCTATGGAAACGCTCTTTCTTATGTTGAATTCCAATGGCAGATCCAGATCATGTTTTTCTGCTCTGTACGGAGCAGTTGCATTCCTATGGCAGATTGGGAGCATGAATTTTGTATTTAAGGGACACCAAAGGAAAAAGTTAATTTGGCTAGATCGATTTATTACCTGTGTTGGAGTCTATCCCCGCGTCCCACCACGATGCTCTAGTTGCTATGGTACTCGGCTGCTGATCCGACGGCCGCGTGATGTTAAGGCTGTGCACCTTGCGATGTCAGTGCACTGTAAAGGACCCCAGGTGGTTAAAAACATCCGGAGCCCTTCACTGCGGCGTCTTTAATAATCACAGATGGTTTTGGGACGTGAAATATCACAAATAAATCAATCAATGAGCGCAACGCTGAGTATTCCCTCGCACTGACGATATCTTCATCTTCGTTTTTGTTTTCGTCCTAGTGTGTTGTGACTTCCCATTTGTTCATGTTTGCGCTTGTGTCGACCTTGTAACAACGCAAAACCTTCTATCCCAGCAGTCTGTGCTACTCAACGCTTCAGTGTTGCCGCAGAACTTTAAAAAAATGTACTGGATTCAAAAGGCCCACTATACAAACCTCGCACTTTTGCACTTGCAGTTACGGAGGGCAATCGTAGCACCTATCTGTTTTTTGCAGGTTTCGCAAGGTCTGTCTTTCGCGACTGGGGCTACCTAATCCTCCTCGGTGTGGGCATCGTGGCGATAAACCTTTGCTTGATCGTGCCCATGGTGGTCCGGCGAGTAGGGTCCAATTCGTCGGACTTGCAGCAACAGCAGCAGGTGAGCGATCTTCGTGCGTCGTTAACTTCGAAGAGTTAAGCTGACAGATTATTGGTCGGCAGCACTTACATTTATTTGTCCCACGCCATTGTGAGCCAACGTGCTGAACAAGAGAGGAAATTGTCAAAATTTAAGGAAAGTTTTTTTTTTTTAATTCCCAACAGACGGTATGGTGTGAAACGTGATCTGTTGCGCTGTTGTGCTGCTTCGTATTATACCTCAGTATGACTTTAACCATAAAGGTTCATTATTTTATTGACACGGCGAACAAGTAAGGAAAGAAAATAGTGAGGAATATGTCTTTAAAGGGACAATAAAATAAAAGCAATTGTTTCTCACATTACTAGGTTAGCTTTTAACAATACCAAAAACACCAATCTTGCGGGTAGAAGACCCTCAGTAAGCTGGGAAATGCGAAATGAAATAATAAGGATGGCTACGCCGCCTTGAAGTTCCAGTACTGAAAGGCATTGCGTCACCGATATTTGACGGCATCTGTAAGCCCTATAAATCTCTTTGTCGGTAAGAAAGACCCGAAATCAGTTCGCAGGAAGCCAGAGATATAATATGGGAGTTGCAGAACATTTCATGGCTTGAATTTGGTGCGAGAATACGAAAAAAGATATTGGTCTTGTGACGTCATTAGCTTCCGAAGTTCCAGCGCGAATTTCAATACTCAAGCTATGACATTCGTTTTCTCTTTTAATATTGAGCATAAAATGCTGAAATTAACGAGATACGAGTTCTCGAAATATGTTTTCATTCTAAACCACTGCAGCTGTTAACTTTAGTGTAATTTTAATAACAAGGAATGTTGGCAGAGCCAGCGTTTCCAAAAGTGGACTTGTGTTTGTTAAGGCAACATTGCTTTCCTTACGCTTATGCTGCCGTATTCCTCCTCTGATTCTGAGGTTTAGAGAATGTTGTGCAAAGCGTGCGCAAATGGTGGAAACGCAGCGCTACCCTGACTAAGGCAAGGCCACTTGCGGTAATGTCGGCTCTATACGACATTGCCTCTTTACATCGTTTTCAAAGATCTGTTCAACACTCCAAGCCTTAATGTTACCCTGAAGCGCTGCTCTTATTCGGAGAAAAGAACAGAAATATCCGAATAGAAAAAAAATAGGAACAGCACAAATGTGCAAAACCCTCGAGGGTCGTGTGAGTTCTGACTGCTGTGGCGCAGACATCAGGGATAGCCAGCAAATGCAAGTGTTACGCATACAAGCTTCATCTGATGGCCTTGTGCTATGATTCTGAGTATAAACTCTTACGGTATCTTGCAACGACCCAGGATGTATGAAAAGCGTGCAGGTACCTCGCTGCTGTCTAATTAACTTGCGGTGTTCGTCATAATGGAGAACACACTAACCATGAGATCTCTGAACTGCGACAGCAGGGTAGAGCTTATGACCTGAAATATTTTCTCGCTAGTGAAGCTGGTTGGAAAACAAAACAGGAATGCAGGTTTATTCTTACACCACGCTTCCGTGTCAGATTTCGGCTTTCACCTGCTGATAGTTAGAGCTCCAATCAAGCATTTAACACGTGGACAGCTCAGACAGTTGAAATGACCACCGTGATATGCCGGACATCTGACTGCAGCCAACATTCAACTGCATCTGTGAAGACACATTTCGCTTTCGTATTATACCGATTCTTCATACAGAGGGATCAGCCGGATTTTCTTTCCGGAACGCCGCCATCAAGTTACTAAGAAAAAAAAAAAAGGAAAGTGGTCACGCTTGAGGGGGATGCGACGTGACATAAATTTCCTAATCTTTTTTTTCGTCAGTGGCGTTCACAAAACAGAACAAAATGCCACAACAGACAAAGAAAAGCTAGTGGGGTTAGGTCTGTTCCGCATAGCAGCCTGTCAGACTAAACCAGCACTGTACTGCTCCTTGTGAGCCTTCTTGTTCATTTCGTTGCTGGACTCCGTTGTGCGGCGCATATCAGCTCAGCGGTCGAAGCTCACACGTTCAGGTTTAAGAAATGGACGAGTGTACGTGTACTCCAGGGATAATCGCTGGCCGCCATTAAGCCTTCACTGCCTAAGATAACCCGTGTAGGCAGTGCCAGACTCTGTACCCAGGAAAAATACGGAACATCAATCATTTGCGGCACGGTGACTGGATCGCATGCTTTATATATGCTTTCGGAATTTTCGAATCAGTTCGAATATTCGACAGAAGGACTTGTCCTTGGGATAGTTGGTTTGTCGAACACGACGCAACGAAAACTTCCAGTGCGTCATGTTCGACTAGTGCTCGCCGTGCCATGGTTGGTCTGGTTATGGCGCTCGGCTGCTGATCCGAAGGCCGTGGGAGGGAATTCCTGCCGCGGCGGCTGCATTTCGATGGAGACAGAATGTTGAGGCCCGCCCCGCAACGGTGGTCTAGTGGCTATGGTACTCGGCTGCTGATCCGAGAGTCGCGGGATCGAATCTCGGCCGCGGCGGCTGCATTTCGATGGAGGCGAAATGTTGAGGCCCGTGTGCTGTGCGATGTCAGTGCACGTCAAAAAACCCCAGATGGTCAAAATTTCCGGAGACCTCCACTACGGCGTCTCTCATAATCAGAGCTGGATTTGGGACGTTAAACCCCAGAAATCAATCAAGAATGTTGAGGCCCGTGCGCTGTGCGATTTCAGTGCACGTTAAAGAACCCCAGATGGTCAAAATTTCCGGAGCCCTCCACTACGGTGTCTCTATAATCAGAGCTGCTAAACCCCGCAAAAAAATGTTCGGTTGGTTTACGAATATTTCGACTGTAATATTCGACGAATATTCGAAACAATCGAATACACCGACTTGAAAGGCAATCGCTACCTAGAAACGTCTTATATGAAAAACTTGACGACCGCATTCGTCGTACCGTATTCGCTAGCATGTCTGCTAAGGTATTCTAACGTTGCTCTAGCCTCTGCTATCCCCTATCGCACTGCCCACACCACACACTACCTTTCAAATCCAGCAGCAATAGGAAGACTTGCGCAGTGGTTTGTGGTCCTAGTATGGAAAACACAAAACGCGCCTTGCAGGCAGGGCCTGGAACAGACTCTGGATCGGGTTCTCGAGAACAGGTCTGGCTAGTAGGCAGAGCCTGGAATAAAGTGATCGCAGCTGGAGCAGGCAACCTGCACTCCAAACTGTCACGAACATATGCGCGTGCGACGTGCTCTGCCAAACATTCAGGCCATGGCGTGCACTTGACGAGCGGTTCAAAACTTACGGTATGTAGAGGAAAGCGATGCAAAAGACTGCATTGTGGTATGTGAACACGCAGATTCGTG
Organism: Hyalomma asiaticum; assembly: GCA_013339685.2. NCBI lineage: Eukaryota > Metazoa > Arthropoda > Arachnida > Ixodida > Ixodidae > Hyalomma > Hyalomma asiaticum. Next base: position 21,916,862 of record CM023488.1, on the reverse strand, counting down.
CCTCTTCCTTGGGTTTTTCTCTCATTTGAGCTGAAGATAAATGTGGTTCTAGAAAATACGTGCTGCTGAAAACCCAATATATATATATATATATATATATATATATATATATATATATATATATATATATATATATATATATATATATATATATATATATATATATTGGCCACCGTCCCATCCTGCGCACCAGAATGTCTAGCGCTGCTCTATCAAACACAACGCATACTGGTTATGCGGTTCCCACTTTACACGATGTCTTCGAAAGACTTCGAAAGATGCAACCTAATGTTCACCGGTAACGCGTGGGAGGGTGTTCTCAGAGGCGTTCTTATCATCCACCCTGCGGTTTTGATGCTTGCGGCGTGGTTTTCTTGCTTTGTGTATCTGGGCACCGTTTTTTCGGGCCTGGAACTGGCAAAAGGTTTCCTAGTAAGACCTTTCTGGCCTATTCGCGTAAGCTGTGAATATATTTGTTTTTCAACCCAGGGTACTACTTTCCATCACTAACATACGAGCTTTTAGAGATAAGCTCTCGTTGGGGCAGAAGTTTCTTTAGTGAATACTGAGCTCTACGCTGTATGCCTGATTAAAAAGAAAGCTGTGCCGTTTGCCTTGAATTGTTAACCTGGTGTTTGTGTTTACACTGCGAAATCTTCCAGTCAGAGAGAGGTATACAGTCTCACTATAAAATCTCTTATGATACCTACAGTATCCATGTGAGCACATATAAAACCCCAATATTTTTGTATAAATCGTTTAAAGACACGAAGTGCTGGTTTATTTGACTTACATGGTCATATATAGGATCTATAACGGAAGCGTGAATACTCTACGTCAATTTTCAGACAGAGCCCATTTAAAAAAGAAAGAAATGTAAACGTTGGTGCTTTAATTTGTGAAAGTATGACATTATTTCTGCTTACGACCCCTTAACTTCGGTGTCGGCAACGGAAAGGCTCCAGCCAGCTCCACCTGGGTGTTAGTGACTGATTGTTTCACTTTGTAAAAAAAAAAAGGTGTCTTTGTGATCGTGTAGCTGAAAGTAAAGTACAATAAAGCGCCTGTTATGAATATAACTCAGCGCTTAGGGTGTGAATCCTTCGGGAAACTGCCGCTTCAGACATAAAAAAAAAACGATGCAACTTACACAAGGTGGTGCTTGAAACTATCTTAAAGTGTACTTCATCATCTATTTGTTTCAGCAGAGGAAAAGTAAAAATTGTGGCGTTGTACTCAAATAATAGCAAGGAAAGCCTTTATCTGTAGCAGTCCACTTTAATGACGACCGAGAAACCTTGAGCAACTATGAGCTGTATGACCGGGTAGTGCGGTCGCACAGGAACTGCTTGATTAGAGCGAAAAAGTGTTACGCTATTGCGTTTAGCACATTTAATTACTGAGCCAGGGAAAGCGCTGAAGCCTTTCTGAGCCACTCGATAGACGTTCCCATGAGCTTGCTTTGTCTAACGTCCAGAAATGGCACCTGCGCTGGTTATACAGTTCGGGTTATCGCTTTCCGCTTCTCTTTGCATCGTTTTTTTTTTTGCCTATACACTTGCTGAAGCGGCAGTTCCCATCGTTTGCCTTCTAGCCGACTTGCGTCGTCCAGCAACCCGGCAGCACGTATCAGGCCGCCAACGCGAATGCCATGCCTCCAACTCCTTATCCGGGAGGGGGGCCCGCACCCGACAGCTCGCAACCTCAAATGATGAGGGACTTCCCGGGAGCCACAGGAATACCCGTAAACCTGGAGACGGGCCGCCAGATGCGCTTTCAAGCACCTCCGGCCGAGTTGGCCAACGTCGACTACCCTCGCACCACACCAGTAAACCCGATCGTCATGAGCATGCCGGACACCTCGGCGCCTTCGCTGCCTGACGCGTTCGGCGAGGCCCAGCCGGCATTGAACAACGCCATGCCAAACGAGCAACAGGCTCTACCGTCGGGATTCGCCGACCTTCAGCAGCCATTCCGCACCGCTCACGCCCAGATACCTCCGAGGCAGAGGATGTCCATGTTCCAGCACGGCCACCCGCCGCTGAGCCTGTACGAACAGGCGAACCCGTTGCGCCCCTTCCCGTTCTTCAATATGGGTGGTGGACTTTTCGGGCCGGCACCCTTTGGCGGGGGCCCCATCCACCTCGGCGGCCCATTGGGCATGCCATTCGGTGGACCAATGGGGCCCTTTCCTCCCAGAATGCCAGGATTCATCATCATCGAGACTGGTGATGACGACTCGCAGTCCCAAGATCCGCTATTCTTGCCAGACCCACACGGCGGTCTCCCACCATCCAGCACAAGCTCTTCAAATGCGGATGCGGTGTTCCCGACGCTCTTGGTTCAGCAGAGACAGCAGCAAATGCAGCAGCAGCAACAGCAGCGTGCTGCAGAGGAAGAACCACGGACTCCTAGAAGGCGCCACAGGCACCGCCACGGAACCGGTGGTGCCGGGAGTCTTCAGACTCCCACTGCTGACAGCGAGTACCACGATGCCCTTCAGGGCAGCAAGGACGAGCAGAACGACGTCAAGAGACAACAACGTCGCGCAGGCAGAGCTTCGCCGAGAGCGCCACCTGCGACAGGCGCCATCCCGCAGCCCGCGCCTCCGCCGAAGCCCGCGAAGAAGGACGCAGAGAAGGAGGCCGCCACAAAAGACGCCGATAAAACGGTCATGCGCATCGACCGCATCGAGACACTGACGACAGCGGCGGCTGCTCTGCAAAAGATGGGCCTGTTCGGGCGACCCATAAGCGCTCCCTCGGGCAAGGACTGCGTTGCGGCTGACTCCGTGGTCGTCAGGCGTGCCAAGTCGCAGTGGGACGCCCCGCTGGACTCGAACCATGAGCAGAACAAGATCATCTACGATCTTCCGTCCGTGTCGACGTACGATTACGCGAGCGTCTGGTCTAACACCTCCACCACGTACAGCGAGACGACGGCGACGACCACGGAGACTGACGGGAGTCGAGGGACGACTACGCAGCAGCAGACATCGGGGGACGACAGCGACGTGAACTATCTGAGACCCACCGTTTCGCTGGAAAACATCACCGTGCTCGACAACGCTCAGCAACGCGAGAGAGAGCTGCGAGAAAGGAGGATAACGAGAAAACGAGAGTAATGTTTGAACGCACATAGCCAACGCCCTCGCTGAGTATTCGTTGTAATAGTACTTAAAAACACCATGACTCCAATATTAGCGCGGATCAAAAGTAGCGAAAACGAGTTGGCCGGTAACCCTGGGAACGCGAGGTTGGGTGAAAGCTTCGTGGTATCCAGTAATGCGCCACTGCTAGGAATGTTCGGATGTACATGGCGGTAAAAAAAAATCAGTTTAAGTGTCTTGGACATTCAACGTCTGTGTTTGCATGGTAGCGCGAGGACACGTTTGCACAGAATCCGTACATACCCACACGCTAATGGGACCTAGACGAAGCACGCAGCTGGCAATAATTTCTTGGCAAGTGTGCGTGGGGGCTTGCGGATGCTTTCCTCTTAAAAATCTGGTTAGTCCGATGTTTTGATACACTGCAAGCCGTCTACTTGTGCCTTTAAAAGCAAGCTTGGGAATTAAATATTTGTTTTGCAGAGGACTACACCTTCCAGTCAGGCTTGCTTCTTAAGTACTTACGGCAAGTAATTGCTAGTATTAGTGAAATGTGGACTAAAACGGCGCTTGTTTGTATCCGGCTTCTATAGCGGTTGCGGATTCGTAGCTTACATTCGTAGCTTTCCCTAATAAGTGGTCAAAGAGAAAAGACGACAAGAAGCGTTACTAACACGTTAATGCCATTCGAGCTGTACCACTTGACACATAATTTCTCAATGTTGAAGTAAACATAGGAAATTTAGAAATGCTTTTGGAAACTAACTGAAAACTATTTCTACGGGAACGCCAGTCGTAGCAAGCCCGTTCCCGGTCACTTCACTTTCGATGGAAGGGCATACCTAGGCTCAGATGTGATGTGGGGCAGCGTTTGCTGCTCGAGCGCGTGGACTTACGCGAAAATTAGACCCGATGGCGTCGAACAAGCGCCACTGAGCTGCATCGTGTAACCTCCGCACTGGTATAGCCTCTACGATGCCACGTGCGAGGGTACCACAATTTAGAAATTTACCTAAATTTAATCACACTGGTGACGTTCATCACTGTAACGTAAAAGACAGTTTCAAAGTCAAGTTTGTGAAAGTGAGTAAGACATTGTGAAAGTGAGTAAAGTCCTCTCTCCATGATTTAAACTGTCAAATATTTACTACGGAGATGTTTAGGAGGCTCACCATGTCCGTCCACGACGTCTTCTACCACGCTAGAGGGAAAGGCTGACCCACGGCCCACTAACCGTACCAACGCCAAAGGCAATATAGGAAGGATGAAAGGAGGAAAGGTAGGAAGGAAGGAGGGAAGGAATCGAAGAAAGATTTAGGGAAAGAAAAGGAAAAGAAAGAAGAAAAAAAATTTCGTTCTTTCGTTTCGGCAGTGATCTAGTGGCTAAGGCACCTCCCTGCTCCGGCGGTCACGCGACCGAATCCCGACCGCGGGAGCCGCATTTCAATGAAGGCGAAATCTTAAAGGCCCCTGTACTGCGCGATGCCAGTGCAAGTTGAAGAACCCCAGGTGGTTGAAATGTCCACAGCCCTCCACCACGGCATCTCTCACAATCAAACCGTGGTTTTGTGACGCAATACCCCACCAATTGACACATCCTTTCATTGCATATCGTGCTGCGGTTATACAGCAGCGACTGTTGGGATCGATCCCGCTGCTCCGAGCTATATCTTCCCTATCGCTTTATCGCAGAACTGCCTTGGCATAATCACTGTAACGTAGCTGAAGGTCGTGCGCGGTAGTGGGTATTGGGTCGATGGCGACAGCCGACCCGCCTTTCCTCCTGCTTGACGACCACTATGAGCTCATGGCACATGACACATGGCACTGGCTCCACCTTGGACAGTTACCCCGGTAAAATAATAAACACGCAATGGTAGCTACAAGGAATGTATTGAAGAGGGAGCGCATGTCCCCGTCATGTGTAAACAATCTGATTAGAAGTGTCCAGCCAATATGAAGAGGCAGTCTTCGCCCAATTAAGACCAAATTGACTCTTATATAACGTACATTCGCAGCTTATATGCACTTAGGCCTAATGCAACAAATTTTGTTTTACGGTTCCTGATATTTGTTTTATATTTGCCGAGCATGTGTTCCTATTTTGTGATATTTATTCTCCAGTCCATTTGTTCTCCGGCAATATTAGTTTCAGATGCATGCCGTGTACTTCCCCTTTTCGTATTCTAGTTGTACGCATTTCTCATTACTAATTCGTCGCAACCATAATTTCGTGCAGATTTATGTACGTCAATGCTAGTCCTGGAAATATTCTAGCTCCGGTATACCCTTTCGCACAAGCGATGAGAAAGTTAACGAGTAATAGTGAGCCTTTAATAACCAGCACTGTAGCTATCAATACTTATTAAGAGATTTGGCGAACAACGGCTGATAGCATTTTTCAGGAAATAGCTCTTCGCCATTATAGCCACTAGAGCGATCCGTAAAACCTGCGCAGTACCGTAAGATTGCCTTCGCAGTGCCTTGAAGATTTACGATGCTGTCAAGCAATAAAAATATTATCAATCTTGAAAGCGTTGCGCTTGGAAGCACGCACTCGTGGAGTGCACGGATTTGGAGAGTACATTGTTTCGTTAAACGATTGCAGCACTCGTGAAATTGCTAGTGTTCTGACAGACTGAAGTTGAGTGATGAGCACATCTCTTACAGCGCGTTGGTGCGAACACCAAGTTGTTACTGGAACACTGTAGCGAACGTTTAAGAAGAAAATTTCACTCAAACGAAACGATTTCCGTGAGCGCAATATAGCTGGCTCGTGTCCCGAAGCTAATAATGAGCACCTTCGGTGATGGAGAATGAGAGAGGGAGGGCTTCGTAGAAGAAAAAAAAAACTGAGGACAATTCGCCCACGTAGTCGTTAAATAAGTGCGCAGGCCTCTAGGCTTTCAAGCAAATGATAATTATGTATTTTAGCTACTTTGAAGCTATCAAGGTGTTTTTGTTAATTTTTCGTTTGAAGAGAGTCACGTTTTTGGAGAGCTCCCACTGGAGCCCTGCTAGAATGACTCGCTTTTTGCCACATTACATCTCTTCACATACAAACATTTTCCTGGGGCCATTGCCCCGCCACGGTGGTCTAGTGGCTAAGGTACTCGGCTGCTGATCCGAGGGTCGCGGGATCGAATCCCGGCCGCGGCGGCTGCATTTCGATGGAGGCGAAATGTTGAGGCCCGTGTGCTGTGCGATGTCAGTGCACGTTAAAGAACCCCAGGTGGTCGAAATTTCCGGAGCCCTCCACTACGGCGTCTCTCATAATCAGAACTGGTTTTGGGACGTAAAACCCCACAAAACAACAACATCCTGGGGCCATGCCGCCTTCTTCATTCGTGCGAAATATTTCGACTTTTTGTTGCTGCTGCACCTTAACTAGGATTGAGCGTTAAAGTTTCCTGTGATGCCTTCTTCGTGTGCCTTGAGTTATTGCTACCAAGATCACGAAGAGTGTACATCCTGTCTTACAGTGATAACACTGATAACCGGAATACATTCGTTGTTTACGGCGCCATAGAATGGGAACAAGAAACGAGAAACTACTTTTGGTAAAATGTTTTGGCGGGCTAATTGATTCATGGCTTTTTCAAATGTTTCGAAACTTTGCGAGAAGACGGGAGCACTAGAAAGAAGACACACAGTACACCACGAGCGCGGACTGCTAATTGTTTATATCTGTGAAGCAACCCACAGATATTTCAAGCAGGTGCCTGGACACGTAGCCGCACTGTCACTCATCCGTGTGCCGATAGAACATAGGAATCTGCGGAGTACTCACGCCAACCGAGATTTCGACCGAGCAGTTACCGGAAAACATAAGCTGCTCTTACAATACATAAAAAAATAGAGCTAGGTCACCCGAGCGTGTGATAGAAAATAACAGATACGACCCAAAGAATAACCGGAGTGAAGGTGATAACATGAAAGTATAAAATCGCCTGAAAGGAAACAACAGTCGACAGATGTAAGGAGATGATGGCCTAAAAATACATGAAAGGAAAAAAAAATCGTGATGGAAGAAAGATTAAAAAAAAGCATGGTGAAGGCGACTGAATCAAAAACCTGACTATAAAATGAATGAAACTCGATGAAATGCCGACGGTCCGTGGCTGCTTAAGCATAAAACTAAAGAAGAAACAAAACTCCCGAAATACCTCGACAAGAAGAGAAATTCGTGTGAAGGATGCACACCGGTCAGCTAGGGCGCATTCTAGGAAATATCTGTTCTCATTTCTAGGAAAGCGCCCCGCCACGGTGGTCTAGTGGTTATGGCACTCGGCTGCTGATCCGAAGGTCGCGGGATCGAATCCCGGCCGCGGCGGCTGCATTTCGATGGAGGCGAAATGTTGAGGCCCGTGTGCTGTGCGATGTCAGTGCACGTTAAAGAACCCCAGGTGGTCGGAATTTCCGGAGCCCTCCACTACGGCGTCTCTCATAATCAGAACTGGTTTTGGGACGTTAAACCCCACAAATCAATCAATTTCTAGGAAAACCCTGTTTTTTTATCTATTGTAAAAGCGACTTGCGTTTCCCGGTTATTGGTTGGTCCCAATCCTGACTTATATAAGTGCTTGGCAGATTCTTGCTTCTTGTGCTTTATGGGCACACGGTTGAGTGACGGTGTCACCACGTGTCCAGGTTCCTGCCTGAACCATCTATTGCTTGCTTCACAGAAATAATCAGTGGACAGTCTGTGCTGCCGGTGCCCTATGAGTTTTCTTTCTGGTGTCCCCGTCTTCTCGCGCAGTTTCAGGAATGTCTGAAAAAGCGAAAGGACCACATTGAGAAATCTGCCATCGTTTCGGGCTTGGATCCATCTTTTTGTGCTGTTAATCATCGAAGAATTCACGCGCAGATTTTTGCTTCGAGATCGAGAATTAAGTCTCTCACGATGCTGTTTTTTCAAGCAGTAGTAGTTCGACCATTAGAACAAAAAATAAAGAGAAATCATACCGGCGCAATTACATTGCTGTAGCAGGGGGCAACTGCGAAGTCAGCTGCCGCAGAGGCTTACTTGCCCATGTTTGATCGGCGTAGGAGGAATGGATGAGCATCAACCACAACACGACACCTCATCAGCGACTCATGCTTGCCTCAGGCCTCGGGAGAAGCAATCCCCTTAGGCTAGAAGATTCAACCTGATGACTTCTAGGGCTAGCAATGAGGCAAAAAAAAAAAAGAAGCAACAAGCGTGCGTTAGCACACATTTTCAGTACTACAGGAAAGGTATTGTGCGCAGCGTCAGTGGTATGCCAACCGAGATGACAAAGAAAATTGTACTGAAAAGCAGTAGTATGTGAAAGGGGGCCACAAGAGAAGTTCGGGGAAGCTAGAATACATGTTTTCATGGTGTAAGTGCTGGCACATTGATTTTTTTTTATTGACTGTCAAAGTAGCATAAGGGTGTATCTTCATCACTGATTTTGGCATGCTCAGCACATACTAGACGCAAAGCGTTGAACAGATTTATTTTTATACGTAAGCCGACGTCGTGCGATAGTTTATTATAAGAATAATTGAAGCCCTGCGGTTGCTGCAAGCTGGAAAGGCAGCAGACTTTCGCAAACAGTAGTGGCAGAGGAAATGTGAAAGGCGGTGATATGTGACCGTTGCTGTAAGTTCATCTCGTCTTGGAATGCAGCAGCTGAGAAGGTATTTCTCATACTATTTAATAGAACTGTGCGAACAGCAAAATTTTGAGTGCGAAGTGAACTCGAATAATAATGTTCGAGTGCGAATTGAAGCGAATAATTTAAAATAATTTTCGAATATTTTGTTAATAATAGCATGTCGAATTGTGGAGAAATGTACTGCTCAATATGGGCCAAGAAAAACCTGCACGGCTTGTGTACACCCACAGTTGCATTTCGAAGTCCTAAAAAACAATAAACCAGAGAGCTGTGGAAGAGAAAGCTAACTTCGCTGGGCATGGGTGTCAGCTTCGCCGCGGTACATAAGTGTCAGCTTCGCCGCATTACGTGAGTACTAGCTTCATCGCAATGGACGGGTGTTGGCATCGCCACAATACCCGAGTGGTAACTTCGCTACAATGCAGAAGTGTTAGCTTCGCCAAAAGGGCAGAAAGCTGAGCGAGTTGGTAAGAGTCCACAGTGAAAAGGACAGGCGTGCAAAACATGGACCAAATGGGAAGTGGACAACAACAAAGCGAACATAGCGAATAACAAAGGCGTAGTGCGGCAAAGCCGCAGTACGCATTTGTTATGCGCCGAAACGTGTTACTGGCCGGAATGGACGTCTTTTTGTGAAACACAGGACAATTTGCCCATTAATTATCGACTTAGAATAGTTCGAATAGTAAAATTTCACTGCAAATCGAATCGAATAGCGAACGTTATGCGAAAGTTATTCGAAATCTTTAATATTCGCATGCCATACTATTTAGTCCCTTCGTGTAAAAATCTTCGCTTAGAATGAATGACCTTCGTGAGAACGAAGATGAAATGAGAACTCTGCAGGATTTTGAAGAATGAATATTCGGCACGTTAAAAAAAGAAACATTCGTGCTAGTCTTCTGCGTCATCATGTCTATCTGCAAGCGCCTAATACATATTCCTAGAAGGGTTCGTCAAAATATCGAACATTTAAGCTTTAATAATTGCATTGCTTCATTCAATGTACCAGCACGTGTTCTTAAGTCTCAAGGGTTTCCTCACGTTGTCGTAGGTGTTGCGGCACCCAAAATTCATTTGCGTATCGTATGCGTAAAGAAAAAATTAAAGAAAGACAATTTAGAACATTTTGCGCAGAGCCGACCAAACACTCCAGCACCTTCTGAACTTGCTGATGAAGACAAGCCCTCAACGAGTACCACCAGCGACAAGTGTACAAATTCTTCGCAACCTGCAACCACAACCACTGATAGCCAATCCCAAGCTGAAAGAAAAGCCGCCAGATCTAAGCCTACAGCCTCGAGTCCTGATAGCAGTCGAGGCTCCAGTAAGTCACCCTCGGGTCCAGCTTCCCGCCAGAAGCAGGCAGCTAAAGTCAACGGGCACAAGCTTACAAAGAAGATGCCGTGCCCGCATCCAAGCAGCGGCCGCCATCAAAGACGATGTCGCCAGCGTCGTCATCGCAGCAGCAGTCGTCAGCCCCTAATTTCCCCGAAAACCTTGGGCGAACCATTATCGTGTTCGACCTACCGCTGCATACGCCTGCCGCCCGGGAAGACCGTGTCCTCCGAGATCGTGGAGAGAAGCCCCATCTTTCACGTCTACGGTGCGATAACGGGACCTAGCACGACGTCAGGGCCAGCGACGAACGACTCGCTGTCCCCTAAACAATCGACACCCGTCGAAACTAGCGCCTCCAGCAAGCCGTCGACGTCACCGCGTTCCCCGGCTCCCGATGTCGTAAGGACCGATGCGGTGACGCCAGCCCAGAGGTTGCCCTTCCAGACAGTTCCCAAGAGGCCCTCGACTCCGCCGTTGTACGTCCTTCGGTCGCGGTCAAGCCTCAGTCAGGACAACGACGTCGAGTGCGGTGAGTCGTGGGGGAAAGGAACATGTTGGCAGCCTCACTTGGCAGCTTTCTGCGCAATGCATTGTCACTGCGTGGTGCAGTGACAATGCATTCCTCCCTTAGTCTTTCCTTATTGGAAACTTGATCAGGAAGGAGCAGAGAATATGGGTGAAATGAGCGCTTAAAATGTTACCGTCATTTATAGCATAGCTTTGTGTCTTGCCGGGCGCTGATGATATTTCCGTGATCTTGGAATCCGCCACTGCTACATCTGGCTCAGGTTACTTGGTGTACTCAGTGACGTCATTTCTTGAATTGAGGAGCGGGCGCTTTCCAGCCGCGCTTGAAAGCAGATTGCGAATTTCCTGTTGCCTGCGGTGCAAAGATATTTAGATCGAGAGTTAGCTGTAGCCTTTTCGACAGATAGGCATGGGTTTCTAACATTGTTCAGATGTGTTGCAGGGTGCCGCTAAAAACGGTCCTGCAACAGTTTTCGATCGTAGTCATAAAACTCATGCCAAACAGTCACGGAGACTCCTGCAAACACGCCAGACAAATATTAGCGCGCGGCATGGTGCAGAGAATCTGCAGTCTGGCTGCAAATATGTAGCTTTAAACGGCTTGCTCACCTTTCCACAAATGACGTCACAGGTGGCATCGGTTGCGTCGCCTAACTTCTTTTCTTGTTCTTAAGAAAAAGCAAGAAAACATACATGTTTTCCCTATTTGTTGCACTGAAAACGACGAAAAGAGGTATTACCGTGGACATTTCCGTGAATATGGCATCGCTAATCCTAGTTCCACTTCAAGTGACGAAGTCAGTATTCCTTTTGATGACATGTTCACAGAAAAGGAGATGGATTAAGACGTATTTGACACGAGGTTGCGAATTCCCTGGTATACCAGTAAAACGGCAAGTTGGGCCAGTTGGTTGGGATTCATTTTTTTCACTTGGTTACAGCGCAACATAGACGAGGACAATAGAAGGAAATGAACAACACGGCGCTGCTCGCAACTGTATTTTTATTGGAAGAAGGTGACAGATATATATGTACTGACAGCATTACATCGAGACATGCGCAGAGCAAGAGATGCACCAAGGTAGCGTTGTCACACTTTCGCGATAATCAGGAGTGCAATAAATACCTAAGTTCTTTTTCATGGAGGGTGACTGATATGGTTCACTTATGCACGTGCTGTCCCTGATCGTTATATGGTAGGCCTCAGCGATTTCTCTTGTCAATTGGTGAGGATGCTTGAAAATGACGGTGGTTTTGTTAAAAAAGGGACGACAACCGCATGACCTGCAATGCTCCGGTAAATGAAGACGCGCGACCCCTTGAAGTGACAACTCATGCTCCCTTAAACGAACATTCACACATCGTTTCGTTTGTCCCACGTACTCTCTGCCGCATGATAATGGAATGAGATACACAACCTGTTTTACACATGTGATGTACTTGTTCGTTTTCTTATGATTTACAGTGCAGTCTCCTTTTACTTGCTTATTCTTCAGTGAATTTTCAACAATCGGGCATATGCGCCCTACCTTATGTTTAGCAGAAAACAGAACATTCACGCCGTACCTTGATCCTACATTTTTGAGCCCATGCGCCAATCTGTGTACATAAGGAAAAACCGCTCTTTTGCTTTTTTCATCACACTTCGATAGACCACCTTTGTCCTTCACGAGCTTAACGCTCCTGACCATGGACTCGCACACAGAAGAAATTACCTTGTCGGGATAACCCGCATCCACTAAGCGTTTAGCTTGGTTATGAAAGGCAGAATTCGACACGTGCACACACGACTTCCTCAGTGAAGCATTTAAGATCGTCTTCGCAATGGCCCTCTTCACAATCTTAGAGTGACCAGAATTATAGTTTAAGATAGACTTAACTGATCTTGGATCATATTTCCAGCACACATGATTTTTACCAAAGATTAGCTTTAGGTCCAGAAACTGAAGCTCGTAATTTTTAGGGACTTCGTGAATAAAGGTGAGGCCCATACCGTGCTGATTAAACAACGTGAGAATTTCATCAACGTCTTCACGATGAATGTCATTTTGGAAGAATATCACAAAATCATCGACATAGCGGAAAACGGCACTGCAGTACTTGCTGAGGAGACCCTCCAGCTGCCTGTCAATGTATCCTAAAACAATGTCACTAATGATAGGGGCCACGCACGACCCTATGCAAACTCCGGACTTTTGTACACCAGCGCCGTGTTGTTCATTTCCTTCTATTGTCCTCGTCTATGTTGCGCTGTAACCAAGTGAAAAAAATGAATTCCCTGGTATACACAGTGTACAAACAAGTGTCGACAGGAGCCCCCATCACTGAACGGTATACTGTTCTCAGACTATATTAAACGAAGTGTTGCAGGGCACCCTTGAGAGACACACGCTTCAGCGCTCGATGCGAGTCCATTCGTAGGATTCCTGTCGTACTTGCATAGAATGTGTTTAGCCGTGTACTAAAGTTTTCTCAATGTTTAAAGGATTTAAAGGCGTCTTTTCACTCTCCACTGATTGGAACTAAGTTTTCAATATATGTTCTCAACGGCACTCTAATATATGCCAAACTGGGGTGTTGCAAGTCCTTTAGTTTACCTTAAAATGAATTTAGAAAATCTTTAGCGGATTCCCATGCAGTCTACCCTGTGCAGGCAGGCGGTCAAGAGAAAAGCGGTGAAACCTTAGCGCTGAAATCGTCACCGTGAAGCTCGCAAACACCGGCATAGTTTTACGCATCGCGGGATGACATTGGCACTTTAATTTTTCTGGCACAAGCTCCATATTTCCGATTATGGGGAGGCTGTGACGTCATCGCATACGTTTCACGAAGCATCTACCTGCTTGGGTTTCGGTTGGAACACGTTGTTGATATGGCTATTTAAAATTATTGGTGAATTTGGGAGCAAATTGAACCACCCTGCCTGGTAAAGGACTATCAATGCCATGGTAAAGAGCGATATGAGAAGGTAGTGAAATAGCCACCGGAGTTCCTCTTTAACCGGAGAGAAAAACTATCTTCATTATATATGCAGTTGCCTTTTCGTAAGCAACATTTTCCTGAGACCACCGTTCTCTTGCTTAACCATAATTCATTTTGCAGGGTCTACTGTTTGCATTTATATACACGTGTCCAATATTCAAGTACACCCTTAGGAAAGATATGCGCCGCTGGCGTTATAAAACTTCAAGGAGAGGTGCCGATGACTAACAGTTCGCCGAGATAGTCAACATAGCTTTGACTTTAACGAGCACTAATTTACCAGAAGATGAACGTCTTCCTGGTAGCAATATTTCCTAACTTTGTAATAAGGTTTGAACTGATGACCTAGCGTTCTTTGAAAATAAGTACCTGAGCCCTCTTCCGCTGACAAAGGAAACAATTACTTCCCTTGGTTAGGCTAAACGTCACCTTGTCGTATATGCAGTTCGCGTGGTATATATAATGAGAATTCCGCTCGCTGCGAACGCGTATGCTGCTTTTTTTTTAAAAAAAGAAACTATGATTGGGTGATAGACAAGCTTCTGAGATGTTGAACACAACATTCTCAATTGCTTGGTCGGAGCAGAACGTGTTTAATATCTTTCTTCGGAGGCCCATGTACATAACAGTATACCTAATCACTTTAGCTGTTTCTTATAGTTATTATTGTTAGCTTTTATTGTAGATGTAAAAAGGGCTCTGTTCCGGCCGATTTTTGTGTCGTAAGCACTACTCACGTGCTTCACCGTTCTCATCTGTACATAGTCATCGCCTCTGTGCTTCTTCGGGTTGGAGGCTAGCAAGTGCTTGCAGAATAAACGAGTCTGGTGGCGTCGTCTGCTCCGGTCTTCCTCGGTCTTTCAAAGTGGTGGCAGTGCTGGGCCCGGCCTTCCTCGGTCGTTCAGGATTTAATTGTTGTTTTGTGGGGTTCAACATCCGAAAACCAGTTCTGATTATGGGAGACGGCGTAGTGGAGGGCTCCGGAAATGTCGACCACCCGGGGTTCTTTAACGTGCACTGACATCGCACAGCACACGGGCCTCAACATTTCGCCTCCATCAGAATGCAGCCGCCGCGGCCGGGATTCGATCCCGCGACCCTCGGATCAGCAGCCGAGTACCATAGCCACTAGACCACCGCGGCGGGGCTCAGGATTTAATTCCCGTTATTTAAACTCACATTGGTCTCGAACGTTCCTATCACGACAAATTTTTAATCGAACGTAACTTTTGTTGTTCCTTGTTATTAACCAGCCGTGGTAGCGTAGGTCTTTAGGTGAGAGTTCGTGGTTTACAAAGTTCGTGGACAGGGGGTTGAATCCAGCAGTGGTCAGCGTGAGGTCTCTACACTGCAAAGGTTACCGCATTCCGAATTGTGACGAGGTCCCGGGAGTCGTGCAGAGACTTAGGTGAAAGTTTAAAAAGAAAAGAAAGACCCCACGTGGTCAAAATTACTCGCAAATCTACCATCTGCCTCGAAATCATTTCAATGTTTTTGGCACTGCGAACCTTAGTAAAGTTTATTTTTATTTTCAATTGACTATGAAGCCGAGCTTCATCTGTACGTCAACCAGCGCAACTGTTAGCGGGAACACGGTAGGAAAGGATTGATGTTAAATAATTGTTTTCTAAATAAATGAGACTAATTACACACTCGTTCGACCATCAGGTTGTGTAATCCTAACGCCTGCTGGGCGCTTCACCGAAGAAAAAAAGGCTCTCTCGCACTACTGCTTGCCGTAAGCGTTCACGTCAACGCTCTGTATTATATCGATCAACGCTCTGTGAAATAAATGTGTTACCTTTCTCCGCAGCATGCCATTGATGTATTTATTTTATATATCTACTCAGTGTCCAGAGAGATGTGTTACACGGCTGAAAACAAAAGTACCCTCGTAATTTTGGTCTGGCAGGGCAGTTGTGCATACTGATAACCAGTGAATTGTGCTTACAACAGGAGGTAAAGGTTGAGGCGATTGCGTGTACTATTAAATATACCTATGTCCTTCTTGGCACTTCATATATATATATATATATATATATATATGAGTACCTTACAGCGCCCTCGTGGGGCATTGTGTAAGGGGGGCAATACAGCATTACAGCATGTACAAAGAGAGATACAATAGATAAATACACATAGATATAATATACATAGGTGAAATACTGATTATTACAGATATAACTGAACACACGAACATAGAAATGCAAAATATACTAAAACAGCAAAATGTAGTGTCTAAAGGCATTACACAAAATATAATATAAAGTAACTATTTAAACACCAACAGTTCAACAAGATATGATAACTGCCGAAAGAGTTTTTTCGCAAATAACTGAACACAGAGGACAAAAGAAAAAAAAAACAGGGGAAGAAAGAAAAAAAAAAGAAACGTACCGGTTACAGCATTGCAACGCCATACATCAAATTTCGGTGCATAAATATTTTTTGAGGTTGCTTAAAAACTTTGCGTGATCTCGCTGTGATGCGAGACCATCTGGAAGGTCCTTCCACAAACGAATCGCTCGTATATATATATATATATATATATATATATATATATATATATATATATATATATATATATATATATATATAAAGTAACTATTTAAACACCAACAGTTCAACAAGATATGATAACTGCCGAAAGAGTTTTTTCGCAAATAACTGAACACAGAGGACAAAAAAAAAAACAGGGGAAGAAAGAAAAAAAAAACAAACGTACCGGTTACAGCATTGCAATGCCATACATCAAATTTCGGTGCATAAATATTTTTTGAGGTTGCTTAAAAACTTTGCGTGATCTCGCTGTGATGCGAGACCATCTGGAGGGTCCTTCCACAAACGAATCGCTCGTATATATATATATATATATATATATATATATATATATATATATATATATATATATATATATATATATATATATATATATATATATATATATATATATATATATATATATATATATATCTATATATATATATATATATATCGCATCTTAGATGGATGACGCATATCAAAATGACGGTCGAATGTATGCAGTGTAAAGAAGCTTTTTAAGGGATGAGCGCGCCATGTAAAGGTTCCTTCGAAAATACCCGAATGAACATTTAGCTTTGGCGATGATGTCCTTTACATGATGGTTCCACGACAGGTTATTGGAAATATGAACACGTAGATGTTTATAACGCGAAACAGCCTCAAGATGAATATTGTTAAGGTGATAGTGTGGACATGCAAGTGAGGTGCGGCACACACGCATTGCTTTACACTTTGAAATGTTTAGCTCCATGAACAACAAATGACACCATGTGAATACGTTATCTAAATCAGTGTGAAACTAGGTGACGTCGTCATTGTCAGGTATTTTCCGATAAATGTGTGTGCGTGTGTGTCTGTGTGTGTGTTTGTGCTTGTCAAGGTCATTTATCTAACTTCAAGGGGTCCCTATTGCTGAAGTGGAAAGTAGCCCTTTTATTACCTAGAGTGACATTCATATTGGAGATATATGTGGAGCGAAACGAGCCGAATTTGATCAACTGCAAGAATCTGTTTAGCAGAATGGCCCGAAGATCCCTCGTTTAGGCATCTTGCTGCCTTCCGAGCACCCTTGTGGTTTGCTTTGCAACACAGTCAGTGATGTGTCGTCGACACAAGTCAACAGAAAATTTTAGCGTGCCTGGTAAACCGGTACACGCAAAGGCGCACCGGATACCGGATAGCCTAGAGCATTGTTTGTCGCACTCAAATGGCGCCAGTTACGGGTTATAAACAGAACAAGCAAAACCGCGTAATATATGTCCTCCGAGATTCTGGCAGCCCTTCACTAAGCCCACAGTCTCCAAAATTTTAGTGTCGCGCTCAGAAGCGGTGTCGAATTCTCACGGGTGCTTTACCTTAGAAGCTTTACGACGAAAATCTAAAGCAAATACAACCGTCACTCGGTAACTCGAGGACTACAGGGCGCGCGACTACCACTCGAGAGATTCGAAGCGGACGGCATGCGCTCCGGGTGGTCGGCCATGTTTGTACAGGCGCTGTTTTGCACCCGGTATCTCGCTCAACGCAACGTGCCTTGCGTTTTGCGGTTTACCGGGCGAGCTAACATTGCCTGTTGTCGTGTAGTCCTTTGCACTGCGTACCGTCCTAGAGGAACTGAAAATGAGCTCATCACATCAACCTGAGCCATGCTGCCATCACTAAACGTGGAGACAGCATCAAGTGCATCTACATTCAGCGTTTTATGTCTATTGCAAAATATTTTTGAACCTCGTTCCGGCATGAGATTACTCAAAAGGTCGCTGGGATTGTGAATCTTTCAATGGAATCGTTTCGCAAGTATTTCGCGGTTAGTTAATCGCTGATAAATGGCATTCACAGCCTCAAAACCACCTACTATGCCGTCCGTGCGTACGGGCTAACGGGAAAGCTTTGAATAAGCCGCGCCGGCGATGAAAGCTTGGCTGGCCGTTGAACGCCTTCTGTGGGGCGATATCTTTTCATTACCGGTCGACGCACTTCGATTACTCCAGAAGCCATATTCTTTGGGTGCTTATCTACCTGGGCCCCGCGTGAGGTTCCCTACTCTGGTCGCCAAATGAAAAAAAAATGAAGCCATCCATTTTCACGCCGCAAAACCGTCGAAATAGTTAGGCTGTTTCTTATCGTTAATCGTGACGTAACGTGCAAGTTGTCGAGTTACTGCTGTCATGAGGTGTCAGTTTTTCTTGGTGATGTTATTTTCTACTGACTGTACGTGGTCTTTCACCATGCGCTCATGCGATTCTTTCTTTCTCTCTTTCTTTCTTTCTTTCTTTCTTTCTTTCTTTCTTTCCTTCTTTCTTTCTTTCTTTCTTTCTTTCTTTCTTTCTTTCTTTCTTTCTTTCTTTCTTTCTTTTCTGTTATTTTTTTCTTTCTTTTCTTTAATAATTCTCGTTCTCTCTTTCTTCCTCTGTCTTTCTTCGCATTCCGCGTTGTGCAATGGAGCCGCATCTGCGGGAATGGAACCTGCGACTTCGAGCGAAGGCTTCTTTTTTTTACACTTTATATCGCCCGTTGGCCTTCGTACCATCACTGTCATGTGACAGTGGGCCAAGGGCAAAAGTAGGTATTACGCTGCTATGGTTAGTACGTGAAGGGCAACTGCGTGCCTGATTCCCCCACCTCCTGGGTGGCACCGGTGGTCTGAAGTCCCACTTTCGACCTACGACAGCGCCGCTGTTGAAAAACAGTATCTGGCGGCTGATGCCAATCGCGCTCGTACGCGAACAACATGCTACACGCATCTCTGGACTCTAGCTAGCACTTCAATGATGAAAAAAAAAGGTTCTGTTGCCATATGCATCAACGTTTTCCATCGGCCTTGCCACGGTAGACTGGTGGCTATGGTACTCGGCTGCTGGTCCGGAAGTCACGGGATCTAATCCCAACCGCGGCGGCTGCATTTCGATAGAGGCGAAATCTTGAGGCCCGAGTACTGTGCGATGTCAGTGCACTATAAAAGGCAACTCCTGTGGTTTTTTCACCATGTTCTGATATCAATGTTTTCCTATGGTACTGATAGTACTGTAATTGCCAGGGTGGTTGCGTTTGCTCAGAAACGCACCAAAACTTTTAAATGACCATCTGAAAGTCGTGTTCGAACAGAAACGGGTAGATGCTTCCTGCAGCGTATGCGACGACGTCACAACCTCCTCGCTGTCACAAACATGGAACTGATGCCAGAAAGATGCCGGTGGTGAGGTCATCCAACGATAGACAGAGTCATGCCAGCTTTTGTGAACTTGAGAGCAACGACTTGAGGGCTGAAGTGTGGCCATTTTACTTTTGACGGCCCGATGGCTCGGGAAGGAAAGGTGGAAGGTGATGACATCAAAACCAGGGGGTGTAGCCCGCAGAAGAATCCGCTAAACAATTTTAGAAGTTAAAAGAAAACTAAAGGACTTACAGCCCTCTGACTTCGCATGCATTATTACAGTAGGGAGAAGAATATATACTGAAAATATCATTGAGAGTCAGTGGACACTGAAAAATCGCCGGAATTGGCCACGAAAGAGCCCCAGGTGGTCGAAATTTCGTGAGGCCCCCACTGCAGCGTCTGCTATAATCATATCTTTGAGGACGTGAAAACCCAGAAATTAACGGTTTCCGTACCGCTAAGCCTTTCTGTTTCGCAGCATCATGCCTACGGCTACACACCGCAGAAGGGTAAAAACGGGAGTGTGGGAAGAAAGTAATGTGGTTTCTCCATAGTTTCCTTACCCTGTACGTTAAGCGATAGCTAAGGACAGAGGCGTGATGCCACTAAGAAGACGCTGAGTCAGCTCTGTCGCCGTACCCGTGCTGACGGGGCAAGTCGGCAAGACCGTGGAAAAACATATGTTCCTGCGCATACCAAATGTGAGACAGGAATGGTGTACGAAATTCTGCTGACGTGCGGCGACCCTTACGTCGGACAGACTTGTCGCTGTCTTGACGTACGAACCAGGGAACACGAGCCAAATTTAAGTAAACACGATTTTGCGCTTATGCCTAGCAGTGCAAAGTCAGCCAGTGTGAATTGCGATTTTGTGTGGTCAAGATTCTTGGCATGAGCAATAAACAAATGGCTCGTGAGTTACTGGAAGCTTTTTATGTTCGAAAGACAGATGCATTAATCTGCAGTACATCTTCACTTTTCACAATTTAGATTCCTGGACAGTTGGTAGCCTTGGTAAGCGTGTTTATGGTTACTCCGCGTATATGCGTTATTCTATATATTCTTTCCTTCGTGACGGGAACATGTTGAAAGTGCCACCCGTGTTCTCGTTCTGTGTACCTTGTTATGTGCAGCGTGTTCACAGCGCCATCATGCCTTCGTACTCACACTATCTAGGCCCAACGAAAAGTCCTTACTTTAGCTAAGAATCTCGGTGATTTTTCCTGTCAGCAGCGTGACCCAAGTTTTCCCGAAGTTCTCGAAGGCGAGCAAGCCGAGTTGGGCACATTGAAGTATGCTCGACTGCATGTTCAGTATTGTTCGCTACACTTCCAGCTTCATCCTCCAAAAAACAGCATCCTCTCTCCGTTTACATGATCAGCTTTCCTACGGCGTCTTTCATAATCATAGCTGGTTGTGGGACGTAAAACCCCAGAAATCAATCATCAATACTGTCTGAGTGCACTGGATGGGCCTACAAATGCACACACACAGTCTTGCAGCAGCACTGTCTCCAGGACCGGCCCATAAAATTTTCGCACCCGAATTGAACAAATATTTGCGAATTAATGCAATTAGTTCCGATTATTTCTGTGCTTTACAATGCTTCAAATCATACTTATTTATTCAGAGCTGGCTTTGACGAATTTTACACTCGTTTCTTACCATAATTTGACCGCTTGATTTATACCGTGGCAGGCGACAGGGGACGCTGGCAGCCGGAGCGCATAAGGTGCTTCATACTTAACGTGGCCTGAGAAAGTGTGCCCGAGATATAGCTATGCATTGAGAGGAACAGGCGAGATTGACGCAAGAGATAGCGTTATTTCTGTAAGACTAAGGCGTCGTTTTCTCTCCAATACCAACCTATACAGCTTTGGATTGCATAAATCTGCGTTTTCGCTGTTCACTCCGAAGTCGCTGCGTTTCCTTCGACATAATCACGCCACGAATAATAAAAAAAAAAAGTCGTACACGTTCGCGCTTCAGCCACACGCAAAGCATTCCTCGCTGTTCGTGTTTTGCTTACCCGAACTTTCGCCACCTGCGCACACTTAGGGGGCAGTTCTTGCCTTATAGCCTTAGTCATTGATGGTGCAATCGTGATCACACTACTCTCCTTCCCTGCTCATGTTTACACCGAACGTTGTCCGTGCGCTTCGCTGGCAATCAGAACTATCGGTGCGGTGTAAGATTTTCTTTTTTCCCCCCGATTTGGTTCGTGTATGCTTATCCTCGGTAAACTACTCCTCAGAAAGCACGTGTGCTCCATTTTTTTCCTAAGCACTTCCATAAACGGGAATGGCAATGCGAGACGCGAGGCTCCTGTACCTGTACGTATGCTGCTGCCCGAGAAAATAGGGAAGTTGGGATGAAAATGCGAATCGGTCGCGGCGTTTCTTCTGAATTTTGAGCGTGTGCGCAGTAACCATCTAGCGTTCTCACAGGCAGGCCTGTACCGAGATGAAACGAACTGCAGTTTTGCGCTTTACATTTGCCGCTTCCGCTGGATCTCGCTATGTGCACCGAGGCGTGGCTCGGCCTGATGAGTTTATTTGGGATGTGACTAAATATACGCACTTCCCGGCCCCTTAATGCACTTCCTCGCATTTCCTTTGACGGCCGAAGTATAGCTGCAGATATAATATAGGCTCGGCGCGGTTTTGCTGTATACTGTGTACGCCTAATGCGTAAAATGTGATGCGTTTTCATCTAAAACGGCATTAAAAATTTCCGCTGTTTCTTGTACTCTGAACTGGCCCACGTTCCTAATGTTGCGGTTCCTGAAACTCTAGAGTCTTCTTTGCACACGATTGCTATTCAGGTAATGCTCGACATTTCTGAATCATCACGTAGTTTTGACTGCGTATGTAAGCAACTTAATATGCTTTCAGGGCTGGCGGTTTCTCGTCAAATCCAGCCGGGTCATTTCTCAGTCATACAGGACGGGCTGAAGAGGCTGATCCCCAAACCACATAACATTCGTAAATTCGTAACGTGTGCTATTACCTGGCCACTTTATGACGACTCGAATAAATAAATGAAACTAAGGCATACGTAACTTTGCGTTTTTGTCGAAGTAGCCTAACTTTGCAAGAGTTGTGTAAAAATAAAATGTAATTATGAGAAACATTCAAGATGAAATATAACGAAAGCAGTAACTATTCCACGTCATCATTATCAGAACTGGGTGGTTTGTAGCCATTCAGTCATTTGCGGTTATAGGTGCGTCTGATAGCAGTACTAAATGATAAAACGGCTCTAAAAAATGAAGTTCTATCTGCGCCAAATACATATTTACCTGCAGAGCGGAACGCGGTAATCATATCCCAGAGACTTCCGGTGGGCGGCTACCGTGAGTGATGTTTTGCGACTCCAAGGCACCCCTTCAGAGTCTGCAATCAGCTTTACGGCGGAGGTTACATGGGCAACTAGTTAACGAGACAACAGAGGCACTACACCGAGCTCCCACCAAGGGACATACATCCTATTCCAATGGCCACCGGGACATTGTGGCATCGTTAGAAACGATATCGCTGATGATGCTGCCCGGTCTGCCCATAGGGACACCGCTACAGTCCCGACTCCTTCGTCGAGAGCAGACGCTGCAAGGGGCCTTCATTCACTTGCTGACACATTGTCCCACATATTGTGGAATAACCCGAGCGTCTGGAACCGTCGCCTGCGAATACTTGATCCATTGCGGAAGCTGAAAATTCCATCGAATTTATCCCGCCGTGAGGCAACTTTATTGCGCGACCTGTGGTCAGGTGTGGCTTTTACAAACGCTCACTCATACCGCATAGGTATGTGCGACACTCCCACATGCGACCCTTGCAAATCTGAAGAGACGCTCTGAAGAGACAATAGTGTGATTGTGCTCGCTTTACCGACGAACGCGATATTTCTCAGAGGACAAAATTCTCGGACCATGATCCTACGCATCGCCGGCCAGCAAAGCGACGCGGACGTGCTTTAGTTTTAACGCTCAACCGGGCTGAGTGATCGCCTGTGGTCCACAATGGACAAACACTTATCTACCGCCTGGCAGCCGCACTACCCTTCCTTTCTCTCTCTTAATTCCATAATTCCTCTCCTCTAGTGTAGGGTAGCAAACCGGACGCGCATCTGGTTGACCTCCCTGCATTTCCTTCCTTCCTTCCTTCCTCCCTTCCTCCTCCTCCTCCTTCCACACAGAGGAATCCTAGCAGCATATGTCAACCGCGACATTTTAGGGGCGAAGCACCTTAGGGCCTTGCCTTGTCCGCCGTCCGTCGTCGTCACCGTGCTCTAGTTTGCATGGAGCCCGCTAGGGGCGCTGCGGTGCCCCTAGCGGGCTCCATGCAAACTGTGGGACGCCTCGCGTTGGGTGGTCACGGGAAAATGACAAACGAGGCTGTAAAGGGCGATATGGGAATGGCGAGTTTTGAGGCAAGGGAAGCGCAGAGCAAAATAAGGTTTGAGGAGAGGCTAAGGAATATGAAAGAGAGTAGGTGGGCAGTGAAGGTGTTCCGCTACTTATATAGAAAGAGCGTTGACACGCAGTGGAGAAAGAGAACTAGGAGGCTCACCAGTAAATATACGGCTCTAAGAGAATTGACAACAAGGAGCGTAAAGGGAAAAGTAAGAGTGGCGGAGAAGATTTACTGGAGGGCAGCGATGGAAAAGAAGCCGACTCTGAATAACTACCGAGAGGGCAAAAATGAAATAAAGAGGGAGGCGCGTTTTTGATAATTCAAGAGGAAGCGCATTATTGTTTGAAGCGAGATCGGGCTGCCTTAGAAGGCGTATATATAAAGCAAAATTCAGTAAAGAAGAAGAAAAATGCACATGCTGTGAGGGAGATAGGGAAACGACGGAGCGTGTTCTGATTGAATGCGGAAATATCCACCCAGGTGTACGTTTGGGTACCACCCTACAGGAAGCCTTGGGTTTTAGGGCGAACAACGGGAAGCTGAACATAGGCGCGATTGAAATAAGTAAGAGACGGTTAGCATACTGGCGGCAGAAAACTAGAGAGAAAGGCAAAAATAATTATAGGGAAAAATATGGACTTTCTGCCATAAGGGGCAGGCAACTGGACTATGAATTTCCGTTTTTGCTATAGTATGACCGATTTTATTGAAGTAGATTTAAGAGGCATGAGGAAAATTTAAAGAGAGATGGAAAAAAAAGAAAAGTTCTTATATATTCTTACCAGCCTGGTGGCGCACATGTCACAGCCCCGTTACAAAGGGGACGCTTAGCGTCCGTCCGTCCGTCCGTCCGTCCGTCCGTCCGTCCGTCCCTCCATCCGTCCGTCCGTCCGTCCGTCCGTCCGTCCGTCCGTCCGTCCATCCATCCATCCATCCATCCATCCATCCATCTATCCATCCATCCATCCATCCATCGTTTTATGATAATTCAAGAGGAAGCGCTTTACTATTTGAAGAGAGATCGGGCTGCCTTAGAACGCGTAGCTATAAAGCGAAATTCAGTAAATAAGAAAAATGCACATGCTGTGTGGAAGATGGGGAAACGACGGAGGATGTTCTGATCGAATGCGGAAATATCCACCCAGGTGTACTTTTGGGCACTACCCTACATGAAGCGTTGGGTTTTAGGGAGAACAACGGAAAGCTGAACATGCCCGCGATTGAAATAAGTAAGAGACGGTTAGGATACTGGTGGCAGAAAACCAGAAAGAACGGACAAAAATAATTATAGGGAAAAATAAGGATTTCTGCCATAAGAGGCAGAAAAATTGGCTATGAATTTCCGTTTTTGGTGTAGTATTATGAAGTTAATTGAAGTAGATTTAAAATGCATGAGGACAAGTTAAAGAGAGAAGGAAAAAGAAAACTGCTTAAACTTTTTTACGAGCCTGGTGGCGCACATGCCACCGTCCCATTACAAAGGGGACGCTCATAGCATCCATCCATCCATCCATCCATCCATCCATCCATCGTTTTATGATAATTCAAGAGGAAGCGCTTTACTATTTGAAGAAAGATCGGGCTGCCTTAAAACGCGTAGCTATAAAGCGAAATTCAGTAAATAAGAAAAATGCACATGCTGTGAGGAAGATGGGGAAACGACGGAGGATGTTCTGATCGAATGCGGAAATATCCACCCAGGTGTACTTTTGGGCACTACCCTATATGAAGCGTTGGGTTTTAGGGAGAACAACGGAAAGCTGAACATGCCCGCGATTGAAATAAGTAAGAGACGGTGAGGATACTGGTGGCAGAAAACCAGAAAGGACGGACAAAAATAATTATAGGGAAAAATAAGGATTTCTGCGATAAGAGGCAGAAAAATGGGCTATGAATTTCCGTTTTTGGTGTAGTATGATCAAGTTAATTGAAGTAGATTTAAAATGCATGAGGACAAGTTAAAGAGAGAAGGAAAAAATTACAGGGTATCCACGGTGTGAATGATCCCGAGTGGGCGAAGCTCGGGAGGTTCATCGGAGATCGTGCCGAGTTCCGGATTAATTGAGTTAACGCGCACGCTACGAATCCTCATGGTTCAACTATACGCACAAGTGAAATCTCCCACCGGCACTTCGTTGCAAGCCAAGACCAGTGCCTAAATATATATATATATAAATGGGTGGCCGGTCAACGGTTCTTCAACGCGAGCATTCGGTATTTCTCAATCAAGAAACTGGTTAGGGACGCTACCTGCGCCAACGTTGCCTCTCGCGGGTGAGGGCGCGTTCTACTTCTTTGCGAGCTGGTAGAGCGTTCGTCTAAGAAAGAGCGTTTCCATAGTCAACGCGCCCCTTGCGCTCTCTCTATCACAAGACAGCACGCGCCGAGGGCAGGAGGCATGCGCTGAGGGCGAGCGGGTGCCTGGCGCCTTTCGTTGGTTTATTTCATCAATCAACGGCGTTTTGAACAAAATTTTTATTGTCTAATCACGCACAGGATAAATCTCACCAGGCACTACCTTGGAGGTAAACAATGGCTACTAATGGGAATGAGAGACAGAAGAAGTCGGCTTTTAGCTAAGACTTACACTTGTACTTCTACTAACGTTTCCTACTGGAACATGCCAATGGCTGCTAATGGGGAATGAGAGACAGAAGAATTCGGCTTTTAGTTAACGCGCACGCTGCGAATTTTTTATTGTTCAACAACGCACAGGAGAAATCTCCCACCGGCACCACCTTGGAGGTCAAGATGTGGTACTAGCGTGAAGACTGGTTACACACTACTACGACGAGGGACGAACGGGTGCCGCTATAAGGAGCTTCGCCCCTAAAAGACAAGTGCTTAATGTTTTTTACGAGCCTGGTGGCGCACATGTCACCGTCCCGTTACAAAGGGGACGCTCATAGCATCCATCCATCCATCCATCGTGTGGGTGTTGGCCCATTCTGGAGGCAGTGCTCCCAGACAGTGTCGTCTGCCGTCGTCACAGAGAGCGAACGGCGCGCGGAAACGCTCTTTCTGCGATGAACGCTTTCCCAGCCTGCAAGGAACGAGAACGCGCCCTCCCCTGTGAGAGACAATGCTGACGCAGGCAGCGTCTGCTAGCGAGTTTCTTTATTGAAAGTTCACAGCATATCCACGGAGTGATTGATGATGAGTGGGCGAAGCTCCGGAGGTTCATCGTAGATCCTGCCGAGTTCCGGATTAATTTAGCTAACGCGCGCGCTACGAGTCCTTATGGCTCAACTACGCACAAGTGAAATCTCCCACCGGCACTTCATTCCAAATCAAGATCCAGTGCATATATATATATATATATATATATATATATATATATATATATATATATATATATATATATATATATATATCTGGGTGGCCGGTGAACGGTTCTCCAGCGTGAGCAGTCTGTATTTTTCAATCAAGAAACTCGCTAGAAGACGCTGCCTGCGTCAAGCTTGTCTCTCGCGGGTGAGGGCGCGTTCTCCTTCTTTGCGATCTGGTAGCGCGTTCATCGAAGGAAGAGCGTTTCCATAGTCAACGCGCGCCTTTCGCTCTCTCTCTCTCACACACAAGACAGCAGATGGAAGAGTGAGAGAGCTCGCGCGCCTCCCACACGTAGCATCATTCATTTCTTTGAAGGTAACCCGCTACATAGGAACAACGGACGGACAGACCCAAACCTTAAGGAGCTTCGCCCCTAAAAAACCGACCGCTCGCGCTGCACAACCGTTCACTGGCCACCCCATATATATAGGCACTGGATCGTGACCTGCAATGCAATGCCGGTGGGAGATTTCTCTAGCGCGTAGTTGAGTCATAAGGATTTGCAGCGTGTGCGTTAACTAAAAGTAATTCGAAACTCAGCACGGCCTACGACATGGGAGCGCAGGAACCTCATAAAGACCAGGAGCATAAATTACAACGCGTGTGTAAATATACAGACGCGTTGTCACTTTACATGAAGGAGTGGGCAATGTCACGGGTTATTTACGGTAACACCGAACGATCCTCAGTGCTTCGCCCACTAGTCATGCTTCACTTCATGGAGATGCGTGGATTTTTTAGGGGCGAAGCTCCTCTTAGTCTAACCATGTCAGGCGTCAGTCGTCAGGCGTAAGGGCCTAACCGCATGCACGCGATTTTCGAGCGACAGCGACAGCGACGAGCGACAGGATTTGCTGTCGCGAAGACCCATCCGTCGCTGTCGCTCGTCGCGTCGCGCGTTTCTGGAAAACTAGAAAAGACCGCTTGTCGCCCGGAAGTGAGCGTGACGATTTCCGGCAATACGTCGGCACGCCTGATCCTCGCTTCGGTTGCAATTTGCTCTTGATGCTTGCTATCCGCGCGTTATTTAAGGACTGCAAGGTATCGACTACCTTCTTTAGAGCCACATCTTACGCGGAGAGTGAGGCAGCGGCCGTATTTTGTCGTTAATCTTGTTATCGACGGCTTGTTTTGATGCTTCGGTGGTAGCTTACTGCAATGGTGGTAGCTTGCTGCAATGTCAACAACGTCGTTGTGCGAGGTAGGCCTACTCTGTCCTAGGCAGCCATGTCGAACCTCGAGAAGCACGACTTCAACGAGCGTCTCATCGACGAAGTTAAAAAAGAAAACGCTATATGGGACATGTCGAGCCCACACTACAAGTCCCAGCTACTCAAAGAAGTAGCGTGGCGTCGTATCGCAACAGCGATGGGATGCGCAGTCAAACATCTACGACGCAGTTTCCGAAGTGCGTCGTAGCGTAGCGGCGTAGCATCCGGGGGCCCCCTCGAGGTCACTGCAGGTACTACTGTCGCGGTTAAACAAAAGATTGCGAAAAAAAGGGAGTCGCCGAACACTTTTATGTCCTTTTTCTCACAAAAAAAGCAATAATAAATTTATCATCTGGTCATTTATCTAGTTTTAAATTCTTTTTTGCAATTTACGTGCGTGCACGCGATAGTTTTCAATCTAGCAACAATGGCACTTTGGCGCCAACATGTGGTTGCAGCCGCCGCGACGCGACAGCGCGACGGAGCTCATTTGTCGCTGTCGCTCGAAAATCGCGTGCATGCGGTTGGGCCTTAACCCGCGTGCCGGGAGGCACGCGCTCGCCCTCGGCGCGTGCCTCTCTCTCTCTCTCTCTGCCGGCGCGTGCCTCCCGGCGCGTGCCTCTGCTTTCTTGTGTGTGAGAGAGACAGAGAGGGAGCGAGAGGCGCGCGTTGGCTATGGAAACGCTCTTTCTTAGAGGAACGCTGTACCAGCTGGCAAAGAAGGAGAACGCGCCCTCACCCGCGAGAGACAACGTTGGCGCAGGCAGCGTCTCCTAGCGGGTTTCTTGATTGAGAAATACCGACTGCTCGCGTTGGAGAAGCGTTCACCGGCAACCCATATATATATATATATATATATATATATATATATATATATATATATATATATATATATATATATGCACTGGATCGTGCCGAGTTCCGGATTAATTTAGTTAACGCGCACGCTACGAATCCTCATGGTTCAACTATGCACAAGTGAAATCTCCCACCGGCACTTCATTGCAAGTCAAGATCCAGTGCATATATATATATATATATATATATATATATATATATATATATATATATATATATATATATATATATATACGACGAACATCCCGAGCTTCGCCCATTCGTCATCATTCACTCCGTGGATATGCTGTAATTTTTTAATAAGCTCTTTTGAGAAAATCTCCAAAATTATTTTAGAAAATATACACTGCAAGAGAACTTCCGTATTCAAGTCATTACATTGCTTGAACGTAGTGCGTATCCATACTGGGCAGGTAGAATTTCGTTTGCTCATCCCAAACGAAATGTTTTTTATGTCCGGATGGCGTTAAGCTTAGCGGAGACAAGTAATTAAAATTTCTTTGGTCCTGCGAAGGGGCTCTTTGTCTTTCAAAGGCTGGAAAATAATTAATTCCAAGTGTGTCTCGCGATCAAAGTCGGTAAACGATCGTAACTTGACAGATATATATACTGCGCAAACACACAGAACAAACAGAGCAGAGAGAAGTCTGCGTTCCTCTGTGCTTCCGGTTTTTGTCCTTTGTGTGTTTGCACAGTATATATGTGTCATGATTGTCCACCAAGTAGCCCGGCTATCCACCCTCCTGAAATCATTGTAATCTGTAATGCATTCGTTATCCAACTTAGCAAAAGAGTGCGGCAAAGATAAAAACCCACCGAAAGCGATTAATTGGTTCTGGGAAAGTCTCAGCACCACTGTTTGAAGTGCTCCAAATACTCCTCGTATTTGTAAATGTAGTTTAATATCGAGATTTCCGGAAACTAGGTGTAAGGAGCATGTACCCGCCTAAGTAATGATGAGTGGACGAAGGAAAGGTGACGTATGTAGGAAAATGTTGTGGATGCGATAAATACTATAAAGAGTCAGAGCGTAGTGCATTATTATTATTATTATTATTATTATTATTATTATTATTATTATTATTATTATTAGTGTCGTACACTGTTGACATTTCTTTTCTTGTTTTGCCGGTGCATAGTTGTATATGTGCAATTTTATAACGTTTTTTAATCCCTGATATTCTATTATGAATGTTGGCCTTCGTTGGTTTTATTAGTATTTTTCTGTAGAGTCTACTTATTGTATTGATTCTTGCTTTTTTTTTTCGTGCGCCAGTACAAAGACCTTACGGTTGTTCCTGGGCACAATAAATAAACTTTTGATTGATTGATTGATACTTTCTTCCTCTTCTTCTTCTTCTTATTATTATTATTATTATCATTATTATTGTTATTATTATTATTATTATTATTATTATTATTATTATTATTATTATTATTATTATTATTATTATTATTATTATTATTATTACTATTATTATTATTATTAAGTCTCGGCTAGGGTGAGGACGCTATTTTCGGCAGCCCTTGTAGGTGCGCCAGGCACAGGGAGCGGGGGGTGTCGAAACGAGAATGAAAGACAAGAGAGGAACGCTCTCGTGGAGGGCTCCAGAAATTTTGATCACCGTGGGGACCTTTAACGCTCACTGACAAGGAAGAGCAGACAGGTCTCAACATTTCCAATGGCAAAGAAACGTTGTGGCCGTTGGGCAGGCCTTTATCACATTGAGTTTAGTAACACGTGACACCCCCCATTTAAAGACGTAGGATGAGGAGATGGCACAGTGTGACCACCTGTGGGCACGGGTAAGGAACACGCGGGATCGATCGGGATGGGTCACGACACGACACTAGATCATTCACGGCACCACAAAGTCAGTTCCGTTGCCGCCCCCAGGGGATTGCCATAATTTTATGGAAGAAAATTGCGAAGCCGCCCTGCAGGTATACTCACGACTAGTTTATTGCGCTCGGCTGCTGATCAGAAGGTCGCGGGATCGAATCCCCCGCCGCGGCGGCTGCATTTTAATGGCGGCGAAATGTCGAGGCCCGTGTACTGTGCGCTGTCAGTGCACGTTAAGGAACCCCAGGCGGTCGAAATTTCCGGAGCCGTCCACTACGGCGTCTCTCATATTCGTGGTTTTTGGATGTGGTAAAATAGCATGGCGCCCCTGTCGTGATAGAGGATGCTCATGCGCACACCACCCTCCTGTGGAAGATCAACTCCGTCAGCACGTACAGCGCGCCACTACAGCAGCGCCTCGCCTCGGCGATACGGTGAACCATGAAACGGTTGCCGGGCGTTCGGAAGCAGTAAACATGTCTCAAGAAGGCTCACGCCCTCGCTCTGTACAATGCAGCACCAACGAACCCGGCTGTTCTGAATGGGGTGGCATGACACTGTGGGCTTTGACTGTGTGGGTACTGTACCGTACTCGCGGCTTGAAACGCGAGAATTTAGATATAAGTCATGAGGATCCTCTTGTTTCTATGATCACCGGCGTGATATCGATTCACATTCTTGTACCAGATCCAACATCAAGTTCAGAGAGCAGATTTGTCGTCACATAATGAGGTTATATTTAGACAGTTTAATAATTACATGTAACGCTCCACTGTGGGATTACTGTACATGCAGTTGGCCTTTTACGGTCACATATGAATGGAACACCCTCGTTTCAATGTAAGGAACGTATCAGCCGCCAGGATTTCATTATTTGCGAAATTTAGATATTTCATGTGCTCTTCGCATAGGCTTCTTTAGTTAGTTCGTTTGACTGCACGACTGAGAAGCAATGTCGATGTGATTGTACGAGAAATCGCCATACCTGTAAATACGCTTTTCTTCAGTAAGTCCCTCGCGTTTTGGACTTGTGAACTGCGCAGTGATTGAGAACAGCATCGTAGATTTTAACGAGGATCGGCTGCGAAAATTATCCAACTCCCGAAATCGGAGCGTTATGTAAGAGAGCCGGGGGAAAAGTGGGAGAAGAAACGGGAACTCTTAATGCCGTCTTCGGTGGAATGACGCAGGAGCTTGGATATTAACCACGTATACGAGCTCAAGACGTAGAAATGCAGCGATCTTTCCGTGTGTCTAGCTACTGCGGACGTAGCGCAGAGCTACATTAAAGGGATCGTAAAACGTATTCGGGGTCCTGATCCTCCAATCAACAATACGCATTGTTCCATTGCATAGAGTGGGTTAACTTAGAGCGAGAAAAAAAAAAAACCCGGTTTCAGTTTCACTGCGCGTTCCCCTCAATTCAGCAGTTGATGTCATGTCAGTCGCCACCAGACCTCCGAGATTGGCGCGCCCTCGGAGGCCACTGGAAAACAAACCGTGCTGCAGCCTTGCTTCCCAGTGGCGGCAGCGTACGGCTTCGAAGTATTTTCTTACTTTCTAGCTTCCAAGTAGATCGATTCTTTTAGAGCAAACGCGAGTTCACTATACGTTTACACTTTGAAATAACTTACCAAAACGTCACCGAAAGCTACCATGCTGGCCCGTACTGTCGCATAGTCGTTTCGGGAGCGCAAGAACGTGGGGGTTTCAAACGTTCGTTGTGAAATGTGCAGCGAATATTTCGCCGAAGTATTTCAGAATGGGTTTGTCGAGTCCACGTCGAAGCAGCGAAACTTACAACCGGGCTTCATTCATATATATTTCACGACCTTTTTAATGGTCGTGCGAGCATGGGTTTTGAGTCGCATTCGGAATAAACTCTTCTGATGAAACCACACCGCGGTGTGCGTGGTGAGATACGGCGGGAAATGTCAACCGCAGGCGCAAAACAGCCGCTCGTATTATCTCGCAAAGCCTGCAAAGAGAACTTAAGGGGAAAAAATTGCGTGTGTGTGTATAAGCTTGAAGAAGAAACTTCGTGACCAGACGGCGCTTTCATCCCAGCTTTCTTATTTCGAAGCCCTATATGTACACGAAAACCGCTGTCTTCTCTCTAACTATGATATATATATATATATATATATATATATATATATATATATATATATATATATATATATATATATATATATATATATATATATCCGTTGGAGGATGTAGGTGCCAGAAAAGGGAGTTCTTGGAAGGCTGTTTATCGAGATTACCACACACAGGCAAGAACGGGGAAAAGTAAACATATA
Source organism: Hyalomma asiaticum (assembly GCA_013339685.2). Classification (NCBI taxonomy): domain Eukaryota; kingdom Metazoa; phylum Arthropoda; class Arachnida; order Ixodida; family Ixodidae; genus Hyalomma; species Hyalomma asiaticum. Next base: position 21,883,599 of record CM023488.1, on the reverse strand, counting down.
TATATATATATATATATATATATATATATATATATATATATATATATATATATATATATATATATATATATATATATATATATATCCGTTGGAGGATGTAGGTGCCAGAAAAGGGAGTTCTTGGAAGGCTGTTTATCGAGATTACCACACACAGGCAAGAACGGGGAAAAGTAAACGTTGCGACACCGCGCGAGTAATTCTGACTGTTGGCGGAAACGCGCGGGACACATTTGGTAAAAATGGTAGCGTGGAGTAAAGGCTGCCACCGGCATGTACTCGTGAGCGAATGTAGTAGCTAACATTTTCGAAAATAAAAAGGTTGTGCAATAGCTCGTGTTATTGAAACGAAACTATGAATCATATTTTGGGTGTGCGGTCATAATTAAAGCGGGTGCCGTTTTCTTTCTTGAAAATTTGCTTTTGAGTTGTTTATATCGATGCAAACCCCGCAATACAAATCGCCCCATTTACACGTCGTCAGGAATTTAAAGCAGCCCTCCGTTCCCGAGAGGATGAGGCTGCGGCTACGAAGAGACAGCGGTTCGGGAGTTTTCTGCACGAGGAATGAGCAGCGCAGGCCGGTCGAACCACACTTAATGCACGTGGGGTGGGTTGTAGTCACCTCATATCCCGCTTCGAAACGGAGAGAGTGCCGATAAATGCTCGACACGCCTATACTCTTGTAATGCGTAAAACGTATGGGTGTGAAATCCGTATGGATTTTCTTGTAGCCTTCTGCTACAAAGCGGGTGGATGCTAACTTTCCCCTTTCGTAAACGTTACTCCACCTTGCGGATTTCCGCAGAACTCATTTGCCAAAACGTACTACTCTACAGCTAAATGCAAAGAATGACTTTTACACGTGCTCTTGCAAAATATATAAGGTACCACCGTAGGGTAAAGAAAATGACACGGTGTTGAGACGGAAATTACGTCATATTTTTGCGTCTATATCATGAGTTCCTCTCAAGAGAGGGTTCTTTTTTATTGGCAGATCTTTCTTTTTACGAATAAAGACGAATGAGCAGCAGCAGAGGCCGTAGCCGATGTCAGCGTGAATGTTCCGTGAAAAAAAAAAAAGTTGATGGGGGAAAGAAGTCCTCGACGGCATACGCCGAGAACTGAAGAAAATGTGGCTGATCCCTCTGTCAATGGAATCCGTATAACACGAAAGTGAAATATGTCTTCGCATAAGCAGGTGAATGTTAATTGTTACATCGAGGTAAACTTGCCCATTGCTATCGGTGCTTCGCTGCTACGGCAGTGTTTGACGTGGATGAAACCACGCCCGCGCATCGCTTGCATAAGCTCAAGGCCCAACTTCTTGTGGTAACTGGAGTAGTTCACGTAATAACCAAAGACAGTCCATATAGCAAATGCTGCGCGATAAAGGTATCACTCATATTTGGTCGCGCCACATTGACCCGTCAACGTCGTTGCCGTGCTTGGGCGCCTAACGCAGCAGTTTTCTTGTTCCCATCACGCTCTAAGAGTGATCAGCGGGGGAACGCTTCCCACGACAGAAGGTGACCGGTACTCTATCGCTGTGCTGTCGGCGCGCATACGTTCGAAGCAGTACGAACACGGCTATGTTCTTTCTCACCACGCTTCTTCGGGATGCACGAGCGGCAGATATGATATAAATGGCGATATTAGGAACTGGGCATATGTGGCTATATATGGGACGTGTCCATATGAGGCCACACTTGCCTAAGTCGTGATAGTCCATATGAGGCCACACTTGCCTAAGTCGTGATAGACGCATATATGGCAATGAAAGACCAACTCGAGCAATGTCATGTAAGACTCTGATACGTATTGGGCAAATACGGCCACATACGGATACGGGCCATATCTAGCCAGATAAGCACATCTGGTTATATATGGCATGCGTCCGTATGTGGCCGTATTTGCCCGAAACACGACATTCCTCGAGTTGGTCTTTCATTGCCATAAATGCTTCTATCACGACTTGGGCAAGTGCAGCCGCATGTGGACAGGTCCCATATATAGCCAGATATGCCCAGTTCCTGATATCGCCGTACATGTAATTTTTGTAAGGGGCACCTTCCCGATGCCGATCATCATGGCGGAAGTTCGCTTGTGCCTGTTTTACGGGTATGCATCCGACGGAAGACACGGATGACTTTCTGCCTCCCACAGTAGCGGTGGATGATCAACTATTACAGCAAGGCTGTGGGGTTTAAGGTACGACCTAGATGTCTGCCACGTACTTACTAGGTCATCTTTCGAGATAAGTCGACGTAAACAACCGAGCTCCAGGTGTACACTTCTCTGTCGGTATTTTAGAAAAACCTGTGGATGTCCGGCCGGCACTGCGATTTCCACCGGGCACCTGCCGTATCGGAAGGGGGAGCTACCGTGTTGCATGGAATTTGGTGGCATTGTAACGCGTGGCCTAAACATTACGTAACTTTTCTTTTTCTTTTCTCTTCTTTTTCTTTATTGTTCCCCGTCTGAGCCATCCGGCCTCATTTTTTAAAGCCGATTCTTTCGTGACTAAGAAGTTTAGTTTTGAGAGTTTTTAACGATGACTATTTCGTGTCTAAATTGTCAATTTTGAGAGATTCCTCGGGTGGCAATTCAGGGATGCCAATTATGACATACATAATCTAGTTCGATGCCAGATGTTCTCGTTTTTGAAAAGAAGAAACGACCTAAACCGTTGACACTGGAAACGTTTGTTCTTCATCCCTGATATTTCCATAGGAATGCGATTCATGTTATAAAAGGGGTCATTTGCTACGTTGCGTACTAATGATATTTACTTTCTTTATTTTTACTGATTTTTATTCCGTGCGCTATTACTAAGCTAGAAAGGAAATATCTTATGAATCACGGTATTCTCTTTAGTGCTGCATGAAACTTGAACAAATGACTGGTCTGTCTTCGGAAAAAAAAGATGAGTCCTAATGGCTATTCGTTGGACACAGATTAATAATAATTGTGGCCACATATATTCATTAAGCATCGCTAGCTAATACATTATGGCGTTTCAGTAGAACCTAAAAAAAGGCACACGTGCTCTCATTCCAAGCTAAGCAGGCCGCAAGCAGTCACGCTTAGGCTCTTGCAAACTAACTCCTACCCAAATCCTGTGTCCCTTAACAACATGTACCCCGATATTTATCCTGATTATTCTTGCGCGGCCTGTGGAGAGCCTGCTACTTTGTGTCACATGCTCTGGGAATGCGGGTCGTTGGGCCCGAAGTTCACCAAGGAAGAGTGGGATGTGCTTCTGCGAAGTCCCGTCTTTGAGGACCAAATCCTGGCTGTCCAGCGCGCCCATGACCGGGCCTGCAGGCTAGACCTGTCGGTCCCCTCCTGGGATTCGCCGGGTGTGCGAGTTATCGCGCTTTGCTGGACCAAATAAAGTTTGTTCACTCACTCACTCACTCACTCACTCACTCACTCACTCACTCACTCACTCACTCACTCACTCACTCACTCACTCACTCACTCACTCACTCACTCACTCACTCACTCACTCACTCACTCACTCACTCACTCACTCACTCACTCACTCAGCCAGCCAGCCAGCCAGCCAGCCAGCCAGCCAGCCATAACCTCTACGTGGCTCAGCACATACATTAGAGCAAAAAGCGAGCAGAATGCCTGCATAAAAGATGGAGTAGTCTTCAACACGAAATTGTCGGTAATATGCTTCGACCAAAAATGAAAAAAAAGTCATTTTTATGGCGGGAAGGAGGGCGGGGGAGGGAGTAATATGCTTGTTTAGGCAGGAAATGTGCCGGTTGCTGTGTTATTACGGAGTGCTTCAGTTAATGTCTTGAAAGTTCGGGGCTATGATTATTGGGGGCAACGTAAAGGCAGCGCACTTTCCCTTTTTTATATTCTAGTCCTCTTCTGTGCGTTATTGTTACTCCCAGGCGCAGCTGGGATGTCGAAGCTATATTACATTAAATGTTACTGTAGTTTATTTTCCACTGATTACTTACGCACGTTGAAGGAAGGTAGATGGTGTCTAGTGCGAATTCGAGAAAAAATCAAGCAGGCAATAAAAATGCCCGCATATCTACTTGCTTCGCTGCAAATGACTTCGCAAGACAATAGTCTTTTGCTGCCCCTGACACATAACTTCCTATCTTCTCCCCCATTCTTCCCGTCCCCTCTCACTCCTCCCTAAAGGATCATTGGTTGAGTTCTGGGGTTTTATGTCCGAAACCGGCTTTGATTATAAGAGACGCCGTAGTGGAGGTCTCCGGAAATTTTGACCACCCGGGGTTCTTTAACGTGCACTGACATCGCACGGTACACGAGCCTCAACATTTCGCCTCCATCGAAATGCAGCCGCCGCGGCCGGGGTTTGATCCCGCGACCCTCGAATCAGGAGCCGAGTAACATAGCCACTAGACCACCGTGGAGGGGCCCCTAAAGGATGCAACTGAAGTTTTGCTGAATTCAATTCAAATGTCCGTCGTCTGGCCTCATCTCGCGCCATCTGTTGAGCAGTGCCGGTGGCGTTCCGCAAGTTATTGTGTGGCGGGGACATTGCCCTTCCTTTCTCAACACGCATGTGATTCGCAAAGACAGGAAGTGAGGGTGATGATTGCACGGTAACTCTCTCTCTCCGCGTGGGCGAGCCCGCACGAAGGCTAGAGGCCGAGAAGGGGCAGGAGGGAGGAACGGGATAGTGGCTGTTTCGCCATTTCGGGTTCGCACGACTAGCAGTAGCTTCTCTTCGGCACCATTTCTAACGTTGCCCCGCCACGGTGGTCTAGTATTTATGACAGTCGGCTGCGGATCCGAAGGTCGCGGGTTCGAATCCTGTGATGTCAGTGCACGTTAAGGATCGCCAGGTGGGCCAAATTTTCGGAGACCTCCACTACGGCGTCTATCATAATCAGAACTGGTTTTTGACGCTAAACCCCACAAATCATCATCACCATCATCATCACCAGTTCTAACTCATTGATTTTTCATTTCCTGACGTAAAAACCAGTGCAATGTGTTTTCTTAATCAGATGAACGCTGCGGACCCCGTAGGTATGTCCATAAACGTTGCCTCAAATAGGCCTGAGGTTTCCTCTGCGATGTATCATACTGACCTTGTATGACCCCGTCCATCTGTACTAGTGTTGTGGTTGGTTTTCACGACCCTTTGAATCGGCCGGGCGGTTCGATCGTGTGACAAACAGACAGACAGACAGACAGACAGACAGACAGACAGACAGACAGACAGACAGACAGACAGACAGACAGACAGACAAACAAAGTTTTTCGCGTTGGCTTAGCCCGAGAAAGACCATCGTCGTCGCAATTCAGTGGAGGCGAAACGCTGCATGTCCCTACACTGTGCGTTGTCAAGGCCCGTTGAAAGAATCCCAGGTGTGGTGCTCCCCAAAGGCACACCTCGCAATCGTGTCGGGATTAAGGCACGTAAAACACCCGAGAATTATTAGGGATTGAGCGTTTGCGGCGTTCTGCTTCTTCCTCCCCAGTATTGCGCCATAACATCGGGATCGGCACCCCTTTTTCTATTTTGGGCCATTAAATCGCACAAATCAATCAATCACCACCTTTTTATACAGTGTAGTGAGAAGGGAATCATAGCGAAATATTCACGCGAGCTCGAGGCTAACATATTCGCTGCAAAACCAATCCGCGACCAAAGCACGCCTCGCTGCGCATGGCGAGTGCTATCGGAAACGGCTACCGTAAGAGTGAAACTATATTCTTTTCATTTTTCCCGGTAAATCTGAGAGGGAAGGTACGGAATCAACCAAAAAAGAACCTTACACAAAGATTAAAAATAGAACATTAATTCGTAGAACCATGTCGCGATTTCATCCCTGCAGCTTCTAAGGTTCTTTCTTTCTTTCTTTCTTTCTTTCTTTCTTTCTTTCTTTCTTTCTTTCTTTCTTTCTTTCTTTCTCATTTTAAAAAGTATGTTTACGCGAACCTGAGCTCAGGTAGTGCATCGCCGCTCCCGTTTAGGGAAGTGCGCAAAAAACGAGCCCGCGCGCCACTTTTTTTTTTCCTTCGGAGAGCAGGTAGGGTTACATGGGCGAAACACCAGGCAAAAAAAGAAACTGTATCTTGCAAATATTTGCGCCCTGCGGAAGCACAACAACGTTCGGTGTAAACATGAGAGCGGGGAATTACGGGGGAAGTGTAGTATCATATGCACGCCGTTGCGCATAATGTACTCATGGGTAAGGTAAGAACTGCGCCGCAAGTGTACGCCGGATAGAGAAAGTTTACGTAAGAGCGAGCAGCAGCGGGGTATGCATGCGAGCGTGTGGCCGAAGCTGTTTGCAATTTGTGTCTTACGGGTCCAGGCGACGTTGGGTTTCTGCCTTTAGCACGCTTGATTCGCCTCTGTAGGGGGGCTGCTGCGGAAGTGAAAAGGCACTTTGAAAAAAAATCGTAATTAGAAAGAAAGCAACATTAATTTTACTGCTGTGTGAAGCAAGTGTCTTATCGGAGCGTACTTAGTACAAAGGGTCGTTTAATTATCGAATTAACTGGCGGAAGTTTATACAATGAAGGTATGTGTGCACAGCATCGGATATTTGGGTAAGAGCTGCACGTAAGAAAAAAAGAAATCAAGAAAGAGCAGAAAAGAAAAGAAAAGAAAAGAAAATAAAGGAACTTCGAAAAGTGTTGGAGGGACCAATAGTGCACCCAGAATTTCTGTGAGGGGGGGGGGGGGTCAAATTTTCACGAACGGCATGGGATTACATAGTTGTTGTGTGTGTCTAGAAGGGGGGGGGGGGGTGTGGGGGAGAGCGGGCTTTAGCTGGAGGTATAGTAAAGCAAGTTAAATGACAAATAAATGTAACATCAATGATGATGATTATTTTTACTATTTTTTGTCGGCATTTCACAGAGAAATTAGCGCCACATTCTTCTAGGACGTAGGAGCAGTTACGGAGGGGGAAAGGAGTTAGTTCGGCCTCAAGGGGAGGGAGGGGGGGGGTTACAACACCCGAAACGCTCTCTCGCCCCGTCGTCGCGCCACTGGCAGGGACATTTTAAGGCACCCCGTACTTCGCAGTGGCCATAACGTTCGTTAAACCCCCTTCGTAATGGTTTGTGGATAGGCAGATTTGCTCACTTCTTCAACCGCGAAGCTTCGATGAGGGATGGAGGATGAAAGGGAGTGAACGGAACTACATATCGCAGAGCAAAAGGCTACATTCTCGAGGAAAGTACCTACAAGAGCTAGCGGCTGCTTGGGGTAATCCTCTTTCACCGTTTAGCGGACCGGTGGGTTGACAGCGGCAATGGGAACCAGACCGAGTACCTTCAGCATCGGTGGAGGATGGTCATCTTGCCGACCCTGAGCACCGCTCAAGACGATGACCTATCCGAATGCCTATCAATCGCATGAGGGATTGCCCAAGTCGAGCGCCAACTAATTACAAGAGAAATACTCACACACTTACGAGAGCCGAGTCTGACCACTCCTTTTCCAAAAGAAGGGAAAGAAGGGAACACTAGAAAAGACCTGCAGCACTGGAAACTGCGGGCAGCCCTGGAGATCAAGTCCAGTATCTTTCCAGTTTAGAGGCGCAGGCTACACCACTTCACGACAGCCATGGTCCAAGGCCAAATACTCTGCTGCATTGTGCTGCGGATGCTTCAAGGCAGCTTTCGCTTAGTCGAATAAAGGGTCTGCAATTTCATTTACGCGAATGTGATGTGGGCACTTCTAGCCTTACGTCACGCTGGCCCAGTTCGAGCCGACGGCACTTGCGTGTTTTTCGCCAAGCGAGTCCCTCGAGTCCGCATGTGCTTTAAGAGAGATTGCCTTAGCTTATACCCTCTTAGTTGAACCTGCCTGTGCTTGCGCAGCCATGAGACGTACCACATGGTGGCGCATGTTACCGCATCGATGCCGACTTCATTGTGGAATTCCCGCTGCTAATTTTCTTGTCTCGTGCCTGTGTATGCAAGCCTTACGCTACGCAGCCACAATCTCCTGCAGTCTACTCACCAACTCTCTTACTGCTCTCATTCCTATTGAAACAGCTGTAAGGCTTAGCGCAATTTCAGCCGCAGTTTCTTGCGATCTTTGTACGACCAACTCTCTGACGACTACCTGCATTCCTCTTGAGACAGCTATATGTCTTAGTCATCATCGTCAGCATCATCGTCAAACCTTCTTCTTTTGCTTCGTCCATTGCAGGACGAAAGCCTCTCCCATTGCTTTCCATCCTTTCCTGCTTTGCGCGATTGGGTTCGATTTGATGCCTGCGAATTCCTTAATTTCGTTACCCCATCCTATTCTCTGTCATCCACGGCTACGCTTACTCTCTGTTGGTATCCATTCCGTCTTTCTAGCTGTTCATCGGTTATCTAGCCTTCTCATCACGTGGCCTGCCCGTCAGGCTTAGTGTAACGCATAAAAGAATTAATGTCCTGATAGGTACTAATCTTACGCTCAGACAAGCTTGTCGGCAGACATTACCGACGCGTACTGAAAGAGTGCAGATGCGGTTTTCTTGTGTCCTCTTTGGTGTGCCCACACTGCAACAGTTTGTCAGATGCTTATAAGGCACACAATGAAAGTTCCATTCTGGTTCTTCCTTCACATGTTTACACGCCTCACAAGTGTTGCAGCACGTTGTGTGTGTGGCTTAGACCGATGATAACTTGTAAATAAATGAAAGGCTCGCGTTTCGACAAAATGGTAACTGGTATTAGACGGAAGCCGTACATTATTTCACGTAGTTCATAACGCATGTGTGTTGAGCAGATTGAGTATGACGTGTGGTTTCTAAACCACGAAGACACAGCGACTCACTTTGATCCTATACATACTGACGAAAGGGCAGCATGCGTCGTAATGAGACTGCATTGGGTATATGCAGTCCGAAAAGTAGTCTATTACTTTTCGGACTATATATAAACAAGGGTACGTCGCAACGTCCAGCCGCTACAATGAGGAGAGACAGTGCTTTTTGTGGGGTGTTTTACTAGCACTGCGAAAGGTGCAAGCCGAGCTGACCATATAGTCACTGGCGACTTCATTGCAAGGATAGTAACAAAGCGGGGAAGAGGACAAGCAGCCGCCCTTCCATTGCGGTCTTGTGGCTAAGGCACTAGGCTGCTGATCTGGAGGTCGCAGGATCGAATCTCGACCGCGACGGCTGCATTTCGATGGAGGCGAAATGCTGAGGCCCGTGTATACTGCCCCATGCCAGCGCACGTTAAAAAACTCAGGTGATTGACATTTTTGGAGCCCTCCACTACGGCGTCTCTCGGAATCACGTCGTGGTTTTGGAACGTTAAATTCCCCGAATCAATCAGCGGGCGAGCAGTCAGAAACTTTGGCGTTTCGTCTACGAAAAACAGAATAGAGAGTTCAGTGGAATTTCGTCAAGGTAATGCACTTGGCATAACTAACGCTTTCTTCCGAAGCGTAGTATAAGAATAGAAGAGCCTCGACGGATAGACAACATATAAAACAGGCTTCATGCCGGACAGACAACCAGGCATGTGCTAAAGAGATAGTTGTGTTACGAGTAAAACATTTCTGGAATGAACGTTATTTCGTACGAGAAAATCCGCTGCCATGTGCACTGTTGACGCTTAATGGAAACCTTCGAATGATTACCGCCTGTCTGATCTGTAATAAAAAGAAGTCATGTTCATTTGTGCATACGCGATAAGAAAATATTAGGACACAGGACTTTTCTTTTTCAGCGTCCATGCCGATTAGCCTAAAACGACAGGGTCAAACAGTGCCCAATAAAACTTCTGCGCAGATTCAACAGAACAGTAGTGCTAACTACGTGATACGAATGAGCTTCAATTTAACGTAAGGTAACCTAGCCTATGCACAACGAGCGATCGAACCGCTGTAATGAAAGTAGTTGGCGCGACTATAAAGCCGGCTGCACAATCTCATCTAGACTACGAGGGCTCTGAAAACTGTCAAAGGAAATACTTCTTTGTTAAATGCAAATTCTAGCTCTGGCTCTTTTCCTAGCCTTAGCTCTGAGTACCGCGAACTGTGCGAGCAATCCCTGCATTGCATTAGCAAAGGTACAGCTAGCATTCGAACGTTTTCGAGCTCTGTTTCGAACGTTTCGAGCTCTGTTGCGAGATTAAGTTTAATATTTTTTCATTGTGTGTTAAGGCGACTCGTGCGAAAAAGCACTGGTATAAGGAATGCCGAAGTTTGGTATCACGCCTTCGCAGAACTCCGTATTGGGTATTTGGACGAACTTTTGTCTTCTCCCTATTTTGCTCTTCCTTTTTATTGTGGCTCTCGATACACACGAAGAATATTCTAGTTCGTGAGTAGTGAACATGAACTTTATTTCCCATGATTCCCTCCCCATGAACTCCAATTTCCCATTATGCCTAAGGCCAATATTTCGAAACAAAAGAAACATGAAATATACTGAATTTTTCGACGAACTATGCTTTACAGTTTTGGAGAGTTGAACGTGAATATAAAGTGGCGATACCAGAAATCTTGCCATGTTCTTTCTATATGACATATATTTTAAGAAGAGGCCAGGCGATGTTTCGATGAAAATGCTTGCTATTTTCCCACGATAGCGCAATGAGACAAATTTGAATGAAATAAAGAGACTAAAGCTGAAAAAAAAATTGAAAGGACTAAGGAGAAAGAGGGTCCTTTGGTAGGACACGATATTTTACTTTGTCCGCAACGTACACTGCTGCTCTTTTGCCGAGGCTAAGCGTCTGAAGAATGAAAATTTCATATTTTCTGAGGCACCAGCGTTATTAGTTCTCGCTAGCACCAATTGCGGGGTCACTCCGAAGGAGTGGTATATATATAGGAGATATGATATTGGAGCTGGTTGCGCCCCCAATTTCTATTGCTTCTTATGGGAACTTAAGTTGTTTACACGACCGCAGCTCTCCGAGCGAAATTCCAATGCCATATTTCCCGGAAGGACGGTTTTCTTTCTTTTTTTTTAATACAATAGTGGCGGGCACAGTGCGGTAGGAAATAGAATGACATTGGGAAGGATTTGTCTGCTGAAAATATTGTTACATGGAATCCTGCTGCTCGAGTCAACATAAAAGAAAAACTGATTCTATAATGATAAAGAATGCGTTGCGGTATAGATCAAGGATAGGGCCTGCATAATGCCCGTCGATTCCATGGCATTGCTTGCTTCACTAGCAACACGCGCCTGACGCCCTCTCGTGCGTTTTTCCATCCTTGACTGTAACGGAGCAAAACTTCAGAAATGAGGGATATTCGAGAAAAGGAGAAAAAAAGAAAAGAGACAATCTTTCGCTATTCCCTTTCTGTATTTTCTGAGCTCGCGTCGCATAGCGTCGCCTGCTATACTCCCTGTGGCAACGCCTTTTCTCAGAATATGGTAATTTGCTGGACAACCGGCTATGCGAGCGGGTAATACCAGAATACTTATGAAAACGCAACCCGGAAACAGCTGCCGCAGTTTTGCTCCGCTCCAATGCGCATTGTTTTCCTTTACCACGGAAATTCTCTCCAAACAAAAGATTACGCGAACTCTCGAGTCGAATAGCCATCCAGAATGCCGCAGTTTCGTTCGAAACCGGAATCCCTGAATTTCCAATGATGCCTTGAGAAAGGGAAGACGAAGGGCTGCCGCATCGAAAATGCTGGAAGTGCTTGTACGCTGAGCTTTACATGAAATATAAAGCTTAGTGGAAATATACTAATCTCTCCTTTATTCTTTTCTGAAAGTGTCAATGTATCCGCGTTTTCTTCCTTTCATGCTCTGTAACACCAAGATCAACTGATTCACGTTTTCTTCCTGCAAGATTCTGTAAAACCAAAACGAACTGATTCATTTTTCTTCCTTTCATATTCTGTAAAACTATCACCAACTCATTGGCGTTTTCTTGCTTTCATATTCTGTAAAACTAAGGCAAACTCATTCGCGTTTTCTTCCTTTCATACCTTGTAACACGAAGATCAATAGGTTCACGTTTTATTCCTGCCAGATTCTGTAAAACTAAGACGAACTCATTCGCGTATTCTTCCTTTTATATTCTGTACAACTAAGACCCACTCATTCGCATTTCCTTCCTTTCAAATTCTGTAAAGCTAAGACCAACTGATTCACGTTGTCTTTTTTTATATTCTGTAAAACTAAGACCAAAAGAGCGTATAACAACTCGGCGTTAATTATTTTAGCATCGAAGCTGCTTAAGCTAACCGTAATTTGTCAGGCATCGTGCAATACCACGTGGCACTGCGTTACGGGACCTGTCACGTGACAATGCGTTGAGCTATTCTGGCGGAAACGTCTCAAGTGAAGCTGTGTTACGTGATTTTGGCAGGAACACGACACGTGATATTGCGTTCCCGTGATTTTGGGTCATTACGTCACATGCTACTGCCAAAATCACTTAACGCAGTGTGACTTGACAGGTCCCGCCAAAATAGCGCCTGATTATCAAGTGACCAGTTTCAGCAAACGATGGGCCAGCTTCGCTGTGATTTGGCCTAGCGACCTAGCGCGACCTAGCGGAAGCTGCGTGCTTTCTTTGCCTTTTGTTTTTCTCACACTTTCGAAATGAACGCGCGCAACACACACACACACACACACACACACACATGTATATATATATATATATATATATATATATATATATATATATATATATATATATATATATATATATATATATATATATATATATATATATATACTGCAGTGAGTTGGCTATCGTTGACACGAAATCAATTAACGAAGCACTCTGATGTGCGCCAGAAGAGGAGCTGATGTAACAAGACCGGAGAAGTTGTGTCAGCCGTGTTCTTAAACGCATCGTTAGAGGAATTACCGAAACAACAAAACTTTTCCTTCGTTACTGATTGTTCTGGCTCGTGTGCCGGTTTCGCTAATGATACATTCATTATCGTAGTTGGTTTAAGTGTTAGGCCGAAAGCTGTGAGTGTCTAATTGGAAGTTCACCTAAAAAAGTACGCAGCTTCCGCTAGGTAACGCAAGACCAGATAAGCTAGCCGGTAGTTTACTGAAAGAGATCACTTGATAGCCATGTGGTATTTTGGCGTGAACATGCCACGTGACATTGCGCTACGTGATTTTGGAGCTAACATGTCACGTGACATCGCGTTAAGTGATTTTGGCGGAAACATGTCACGTGATCACCCAAAATCACGTAACGCGATGTCATGTGACATGTTTCCACCAACGTATCGCGAATAAATGTCACGTGATAGATTTCCGTCAACATGACGTAACGCAATGTGACGTGGCATTGCTTGACGGCTGACAAATTACGGCTAGCTTCAGCAGCTCTGTTGCTAAATAAACAAACAAAAAGAAAATGTGAAGCTGCTAAATGTACCAGAGAAAATTCAGTCTGCGATAGAATTCCTTCTCGAACCCGTAGGTCCAATACGAAGTCCATAAGCTTTCTATAGAATAGCCAGGTATGTACAAGACAGAATTAGTAATTTTCAGACTGATTATAAGGCTAATAATTTATAGGCATAACTTATCATCCCGACGCCGCTTCTCTACACCGGCATGGGCCACATGTGATTGGCAGTTTGAAATTATATCTGGTAAGGCGCCTTCTATAGGCGATGTGGAAAGTTGCCGCCTGAACGTATTGGGCAGCCGGATAAGAAACCCTTCAATTTTCCTTTTCCAGTACGAACACTTTCATGAAAAGAAATATTTGTGAATACGAGCTGCGACTACTTGCCGTTTTCACATGGTTTATCTCGATTACAGTTACCTGACTTTTTGCGACTGAGAAGGATGTTCTCCTTTGCTTGTGAGGTTGCTAAAAGGTGAGCATGACTTATAAAGTTACACTACCCCAAGGAAGACAGTGATTGGCCTGACAAGTCCACTTGTCGAAACATTGGCATGACTTGTTTGTTTCTCATCGCTTTGAACGTTTTGTTCAGGCGAAGGTTGTATTGCTTAGATTTTGTTGGCGCAGTCGCCAACGCCAGTTGCTCCCAGAACTACGGAATGAATCACTGGCGCCCTCTCTGAAGTGGCGGAACTATCAATGCACTGGAGTGGAGAAAAAAAAAGTTGGTGCCAGTACTGGTGTTTTAACGCGGGCCCCCTCCATACCAAGGCAAGTGCAAACTTCTAGACTACACACCCACGTTTGCAAGATTATGACGATGATTGTAGTTCGGTTAAAGAAAGTACGCTAATTTCTGCAGGACTTGTTGGGAGCATGGCTAGGCGTAGGGGGGCGGGAAGGGACTACAAGAGATAGAGAGGACAGGAAAGCCTTAGTTGAGGTCTCCGAAAATTTTGACCACTTGGGGTTCTTTATAGGAACCCTGAAACAGTTTTGGCGAGTTTGTGCAAATATGGTTACCCGGTAGAGCGAGTCATTAGGATCATTAGAGGACAGGTTTAATCGCTCTGCTTAAGGTGTGCAATGTACAATAAGGTTTAGAACACGCGAATCGCAAAATATCGCAGCGGCTCGCCAAAAGGCGTTTTCAAATGCCCCTGCCACCAAACGATGGATAGGGAGGCCGCTGATTGGCTCCTAACCAGTGATGTGCACGTAATTTTCCCAATCTAACTGCGAACGACGTGCTGCTTCAAGGTGCTCCTTCGTTTCAGCCAGCGGTATCTGACGGCGTACACACGAGTTGCCGGCGCTTTATTGCCGAGGCCGGCGACGTCAGCAAAGGTATCGGGGCGCTATGTCACTACGGAGGGCTCGGCAGAGCGGCTGACGCAGTCATCGCTAGCGCGCACTCCGCAGCTGACCGAGTTGAGGAGGAACAGCAGTAGCACGGCGACAGAAATAAGTCCATGGCTGCCTTAGCGCATGGTGTCAACGATTTCATAATCGTGTTACCTAATGAGTGCCGCAATGTCAAAAAAAGTTTAGGGACCCTTTAATGTGCTCTGACATATCGCACAAGCACGGGCCTCAACATTCCGCCTCCATCGAAATGCAGCCGCCGCGGCCGGGATTCGATCCCGCGACCATCGATTCAGCAGCCGAGTACCATAGCCACTAGACTACCGTGGCGGGCGATTGGTCAGCTTGAAATAAAGACTAGGTGAAAGGAAACTAAGACAAAACAGTGTAGACATGAGGGGCGCCATTGTTTGATCAGCACTGTTTTTCGGCTATGTTCGAGAAGTCTTGCAGATTCCGTTTAAGTATGGCTGACGCGGAGTTACCCTTAGGTTATTATTATTATTATTATTATTATTATTATTATTATTATTATTATTATTGCAATGGCAAACCTTCGTGGCATTCTGGGCTTCCATGCATGGCAATATGGCGTCAACTATTCCCATTGAATTCATTGCGGTGGTCTAGTGGTTATGGCACTCGGCTGCTGAACCGTAGGTCACGGGACCGAATCCCGGCCTTAGCGGCTGCATTTCCATTGGCCGCGAAATCTTGAAGCCTGTGCACTGTGCGATATGTCAGCGAACATTAAAGATTCCCAAGTGGTCGAAATTTCCCGAGCCCTCCACTACAGTGTCTCTCATAATAATATAGTGGTTTCGCGACGTAAGACCTCAGAAATCGTTGACTATTCACATCCAGATTCCCAGATCTCGCGCCGAAATGACGACAGAGGCCACGGGCAGGTGAAGAGGCGCGACGCCTCTACCACTGTGTCTGCCGATCCTCTTTATTGGCGCATTTCGAGACGGCACTTTCGGAACGATGCTACGTTGCCTTCCCGTTCTACCTTCGTTCCAAACAACCGATTTTGAAAGTAACTGTGTGACTGCACACTAAAGCAGCAGTCGGTTAAAAGGAAGCTTGGCTCACTACAATTACCCGAAAGAGCAAGAAGAATTTGCATGCATGTTTTATTCGGTTACGCTTCGTTATTTCCTTAAAAGACAGCCGAACATCGAATAGAGAAACGCTTTTGTGTGATTGGCTCATGGTATACGTACTTTGTGAAGTACCCTGAGGACAGTTCTTTGTGAAAAAAGTCATAAGTTTAGCAAGAAAAGAGTAATTTTTACTTTATAGTGACCTAACAATTATATTAGCGCATTGAAAGCACTCGTGCTTTGATGCAGAATTACCTAGTACAACTCGATTATTGTGGTGGATGACAGGCGATGCTCTCAGTATTGTGGGCGGATTGTTTACTTATTCTTGGGTTGTAACCGTCTATAGTATACACACTCGATGCGCGATGAAAAGAAAATACGATACCGCTCTTCGCACGAACTATAGCGAAATATTGTACTATACTTTTTTTCTCTTTTATTGCGTTCTTTTCGTGCTAGTTTGATCCCGCCAGTTACGATTCCTGCCGACGCCAAATAATAGAACCAGCCCTTGCTGCTGGGATGTTTGCTGGGCTGAAATGAGCTTTTCGCCCCAATTGCATTTTCTTTTGCTTTTCTTCTCATTTCACGCGTATATCTTCGACGCTTTGTGATTGTGTCGGGAATAGCGGAAGCGAACATCCGGCAGTATCACCTTCCAACGTCTTCAAGGGTTTCCGGGTCTCATCTCAAGGCTTCAACAGGCTCCGATGTTCTGCTGTGAAGCCTTGTCTACCATACATTGTAGTTACACTCTGCTAACAAAAGGCTTCTATTGCACTGTTATGAGGGGGTGTAACAAAACGATTCCGTTTCTGAGCGAGCCCCGCCACGGTGGTCTAGTGGCTATGGTACTCGGCTGCTGATCCGAGGGTCGCGGGATCGAATCCCGGCCGCGGCGGCTGCATTTAGACGGAAGCGAAATGTTGAGGCCCATGTGCTGTGCGATGTCAGTGCACGTTAAAGAACCGCAGGTGGTCAAAATTTCCGGAGCCCTCCACTACGGCGTCTCTCATAATCGGAGCTGGTTTTGGGACGTTACACCCCACATAACAACAACAACGCGTCTGAGCGCTTGCTGCGCATTCCGCCGACACTGTCCGTAGCCTTATATATAAGCCTTATATATAATGCTTACATATAAGGCTACGTGTATATATCTCAAAAAAAGTTCTTCCTGGCTATCGGGATAAATATACTATCAGAAAGACACAGTGGCAAACATAGGATTTATTCTGACGTTTCGGCTGGAGGCCAGCCTTTTTCAAAGATGAAGGTTTCTCATGGGCGCATGGTCTTATACACTTCACGAACATGCATAGTGGGGGGTGGAAAGGGGGCAGCTCACAAAAAACTAAAATAAACTAAAAGAAGGGGCGGGGGGGGGGGATACAGATGTGTGTCCAGGAAGCAAAGGCCAGTCCAAGATGACGTCTGCGTCCGCACGGCGCCTCCATAACAACGAACGGGTGCTGAGTCCTGGTGCTACGACTCCCGCAGTGCAGCGCGGAACCGCTTTCCACACCCCACTATGCATGTTCGTGAAGTGTAAGAGACCATGCGCCCATGAGAAACCTTCATCTTTTGGAAAAGGCTGGCCTCCAGCCTAAACGTCAGAATAAATCCTATGTTTGTCACTGCGTCTTTCTGATAGTATATTTATCCCGATAGCCAGGAAGAACTTTTTTTGATATATATATATATATATATATATATATATATATATATATATATATATATATATATATATATATATACGTAGCCTTATATGTAAGCCTTATATTAAGGCTACGGACAGTGTCGGCGGAATGCGCAGAAAGCGCTCAGACGAGTTGTTATGTGGCGTGTAACGTCCCAAAACCAGCTCCGATTATGTGAGACGCCGTAGTGGAGGGCTCCGGAAATTTTGACCACCTGGGGTTCTTTAACGTGCACTGACATCGCACAGCAAATGGGCCTCAACATTTCGCCTCCATCTAAATGCAGCCGCCGCGGCCGGGAAGTCCGCGGCCGGGAAGATTTTATATGCTACCCAAAATACACAAACCAGGCAACCCAGGGCGACCCATAATTTCCGGTATTGGCACAGTAACGGAACCAATATCCAGTTTCATCGATAACCTAATCAAAGACATTCCACCAACATTACCCTCCTACGTCAAGGACACTACTCATTTTCTCATATTATGGATCTCGTCATACCAAAAGACAGTCTGTTAGTTACTCTAGACGTTGCCTCTCTATACAGAAATATTCCGCACTCAGACGGCATCAAATATGTCACTCAGGCCTACGAAAATTCATTCCCAAATAGTCCAGTTGATCGTGAAACTCTCGGAATACTTCTCAAACTTGTCCTAGAAATGAACAACTTCGAATTCAACAACACGCACTATGTCCAAACTAATGGCACATCGATGGGAACAAAAATAGGACCCAACTATGCCAATATCTTTATGGCCACATTAGAATCTAAATTTTTAAGTAGCGCCCCGTTCCGCCCCTTTTTTTATCGAAGGTTCATCGACGATATTTTTCTCATTTGGTGCCACGGCGAAGAAAAACTCAAAGATTTCATCACCGCCTTCAACAACACGCACAAAAACAATTCTCAGTTCTCGCACACGTATTCGGCACTGACCATAAACTTCCTCGACGTTTCCGTAAGAATATCGGACAATAGGCTTGTTACATCAGACTACAGAAAACCAACTGACCGACACCAATACCTCCATTTTAAAAGCAGCCACGTTAAGCACTGTAAGCTCGGCATACCATACAGTCAGTCCCTTCGGTTCAAGCGGATATGTTCTGACGCGGCGGATTTTGCCTCCAACTGTGAACAACTAAGCAAGGACCTAACTCGTCAACAATACCCGTCGTCTGTCATCAATGATGCCATCAAGAAATCTAGCAAGCAGGACCGCCGTTACTTAATAAGCAAACCAAAATCTGATGCCGTAAACACCACTCCAAATCTCATTCTAACGTATTCAGCCTCACCCCCTAACATAAACAGTATCCTTAAAAAGCACCACAACATCCTTCTCGAAAGCGACAAGTTCAAAAGCGTCTTCCCTGAACCTCCACGTGTTGTCTACAGACGGGCGCGAAATATCAGAGACATTGTGACGTCATCTAAGGTGAACACTCCTAAATTCACAGGCAGCGGCCCCTGCAACAAACCCAGGTGCAAGCTATGCCCGATGATGAATAGAACGTCCACAGTAAACAGCACTGCGTCGCCATTCTTTTACCAAATAAGAGGAAATTTTGACTGCGACAGCTCAAATATTGTCTACCTTCTTGAATGCACCGTGTGCAACGCCCAATACATTGGCCAAACTGAGACTCCATTCAGGATAAGAATAAACAACCACAGGGCACAGATAAAGACCCTGCCCCACCTTCCTCTATCCAAGCACGTAAGTGATCTTAGTCATCCCTTCCATACATTCACAGCTGTGGTGCTCCAATCTGATTTCAAAACGCACTATGACCGGGAGGTTCGCGAATCTTACCTTATTCACAAATCAACGAAAGTACAGGCCGACTATTTTGCTTGCCCTGTCAGGCAACTAAACCAATTAACGACGCGAGCGACTAAGTGTCCTTAATATTTTATATTCCTTCTTATCATTATTGTTGTTGCTGTTTCTTCAGGGCTCCACATGCAAATATATGTGCACTATGAACTCCCGGAAGTCTTATATTTCCTCTCTTTTTTGCTTTCTCTCTCTATTTTCTTTCTGGTGCACATTCATGGCGCTCCTGTTGAGATGCAGAAATGATGGTCGATTTCATTCTGCACGCATTGTTAATATTTTTTCTTTTTTGTATGTGTCCCGATTCTTTCTCATTGCATTTATTTTCGTTTGTTACCTCGCGATATTTGGTTCCCCATCACGTTTATTGCTGTCTTTCTCTTATTGTTGTCTGATATGTCTTGCTCATTTCGCACTGCACACGCACAAAGTGCAAATATGTCTTGTGTGCCCTCGGCGCTCACTCGGGCAGTGTCTCCTGTTGGGATGCGGAACTGATTGTCGATGTCCACCTGTGTTATTTTACTTTATTCCTATTGTTAATTTCTTGTTTGCTCTTATTTCATTTATTTTCATGTATTATCTTAGGACATTTAATTCCCTATCATGTTTCTTGTTGTCTTTCTCTCATTTTTGTCTGGTATATTTCACTCAGATGGCGCCGCGCGCGCAAGGTGCAGATATGCATTGTGTCTCCTTGGATGAACATCGCGCACTTTCTCTAGAGAACGAGTTCCACGGAGTATGACTCATCAGACTAAACGACTCTTTCTGTGTGGTGTTTTCTCTTCTTTTATTCTTTTTTTTTATTTTTCTCTATTTTGTGTGTGTTTGTGTGTACGTGCCTTTAACAAACCAAACCATTCAAGGTTGTTCGCTGATGCGCTACGTTTATCTATCCTCCATTTTCCGTGAACCACGGCGCGGGGCGATCCTTTGAACTATACTGGTACCGACCGCGCACAGAGCAACCTGTCTTTCTCTCGTTCCCCCGCCCCTCCTCTCTGTACTCCCCACACAAGGACGACGTTTGGCTTCAGCGGTTCCGCGCTGCACTGCGGGAGTCGTAGCACCAGGACTCAGCAACCGTTCTTTGTTATGGAGGCGCCGTGCGGACGCAGACGTCATCTTGGACTGGCCTTTTCTTCCTGGACACACATCTGTACCCCCCCCCCCCCTCGCCCCTTCTTTTATTTTATTTTATTTTTTTGTGAGCTCCCCCCTTTCCACCACCCACTATGCATGTTCGTGAAGTGTATAAGACCATGCGCCCATGAGAAACCTTCATCTTTGAAAAAGGCTGGCCTCCCGCCGAAACGTCAGAATATATATATATATATATATATATATATATATATATATATATATATATATATATATATATATATATATATATATATCCGTAGCCTTATATATAAGGCTTACATATAAGGCTACGTTATGCGTGATGTATGCATCACGCGTGTTTTCGGGCTTTTATGGACATACTTTACCCTTGTGTTATATTTACGAGTGTCAAGTGTGCAGCCTCTGCGAACACTGCGAGCAAAGGAAAGATTATTTAGGCTTGCGGGGTGCGGGAAACATCGTAGGAAACATTTGAGCGCCCACACGAGGACGCGATAAGGGAGGACGCAAGCGATCCAAAGGAGCCAACAGAATCGCGTGAAAGCTGTGTGCAGTTAGGTTAGGACCTTCTTGCAAAAATAAAAGAGAAAAAGACCGTCTTGTTGAGGGCTCTGCTCAAGAAGATGGAAGTCAGGCGCACCTTGATGCCCAAGTAGTTGCTGTTGGTCGCGCGGGTCATCTTCCTTAGCGAGATTATTGCAACACTGAAAAGAAACAAACCCACAAAGAACACAGATCCCAAGCAACTATACGAAAAATGTACACAGCCAGAGTGAGGTACTCCTGCCGATTTTTCGTGAAGTCGAAACTCTGTAAGGAGGTTTTTTCCCCTAGACCAGCTCCGGAATGAAATGGTCTACTCGGCACTGTTTTTTACGCCGATAACCTTTTAAGCGAGCTTAAAAGCCTGTATTATGTATCATGATTATAACTGATATTTTGTCTTGCGTGTCATCTTTGTTAGTATATTTATTTATCTCGCCGTGATTGTTATGCTTTTACTGGCTGATTTTATGGCACCTCTTGCATCGATCATGCAGTGGTCTGTTGTATTGACAAATAAATAAATAAATAAATAAATAAATAAATAAATAAATAAATAAATAAATAAATAAATAAATAAAGTCTGCTGCTGGCCACCCATGAAAGAGAAATGATACAGTGCCTTCAAGAAGAGGTCTTAGGAGCGGGACAATGTTGACCGGTCGGGTTAATTCTTACGTTGAAGCTGCGTGAAGAAAGTCAGCGGGTCACGTTCTTTCTCTCTCAGACTTAGCTTCTTTTATCATTTGCCTCTGTTTTGAGAAGCGACAGCGACTGCTGTCGAACCCTACCCGTTCCTTCCTTTAAGAGTGCGGAGTGAACTGCCGACAAGCAGTAGAACAACACGCCCCTTCCGCCGCCTTTGAAGGCAGCACGTCCTGCTTTCCTTGATGTAGGGGTGATGGCAGAAAGAAAAAGAAATATAGCTGGATTACTCGTATTTGTAAAAGGAAAAGCAGCTAATAGCTGCGCGTCTATTCCCTGACGTGACAAGGCGAGGAAGATCGTACTAAAGCCTACTCGTATGTGTACAAGAAAAAACCGGGAATAGCAGCGCGTCTATGTCCTGACGTGGCAAGGCGCGGGAAGACCCTACTAAAGCCTATCGAGTCTTGTACAAGACTAGGAGGTTGTTCTCGGTCTTCGCCTATGGCTGTGAACCAGGAAGCAGCGACACAATGGTGCCCCTGCATTTCGTACGCATCGCCCTCCTGGTGGAGAAGGCTTGAACTCCTGTTACGTTGGTAGTTCATGGGAGCCGGCTGTGGTGCACTGAAACACGAACGGTGGGGCTCGCATCCGCAACAAAACTTGTGCACGCTCACTATAGCAGCATACAGGGTTCCCCGTAAGCGCCCACCGCTTCGCGCCGGCGACCCGCTCTGGTTTACTGCCCGCCACTCCAACGAGCGACAATAAAAATTTGAAATGGGCGCCTGGGGAACCATGAAAGGTAACCGCGTGCGCGACGCCAAAGGGCACCAGCAGCCTTGTGGCCTCAAAGGTCGCAATACTTCAGTGCGAGAGTTTGAAGACAATTGCCATTTTTTCTGTCCTTTTGCCATTTTTTCCCGCTTTCTATGTGTGACTCTCTTTTCCGGACTGATACTCATGCATTGCAGTCGATGGCTGCGGGTCGCAGATCCTGGACACGCGCGATCGAAAATGCCCATCGCTGTTTCAACTCTGTTGGGATCTCCCTCTTTTTAGGAAGCCGTAGCACCATAATATAGCGTATTTTACTAGCGTATCTTTCTTACCTTTCGAGAAAAGTCGTGAAAAGAATACAGGGCTGTCCAGTTGAAATTTTCATGGTTTCATTAAATATTCGACATGCTGATTCCAAAAACACTGCGTTGCAATATTCAGCCTGTTTGAAATCGTTCTTGCGCTCTGGAAATGACTTTGCAACACAAGAGGCTGGCATAGATATAAGTCCAGTGACATTTGAGTAACGACAGCTGAAGACATTTGAGAACGCATATTGTTAACATTCGTTTGTTCTGAAATAATAGAGTGATACGAATGCTAGGTAGTAAGAAAATAGTTGGACTCCATGTGGTGCCACCGTTCGGAAGCAAGGCTTGTGCATGACTTGTTTTTCTATGGCCTCCAAGGGAACGCTTATCTCGGATGCCATGCAGGCGACTGAGATGATGTAAGCTGCAGAGTGGAGAGGAACGAGTTCTTGGAAATCGAAATTGCGTTTCTTATCGCTCGTAATCAGCTCAGACGACACAACGTAGCAGTGCATATGATGGATTTGATGGCCAGGACTCCGTATGTACACATCGTAGAAAATTTTCAGAAATGACTTCACGACCCGGCCCTTTAAGTTGTTCAGTTTCACCAGTCGACCCCCCGTTCCCTAAACATCCCCCGCTGAAAATATTCTGGGGAGAACCTGGCAGCAGGTCACAGCTACACAGATACTGATTTTGCTAGATGTATATAAGGATAAGCGAAATCGGTATCGGAACGTACTGAACTTATGAATTTGATTTCCCAAATTCGTCTTACCATAGTGATCGCTATGCTATGTGGGGTTTAACGTCCCAAAACCAGCTCTGATTATGAGAGACGCCGTTGTGGAGGGCTCCGGAAATTTTGACCGCCTGGGGTTCTTTAACGTGCACTGACATCGCACAGCACACGGGCCTCAACATTTCGCCTCCATCGAAATGCAGCCGCGGCAGTCGGGATTCGATCCCGCGATCCTCGGATCAGCAGCCAAGTACTATAGCCACTAGACCACCATGGCGGTGCACCATAGCGGTCGAGCTTGCCAAACACGTGCCAAGATTGGTCTCCGTTACACTTCCCCGAACTTTTGTAGTGTATAGCTGCATTTGTTTTCTATGAATTCAGTTTTATTTCCACTCTAAGATTTACTGTTATGGAAATGTGCTCCTGCCGTCGGTGTAGTGGTCTCACCTAAGTCTGAGCGACGTAAGATCATATCGCGCCCGGAGCACGGCGTGCTGTAGGACAGTGGGGGGGACGCCAAAGAGCACGTTCTATTAAGTGACGCGGCGAAATGTGGGCGAGGAGAAGGCACAGCCGACGCATTGCTTAGAAGGAGGCGGAAGAAGGGATGCCTCTCCTCCTTGCAGATTAATGTGGCCGTCTGGGGACCGAATTTACATTGCGGATTGTACGCCGACCGATCTGCCTTACACACGACATAAAAATTTGGAAAAGACCGCTATCCTGACCGTCGCTACACGACCTGCATTGCCTTGTCTAATTTAGGGCAGGGCGGGGTAGGACTACGTGCATATACTCAGCCTAGTGGGTTGCAGGATTTGGGTATAGGACAGAAGGAGCTGGTCACTATGTAAAGGACATGCTCGTCTTGGACAGCGAGTATAGTTGTCCTGTGGATGAAGCAGCGGAGTCCCGGTGTAAGAGTTCGCAGGCGGAGGCGTGACCAAGCTCGATCATTGTGTGCAACTCCTGCGTGCACTGGTCTATTCTCACAGCGGCTGTATCCACTGACCTTCGGGCGGCGGCTATGGCAAAGGGTCTTTGGGACTAGAAGTTGCAACAACTAACGACTATCAACTTGTGACTAATTGATGCTTTGTTCTGTCTCCCCCTCCTCCGTCTGTCAGCCTAGACTACAGCTGCCAGGCCTTTGCTGCGCTCAGCAAGTGCCGCACAAGGCGGAACGATCTCCCTACAGTGCAGGTAATATGAGGATGTTCCAAAAACTGAGCCAGCCAATGGGGCAGGTCACATCTTGTGCGCTGTGTCTCCCTAGACCCCTTAAGTCCTGTGCACGCGACGATGCATCGCGCGGTCTCAAAGTTCGAAGGATAGGTCTGTCTTTGATACCGCTTGTTTTAGGTGCGGAGCACATTAGGGCCTGGGCTTGGCGTGTCCTGCTGCTATCGTCACAGCGGCCCCATCCTGGAGGCGGCGCAGTCAAACTGTGTGCGTGTGCATGTGTGGGCCGATCTTGGAGGTAGTGCAGTCAGGCAGTGTGTATGTTGGGTCGCCATGTCAGCAGCGATTCTAACGACTTTCTGCTAATGCGCCCGGGCTGTCGGCGTATAACGTCGTCGTCGTGGCCACTATAAAGCAAGCCCATCAGCAGCGACTGATGTAACCTCAGGGTAACACCTGTGCACCGCCGCATACTTCGCACCTTCCCAGGTTTGACGTTAGTGGAGCTGTCATGATTTTTTTTTGCTATTACCTAGGCCATGATTGCGAAAATCTATCACTGTTATCAAAGAGAATGCGTACGTGACCTCTAATTACTATTGGAATCTTTACTGGATTATAGGTGTCAATCCACTAGAAGCTTTGCTTCTTGTCGCTGCTTAGCTTATTGCTGTCGCTGTGTTTGCTTCACCTTTCAGGAGAACCGCTGCGGTGGTGTAGTGGTTGCGGTGCGTGGCTGTTATCCCAAAAGACACGGGTTCGATCCAGGCAGTGGTGGTCTCGCATTTTCGATGGAACCGAAAGCATCTAGAGGCCCGAGTACACTGTTTTCAGAGCGCATGAAAACAGTCCAAGCGCTCAAAAATGCTCAACCATCCACACATGTTCTGCCCCGCACTCATATCGTTGTTTTCGCACATTAAACCGTAACGCTTATTACTAACGGCGACTTGAAGGGACCCTGAAACGCTTTTGGTGATTTTGTACAAATGCATTGCACCAATAGCCTGAGCCCTTCTGAACACTAGCGTAACAATATGAGCACTCTGCGTTAAGCGTGTGATTTACTACAAAGTTTTAAATACGCACATCGTGAGAGATCGACGCGACTCGACTCGAAGCGTTTTCAACCGCCCCTTCCCACGGGACATGCGATGGGTGCTCCAAGCGGAACCCACATGACATCACGAGCACTGAAGGGCACCCAACGGTATCGTCGCGGCATCTGGCGGCGCACACACGAGTCGCCGGCGCACTATTACAGAGGCTAGCATTGCCGAGGCCGGCAACCTCAGTAAATTTTTTGATAACTGTGGTAGCACAACGTAACAGGACACAAGCGGAACACAGAGAACACATACACAGCGCTACATGTTCTCCTACGTGTTCTCCTTGTGTCCTGTTACGTTGCGCTACCACGCTTATAAAAAAATGCCATACCAACAAGCCAGCCTTGCAACTTGAATCACCCTCAGTAAAGATATCGCGGCGCTATGTCACTACGGAGGGCTCTGCACAGCGGCTGACGTGGGAGGCGCAGTCGTCGCTAGCGCGCGCACTCCGCAGCTGTTCGAGTTGAGGAGGAACAGAACTGGTAAGGAGGAAGGCGACAGAAATAAGCACGTAGCTACCTACCTTAGCGCAGGGTGCTTCACTTCATTTATGGTGTGAATGATTTCACAGTTGGGTTGCCTAATCAATGACAAAATGTCAAAAAAAAAACGTTTCAGGGACCCTTTAATCCTCAGACGCCTGTTAAACTGTGCAGTGTATGCGCCATATTCTCGATGCCCCATGAACTTCAACAGTGTAATAACAACAGCCGATAATGATGAGGATCGAGAAGTTAACGCGGCTTCCTGTGACTTTCCACTTGCGCAGGCATCCGGGAAGTGTCTTGCGGCCTCGAGCGTGGGCCCGTTTTCACCCCCATCCAGTCGTACGCATTCAGCACGGCACGGCGTCGTGCCATCACACCCGCGCACGTGCACAGGACGCCGCGACCTGAGCGCCACCAATCCTCGCCACGGATTGCATCGGCGTTGCCGAACACGCCACCTCGCGGCGCCTCTATGTTGCCTGCATCATGCGCTCCATCTCAAGAAGGCATAGACAACAAGGGGTACAGCTCGGACTGAGCACGTGAAGAATTCCATACGCTACAGACTGCGCTTTCAGCTCTGTGAGGAAAAAGCAAAAGAGAGAAACGACATGCAGCTTCTCCGTATTCAAACCCAGTGCGAAAGGAAGGTTCATTTCATCTGAAGTGTCACTAAACAATTATCGCCCCTTGAGTCGCGAACCTCGAGAAAGCACTTTTGCAGTGTCCGTTATTTTGTCCTTTACTGGGAGCACGATGACCATATGGCGGAATAAATTTCGAATCCGTATAACATCAGTATTTAGGCCACAGTATGCCAGTGTCCTTTGTCAAGGACTATTGTCATTTGGACCCACTTACCGCTTGTAAACGACGCTTTACGTTCAGACATGAAGGGCTGAATACTGTCGAACCAATGCGCTTGTAAGCTCCGTCTGTAGCAGAGGCATGAACAAACGAAAGAAAAATCCTGAAAGTCAACATTTATTATCCATTGGCCATCGGTTATTGTTCACTTGGGAGCTTAAAGGGGCTGTCTACCGCGCCGAAAGAAAATATATGCTTTAGTTGTGAAAATGAGAAGGTCGTTCCTCACATTGACGGAAACGATCCTGCTTGTACCTCATAAAAAAGGAATATATTTAACCTAGCCTCGAAAGTCGGGAAAAAGAATGACCGGTGGTGACATGAGTGTCAGTCTTTTAGTGTAAAGAAAAATCAAGAAATGCCCACGCAGGTTCAGTTATCCTGCTTAAAAGGAAAAAAAAAAAGAACTTATTGCTTACCTTTCTATATGACACTCACCTGGTAGCTTGCTTTCAAGGCTGAGAGTAACTTTCATTTTCACATTAATATTGCAAAAAAAAGACGCAGTAAACATGTAGCTGGCGTCCCTATACATACAGCAGGGGTTACCACAAAGTTCGAAAAATTCAGCTTTAAAAATTTCCACTTACTTCCCAGCGAAACCAGTGCAAGCTTGTACACTTCGAATGCTGTGTTCTCTGTGGCGACAAAAAACAAGAAATCGATGAAGGACGGTAGACGAAAATAACAAAAAAAAAGGAGCACTCAACAGCAACATTACTGCGTAGCACATCTAAATCACTATCAGACCTCGTAGTGGCCCTCCTAAATAACAATTATTTCTGGATTCCGTGTTGATGTAGTATCTGAAGTGATGTACTAGGAAGCGCGCTTGTTTTGATTTTCACTAGGATGACATTTCTCGATTTCTTGTGACTGCGCCGTCACTCGTTTGACTTGAGCTTCGCTTCGCGAACGATGGCATCCTTTCTACAAACATCGCGTGCTCGACACTTATGTTGCAGTAGCTTCCAGATTGTACGCGAACATCAGTTATAATGCTAGAAGGCAGTGTGAGGCTTGCTTTCTTGTGTATATATATATATATATATATATATATATATATAATATATATCCCCACTGAAGTTTCCTTCTATATATATATATATATATATATATATATATATATATATATAGAAGGAAACTTCAGTGGGTCCGGCACGTATAAGAAAAGAAGCGGGTACACGCACGAAAAAGCAATACTTTTATGCCCAACGTTTCGGCCGTGGCACGGCCTTCGTCAGAGAAGGATATATATGTATATATATGTATATATGTATATATATGTATTGTATATATATATATATACAAGAAAGCAAGCCTCACACTGCCTTCTAGCATTATATATATTGTGATATATATATATATATATATATATATATATATATATATATATATATATATATATATATATATATATATATATATATATATATATAGTTTGGATAGAAGATTTACTTCTGCCCGAATAAGTATTTATAAGTATTTTCGCATGTATATTCGTGGCAGATTCTATACACAGATTCATATTATGTATTGTCGAAACACAAATATATGCGACATCTTAAGAAAATCAACTTTAAAACCAGGTCGTGGCATTGGATGCAGGCTGTATAATGAGCCACGTTGCCAGGTCTGCTCTTGTATCAGAACTACACAAAAAGCAACATGCATCGCGTCCAAACTTTTTTGTGCAAATTCAAAGAAACTTCGCTTGTGACGCGGGTAATGGCGTTTAGTCGATTGAATGCACTAAATGTAATCATCAATATACTGGTCAGACAGAGACACCGTTCCGAATACGGTTTAATAATCACAAGTCATACGCTAACAGTTCCTTGAACCTGCCCCTGTCTAAGCATGTGCGCTTTCCCGGCAATTCATTTAGTGACCTGAAGTCCATGGTACTGGAATCGGGCGTTCGGACGCACCACGACCGCGAGGTTGGTGAGTCCTACCTCATTTACAAGTTCAAAGCCGCTACCACGGTGATTAATGAAAACTTGGGTAAACTCGAATGTTCCCCGAGTGACTATGGCATCACCACTAAGAGGAATCCATTTCAAATAACAATGTGTAGCTCATCATCGATGCTTAATCATCTTTATCATCTCCTTCTTCTTCTTCCCCATTCTCATCTTGTTCATCATCATCTTCTTCTTCATCAACTTCTTCATTATCATCGTTTTCTTCATCTGCTTCACCTTATTCATCTTTATCACTCTCTCCTTCCGGTCACGTGTCGTTGTGATGTCATGTTACGGGATGTAACATTATGTTGAGGCCACGCTAGGCTGGATAGCATCGCTTGGTTGCTAGGCAAGGTCATTTAAAGGTCATATATTGTGATAGGACGAACTTCGACTACTATAAGCAACTTCGCCGCTTAAAAAGGTCGTGTATCGAGATTTATATAGTGCACGTTAAACGACCACGCTGGTCTGAACTCGGTGCCCTCCACCACGGGGTGTCCCTCAATATCATAACTGGTTTTCGCACGTAAAGCCAGTTAAGTCTTAACGTCCTCCTTCGTGCACTTTTGATATATTTACGCTTTATTTTCTGACGCGTTTCTCAATGCGTTTTTAGGTCGGACGCCAACGCGAAATGTTGCGCAAGAACTCATAGTGTCGCTCTCTGCGCGTGCCACTGGAGACTGCTTGGCTGCGACCACCTCTGCAACAAACAATAATCGGAAAGGAACATTTAACGATTGTACCCGACTTATTTTTCTCAACAGCGCTAAATTCCTAAAAGAAAATGCTCGAAAAATTGCGTGAAAGTCTACCACTTTTCTGTAGGGACATATCGAATGAACGACACAACCAGAGCGAGGTTTAACTGACGCCTACTTCGGCCAGCAAAAATCACCAGCCGAAAAGGTTTTTCCCGCTACCCCTAACGACCGCCGTCATCTGATATCGATCAGTCCACTTGCTTCCGCAATTCTGCGACCATATCGGGAGAAATGCGATCACAACCCGAATGCTTCCAAGGTGCCGCCGATATTTTTTTTTTTTTCGCAACCTATAGAGAGCCGGGTATTACGTTCGTGGAATGCGTCGGGGGCGTGAGCTTTCACTAGGGCGCGACAGCTTCCATAGCAGTTCCCCTCCGCGCGCTGTGGTTGAAGTATTGCGGTACTTATTTCCTTGCCGCTATACCTGTTTTGCCTTGGACGGTTGGTGCTGCAATGTTGACTGAAGTGTTCTTGTTGCGTTACCGTGCCTCAAGATTCGTCTCGGTTCCCCTTCGTACGGCTCAGCCTTCTTCAAGAGTGTTGTGAATGTGGCTGTCAGAAGGAGCGACGGCGCGTGAGTGTTTCCACTTCGGCACGTACGTGCGTCGGTTCGTGTTCTTTGTTTTTTTTTTTTTTGCTTCTGTGTGTGAGGAATGAGGGCCTTACTGAATCGATGTTCACGGCTCGAGGAAGAAAGATGTTGTAACTGTTCGGCGTAATATTTCTAAAGAGGGGTGGGTGGGCTATGGACGGGGACCGAACGGCGCCTGACTAGGAGTGTCCGTCCCTTCCTGTTTAAAATGGCCCTTCAACGATTTTTCGACGTAGAAGGCAGTGCCGATCATTCGCGGAGGCCTCTACAAACGCGTGAGCCAAATATTATTGCACTGTACTCTGCAGAGCATTCGAAATCTTGTTTCAAAGATACCTCAGAAAGTGCCAGCTCTTCTTTCAACAAATGACGCCGCTGGGGGCAGCGGCTATGCTTCGCTTCGCTTATTCTCTTTTTTTTTAAATTTCTTCGCTGTTTCAGAGATACGGGCTGTTTTCTTATTTCTTCAAATTCAAAACGACCAAATACAGCAAAGCAGGTGGTCTTCCCATCGTCGTGAGATCATCCAGCTGCTTTTTCTGCCTCAAACGACATGGTGGATGCCCCAGATCGGCCTTGTTTCTAGAAAGAGTGGGCGTTTATAAACTGTGTTTGAAACCAATTTGGGAGTTCTCTGGTGCGTGCAATGCAATAATATTCGGCTCGCGTGTTCGCAGGGCAGCTCGGCGCCGTTTTATGAATATATTGAACAAGTGTGGCGAGGTCCCTTCAACAAATGCAGACCCCTGTATCCTGGTGTCATGATCTTAGCACAGTTTCGTTCTAGCAAAGAAGGTATGTCTTTATTGAGCCATATATGACGACTGGGCGGCATCAGTTTATGACCTTGTTCAAAAAGTGCTTCGGGGGCCTTTTATGTAATACCAGTGTCGACGGCTCAGCATTGCTTTGGCGGGAGAGCGGTACGTTAGAGCCGAAATGTACTATCGTGAGCAATATGAGCTCGAACACGCGAGCGCGTGGAAAATAGCCTCGAACCCTACATCAGCCGATTCGCAGCGGCCGCTTTTGGAAACAAATTGGAAAGGGTGCCGCGCTTCCACTGGCTGTTGACACTCCCGCCTCGACATCTTTGGTTTGGTTTGGTTTGGTTTGCTTTATTCAAGGCAAAAATTGAAAAAGTTTGCCTTGGGGGACACGACAAAAGGCTAAGTAAATGCCTGACTTGGTCGTGCCACCCTGGCAGCAATGCAGAAACATATCGTTGGTACACTACGCAGAAAATTACAACATCACGTGTTATCTTACACGGGTACCGTTGTCGAACAGAACTACCAGAAGTATGAATAAAACATAGAAATATTAACAGAATCCTTATTCGAGTGGTGGTAAATACAAACAAATGCATGTTTTCTATCAAATAAATTAACAAGAGACATCTTGATTAGGGCATCGAGTTGCTGTATAAGACAAAAATAGAGTATAAGAAGCACCAGGTAAAGGAATAATAATAAACAAGGTGTAATGAATCCAAAACATCAATATCTACAAATTTTAAAAATCAAGAAAAAGCATCGCTTTCTTCAACTAAAAACTCTCTCGTTATTTTTTTAAATGATCTAGCTGAAATTCCATCTTCCAGTAAATGTAGTACAGTTGGGTGTTTGTTTAAGATGTCAGGAATTTGTGAACCTAATCGTTGGTCACCGTAGTTCGTGCGTGATCTATATTTGTATATTAAGTTCTTTCTCAGCTCGTATGGTGTTTGTTTCACATAATATGTGTCCAAGAATAGTGATGTATTTAGTCTATACTGGTGTAGTATCTCTAGGCATAGCTTATGTCTGTATAACTGTTTTATAGGCAATACTTTGTGCATTTTAAAATATGGTCGAGCGCTTTCGCAAAGGGGAGTGTTAGATATTGCACGTATAGCACGGTTTTGTAATATCAACAGAGAATTAAGGTTTGTGGCGGTCGTTGTTAGCCACACCAAGGAGCAGTATGTTAGCCGTGAATGTACTAGAGCGCAGTATATTTGTAGCTTGACATTTGTTGGGACGTAGTATCTCCGTCTATTTAAAATGCCGATTCTCCTGGAAAGATCTTTTTTTATCGCGTCGATGTGAGGAGACCAAGAAAGTTGTTCTTGGAATAGAACTCCTAGAAATTTTATTGTTGTTGTGCGCTGAATCTCGGTGCTCTGGAAATAAATTGGAGTGCATGGTATATGAGTTACTACTTTAGGTTTGAAAAACATTTACTCTGTTTTAGCGATATTCAGTTGAAGTTTATTTGCGTTTAACCATAAATTTAGCTTTTCCATCCAACCGTTAGCTTCTTTATACAGTTCACATACGTTTGAACCTGCGAAAAATACATTTGTGTCATCAGCATACAGTATTATATTCTTGTGTCCCTCGATATTTACGATATCATTTATGAACAGAAGGAATAAGACAGGTCCAAGAATCGATCCCTGGGGGACACCATACTTAATGTGTTCAACTTGAGATTGTGTATTATTTACGACAGTATATTGTTTTCTAGACGAAAGATAACTTTGTATTAATTGAGCTGTGGTACCCCGAATACCATAATACGGTAGTTTACGTAAAAGAAGATCGTGATGTATGCTGTCGAATGCCTTTCTAAAATCCAGAAATATTCCTAGTGCATAGATTTTGTTTTCGATGTTGTCTAGAATGTATTCTTTGATGCTGAGTAGTGCAGACTCAGCAGATTTGTTTTTGCAAAATCCATACTGGTCTTTTGCTATTATGTTGTTTGCGTTTAGAAAGCCCGTAATCCTCTTATAGATAACTCGTTCAGCCATTTTCGCGAACACAGAGAGTACAGATATAGGTCTGTAATTATTAAGCTCATCAAATGACCCACCTTTATGAATGGCAGTTACTTTCGCAAGTTTCATTTTATCGGGAAAAACACCTGAAGATAGCATCAAATTATAAATGTGCGTCAATGCTGTAGCGATAATGTGACTTATAGCCTTTAAAGGCTTTGGCTTAATATCATCTGGGCCGCAAGCACAGTTATCCTTTAATGACGAGATTAGCTTTACCACTTCGTGTTGCTCAGTAGGAAACAGGAATACACAAGACGGGTAATTTGACGCTATATAGTATAGTAGTGATGCTTCGAAACGGTAACTTGTAGCATGTCAGTGGCCGCTAGTCGTGATATCAATTGACATCAACGCGCACAGCTATGCAGCTGCTGAGATATCGGCTGTGACGTAGCCTGCCGTGATGCACTGGCCATGCTCGTATTAAATCTAGGCGGTGTTGGCTGAGCCTTCTTATACGCCTCTTTTATCAGTTTTTTGTGCCAAATAGCGATAACGTAGAGCGCGGCAACCTGCGCCTAGTATTGATGTGCGTTCCAGTGCCTACACATGTCGCGAGTGCCTTTGCACAAGCGAGAAGTCGTCCAGCTTTCATTGAAAGGTTACACGCAGCGCAACATTGCTAACTTGACAGACTGTAATGTGAGCACTGTCAAGAGGATAGTCCAAGCATACCGAGATGAAGAGCGCATTAAGGATGCGCCACATAAAAGGCGACCCCGCGTCACATCGATGGACCAAGACCTTCAAGTTGTTGCTGTAGTCAGTGAGAAGCCATTTTTAAGTGCGAAAGATGTGCGCCGTACTCTCGACCTGGCGAATGTAAGTGACAGCACAACACGG
Source organism: Hyalomma asiaticum (assembly GCA_013339685.2). NCBI lineage: Eukaryota > Metazoa > Arthropoda > Arachnida > Ixodida > Ixodidae > Hyalomma > Hyalomma asiaticum. The sequence continues at coordinate 21,849,451 of CM023488.1, read as the reverse complement.
CGGAGGCTAAGGGAAGCCGCACTCCGAAGTCGCACCGCCGCTCAGAAGCCCCTTCTCACATGTGCCAACAAAACTGCTCGCCAGAAGTTTGCTGTCGATCACCGCAGTTGGAGGGTGGAGGATTGGAAATATGTCATCTTCTCCGACGAATCTACTTTCTCGAGTCGCTGGGACCAGCAGAAAAGAGTGTGGCGCATGGAGAACACACGCTTCTGTCCGCAGGACATCAACGAGGTGGCCGCAAGTGGACGCACATCGGTAAACGTTTGGGCAGCTATTTCGCGTGACGGCCTAAGTCCCCTTGTAAGAATCTCTGGGAAATTCACAAGTGCTGCATATTGCACGCTGTTGGAGCACGAGATGATCCCATATATACTGAATGGTCCACACCCGGATGGATGCTATCTATTCCAACAGGACTTGTCTCCCGTGCATACAGCAAAGGAAGTGGCACGTATTTTAGACGAACGAAGGGTAATGCGTCTTGAGTGGTGCGCAAAGGGTGCGGACATGAATATTGATTGATTGATTTTTGGGGTTTAACGTCCCAAAACCAGTTCTGATTATGAGAGACGCCGTAGTGGAGGGCTCCGGAAATTTCGACCGCCTGGGGTTCTTTAACGTGCACTGACATCGCACAGCACACGGGCCTCAACATTTCGCCTCCATCGAAATGCAGCCGCCGCGGCCGGGATTCGATCCCGCGACCTTCGGATCTGCAGCCGAGTGCCATAACCACTAGACCACCGTGGCGGGGCACATGAATATTATAGAACACGTTTGGGCACGTATGAAGGCTAACCTTTCTAGGCTCTCTTTGGACTTGGTGACAGCTGATGAACTGTGGGAAGCTATGCAAGAGGAGTGGAAACGTATTCAAGAAGACACAGCCTTCATCGAGGCTCTCTACAGGTCTCTGCCAGAAAGAATGGAAGCCGTGATTCAAGCAGGCGGAGCGATGACCCGTTATTAGCCCAGCAAACATATAAACAAATGGCAAGCTACCTGGTAAATTGTGTGCAATTAAATTTTGTTATTATTTGGCAGGTACCTAATAAAATTTTTAAACCAGCTACAGCGTGCATCTTTTTTTCGTCCACAAGACCAGAACACAGCCAATTGATTATAACGAAACAATGGCTGCTTTTTCCTACGCTGGCGCAACGATATCAAGCTCGGATATCTGCGAGACGTTGTCCGCTTGCAAAAAAAGGGGAGAGGGATGACTTGCGCCGAACCCTACGCAAAATGTGATAACTTTCGGCTTGCTTTAACTGCCTTATCATTGCTAGAGGCCGATCACACGTAATTAGCTACCGTTTCACAGCAACGCTAGCGAAGCGGGAGTGCCAACAGTTAGCGGAAGAGCGCCCCTCCTTTCCCCTCTGTTTTCGGCAGCGCCATCTACGTATGACGCTATCTAGGTTTTGAGGCTATTTTCCACGCGCTCCCGCGTTCGAGCTCATATTTCTCACGATAGTACAGGCGTTGTGCGAAAGAAACCAGTGCACCTTCGCCAACACTGTACGCGAGTCAGGCTGCACGAGCTCAAAGCTCGAAGGCAACTAGCAAGGCGATGCAAGCTTGAGCTTCGGAACATGCTCACTTGAAGTACAGCGATGAGCACTGTTAGGGTGAACACGCGATCGCATGAATACTATCCGTAATGCGCCGGTGCACCCAACGTGGCCACGCATTGAAGCAAGCCTGCCCATGCGCAGTAATAACATGACGCATGACGTCAGATAGCATGACGTCGTGCCAGCTGAATTTTGACACCGCGACTACAGCAATGGCAAATATGCAGCAAGCGAGACAAAACCATCCCTCCCGCCTTTCCTGCGCATGCGCGGGCTTGGTTCGATGCGCGGTCACGCTTCCAAGGATGGCGCTCAGTGTACTGCGACCACGCGTTCGCGTGTTCACTCTAACAGTGCTCATCGCTATACAACTCCGGTGATGTTCTGAAGTCAGTATAAACCTCGATGACGTTTGCTGGGAGTTTTATACCCTGCACGCTTCCGTCAATTACGCAAGCTAGCATATTGGAAAGGTGCGTCGATTTTGCCAGCAATCAATTTTGTTGATGGCTCCGGGCAAACTTTCTGGCTTGTCTATAATGTATGTGACGTCTACCTTATACGGAAGCGACCAACAGGGAGGAGTACAATGTTCGCGAGCTATAGGGTGCTGTGCGCAAAACGCTGCTGATACCGGTATTTGCGTTGTGCCTAATCGGTGAGGAGATGTTACAGAGGGCACACACTTCATGATGATGATAGTTTTGTGCTCACGCACAACACCTGACTCTTGCTTTAAAGAGCTCCGCTCTGCTTAACGAGCGGAGCTCTTGCCGAGCCCCTGGCCTGTGCTTTACGCCAGCTGTTTACAGCGCGTGAAAGTGGCGTCCGGAGAAAATATACGTCGGTTCTTGGGTGTCATTTACTGGCGCGCCGAACAACCAAATGCAGCCAATAAAGCAGATTCTCTCCCTCCGATAGAGTCCTATCCTGTAATATCCGCTGCCAAAAGCGAGGGCGATTTCTTTTGATTCCACTGGCTGAGGCAGTCACTACAGAGCAAAGGCTGCGCTTTCGCGTGTTCCCTTTTATAAAGGGCCGCACTGTACTGCTCATTTCGATCTCGGTTTCGGCTTCGCGTATTCTTTATTATCAAAAATTAAAAAGAAGACTGCTGAACATTCATGTGATGAGTCACGTGCCAGAAGCTTTCAAGTATTCATTTTTCCCAAGAACAATTACAGATCGGAACAAACTAACTAACGAAGCTGTGTCACAACCATCCTTAAACCTTTTTTCCACATTCCTCGAGTGATGTTCTTGTTTTTTTTTATATTTTGTGAAATTTTTGCGTTATGATGCTACTTTTCTTTTTATATACTTTGCTTTCTTCTGCGTACCACTGTGTTGAGTTGCCAAAGTCTACACCTTTGCCTGTATTTCTTCTCTTTTATGTATGCCTAAATGTAAAACTTATAGCATGTGTTCCCACTCTGCTAAAACCCATTGGGTTGCAGTATTAATAAATAAATAAATAAATAAATAAATAAATAAATAAATAAATAAATAAATAAATAAATAAATAAATAGAAGTGTATCGGTAACATGGAACGGCCATTACTCACATTCTCAAACATCATCAGCGCAGTTCATCTTTATGCCTTGAATGGTTCTCCTGTCCTCCTGCGTAAGGTCACAAATTTCCGAAACGCAGGTTTTCCTGACGTATGGGTTTGTCGAATCGTTCGAGGATTATCTCGCAGTTCATCTGGTGGTGCTGCCCAGAATCATTGACACACCATATCAGAACACTTTGCTGTATCAGAACACTCTGCTAGATGAGCGCCGCGCAAGCCAGTGATATATGTGCAAGGCCGCGTAGCGAGCTGAGGTAAGGTGCGTATATCAAAGCTATGGACGGAACTTACGACATAATATAAAACGGCAACGCTTGAGTTGTCTTGGGCGTCCATCAGAGGCGTGATACTCGGCGGCAGTGAACGAAGTTTTGGTCGTGCGCGAAGACACATTACTGTCTTGTGGATCGTGTGAATCCCATGTTCAAATAACTGCACGCAACTAGCTCATGGATGGACACGGTCTCTTCGCCTTGGCGTACCCATTTCATCGGCGATGACATTGATGAAGGAGTCAGTAGAGCATCGTATGCACCCGCCGCAGAGAATAGGTGAAGGAAAGCGAAGAAATCACGATTGCGCAGCACGGAATAATGGTTTAGTCTGGTGTGCATGCGCGAAAGCTTGAAAGGAAACCTAGGGGACAAGGGAGAGATGGTCGTCTGCTTTTCATTGTCACAAGAGGATGCGAGATGTCATGCTTATACAAAGAATGAAGCCACTAGCCTGAAAGCGCTACGCAGCCTGTCGATCCATTCTGCACCTCCTCCCCTCCCATTCCCACTGCCGCCTCCGCCCCCAACCTTACTTTTTTTTTTCAGAGTGCACTTACTCATAGTGGCACGAATAAGCGTTACTTGCTGGCTCCGCCAGCACTGTTTGCTCTTATGGCGTGAAGCAGCACCCACATCTCGAAAGTTCGCTCTCACTTAGAAAGTGAGCCGTCAAAGCTCAAGCAAGTGAGCAAATGAATGCCTATAGCTAGGAGTGAGTTCAAGATTTGCACGTCAAGAGCACCGATATAGAAAGCCTCGCTGCTCGACGAGATATTGACAGTTACAAATGCTGCAGAGATCTCGAGCCAGATTCGCCACTCATCTTGGAGGCCACTGACAGCGTTGAGCAGGCCGCGAAAAAAGACCGTTCGCACGTCGCGTATTATGATTCAAAATGCCGCGCCGTTACGAGGGGTCATTCATATATACGGTACAGGCATTCATATACAGGACTTTGACTTTAGGTCATCCATATATATCACCCTGTTGCTGGCGCCTCATTGGCTGGCCTCCATCCTTTTTGAAGACACCGTATAACCTAGGGCTGCGAATAACATCCATGCGGCAGTGGCAGAGCACTCAAGCTTCAGAGGTACCCCTGGTGAACCACGTGGGAAGCTTTCGAATTCCTCCCACGTTCTTGAGTCGCCTATATTTGGAAGGGGAGGAATTTCGCTTTACTGCAGAATTCAGTGCTCCTCGGAATTTTTTCGGACTTCAGTTCTTTTTTCGCCTTCCGCTGTATAAAGTGCCTCCTTTAAATGGAGCTCAGAATCGTTTTTAGCACATAATGTGCTGAGATACAGGCGTTCCCTCAACCGTGAACCATAAACCGACTGTGTACATTGCCCCACCAGGGGCATACGGGCTGCTCAGACGTACTGCCTGTTTGTATAAGTTGCTGTCGTTCGCAGTAATGCACTTTAAGACGTGCAATGCTTCGAAAGCACGCTATGTCCCTAGCTTGAAAGAACATACCGTAAACGATGACACGGGTTTAGGAGGGTCCACTTTCTAAAGACAGCATTGTCACACCGAAAACTCTCTAAGGCAGCGTCAGTGAACTCGCAAACATTCGAAAGTTTGTGAGCGAAGGACAGTGGCCTCACAAACTTTCGAAGTTCGCGAGGTTACTGTCCATGGCTGTGAAAACTTTTCTTCGCTCTAAACGCAGAACCATCTAATCCGAGTAGATTGTGTCGAACTCCCTGAACCAGCGTTTTCGTCAGTTTGTCTGGCTGTACAGTGTTGACTTTGAAAAGGTCGCTGAAGTTTGTTGATTGCCTGCGTGCGTAATCACTTTTGTGAGGTTTGTCAAAGTATTTGCGATAAACGAGCTCCCTTCTGTATCTTTGTTTCTCAACGTGTGTTTAGGTTCCACAATATTAACACCATTTCCCTGTTCTGCGAAGTGCACCCACGAAAAACAACTTCTCTGAAGAGCACTTACCTTGATTGGAAAGATTGCTGTTCAGATAATAGGGTCGCCAGTGCTAAGGTCATATATTCAATAATGAGAATGCGCTCTATCTAATTAAGTCACTGATTGGAATGGTGATTGTTTATGCGAACGTCACCGGCCTTTTGTACAGTGTTTGCGCGGTGCGCACCAACTACCGTAAAAGTATGGCTACAAGCTTGTACTAAAGCTCGCAAAGTTGATACAGAGCGACGCTGATTGCTATGTGCTTATCTACTTCTGGGATCGCGGCTTGCTCCTCGGAAGTGCGATTTACCTTCAGGCGAGTCACGGCTGCGTATTGTTAGGCGTGAGCTGTACACTAGCTTTTATGACCACAAAGTACAACGTGAAGGTGGTGCGATGCATCCATTGGCACCTGGTATCAAGCAGTTGGCGCGGCACTCTGATTGGCTACCGCTGGAGATGGCATGATCGGAGGCGGTGTACGCGCACGTGGCCCGGTAGACAATGTGTTTGGCGGCAGCATGTTCTTTGGCTTAATTTAGGCTAATTAGGTTAATTATGGTGTACCGGTTATGCAAGGTGACACACGGTTGTCCAATTGCGAGTACGTTGCGTTATTAGGAGATAGTCTTATTTTTCCTTTGCTTGCGGTCGCCAGCCCCGATTTTGCCAGTGTAGTAGGGGGCTGGGGTGATGTGCGTAAGAGGAGAAAGAAGTGCCCGTGCTAGCGCCGCAAATTGGGCAACTGGGTTTAGTTCCCAATGTTTCTTTTAGTAAATTCTAATTATTATTTTTAATTAGAACTTCTTCCTTTCTTTTTATTTTCTCTTAGATTTTGGCCTTAGCCTTGTAATTTTCCTGCTCTCTACAACATTACTTGTAGTGTGGCCAATCCCCCTCGTGGGTACGTGCCAACTATAGAGGCAACAACAACAACAACAACAACAACAACAACAACAACAACAACAACAACAACAACAACAACGACAACATATTGAAGTGCACACGCGCTCTTGGGGCCCTGAAGGAATGATGATGATGGGTTCACCGGACAAGGAAAGATTTGGTTATCAGCTTTCGCTGTTAAAACAACTCGGATTCTGTTGTAGAGTGCGGCAACTCTCAAACTCCAGCTTTGCGAGCGAGCTATCCTGGATGACGAAGAAAATAAGGATTAAGTTACTCCTATGCATTATCCATTACCCCTTGCGTTTTTTCGCGTCGCATGCTTCTAGACGCTTCGTCTGAGTGATTCCTCGTTTATTCGATATTTGTTTTACCTTGAACGCATTTTCTCTGTTAGACTAGCACCGCCACTGTGGTCTAGTGGCTATTGCACTCAGCTGTTGATCCGCGGCGGCTGCATTTCGATGGAGGCAAAATGTTGAGGCCCGTGTACTGTGGGTTTCCAATACACGTTAAAGAACCCCAGGTGGTGGAAATTTCCGGAGACCTCCACTATGACGTCTCTCATAATCGGAGCTGGTTTTGGGACGTTAAACCCCAGAAATTCATCAATCTCTGTTACACTAATGCGCCCTTCTAGTATACGCCCATCAGCCTGATACTTGGCCCATGGAGGTACACACATAGAATGAATAGTGATCGTCATTATCATTATCGCTACGACCCCCACAACCAGCACCATTATCAAGAGCATCGTTATCGACATTACCTGCATCGTACGCAAGACTTGGGCATTGTTCTCCTGGGGTGGTTTTCTGGACACCGTCGACTCCCGCCTTACTATCAGATTTCACATGTTGCCAGCTCCGATTGGTTAAAAGGCTGCTACGGCCTTCCTCATTGGCTGCTTAAAATTCTGCCATTACAAAATTCTACAACGTAATGTAATTTTACTGGGCCCGGAGGAGTGTTTGTGAGCTACATGAGCAGCACACTTTGTGTACTTGGTGGGTGATAGAATGACTTCTGAGCTATGTTATTGCATGGTGTGCGCCGAAGCAATGCGGTCTCCCACCCCTTCGCGTACTGCAGGTAGCCGTGTCGCGAGTTCTGAATCTCCCGAAGCAATAATGTCGATCTAAAGAGGAGCAGCCGCCGCATGCGGCAAGCTAAATCGGCGTAGTTGTAAAATTCTATCTATCCCCGAACCCATAGCAGGACAGATATATCACGATTTGTGACTGTCGAACGAAGCGTTGTAATGTCCCATAGTGTTTACCCAGAAAAATACCATCATTTGTTAGCGATAGTTACAATGTCACTTAAATAAATGTGTTATGTAATGTCGGATGAAGCAACTGAAGAGTAGCTAGTTTGGCTAAAATGTGGCTAATGTCCGTTACAGGACGGAAAGTACTTGCTACGTGTCGCGGCTAATGCTGTCTGGATATTGGCTGAACGCTGGGTAACGGCTGAACGTTAGCTCAACGTTCGTGTATTATCTGAAAATTGCCGAAAGGCGGCTGAACGTGGCTAAATATGACGCGAAGGGCAGGCGGTATAACGTACGGTAAAGCGCCGCTAAAGGTCACCGCGTGCTAACAACTTCGAACGTTCATGATGACCTCAAGACGCGAAAAATGTACACAGACGAGACACAGAGACGACAAGGACAAGCGCCTTACCATCACTCGTTAGCGTTCCTTCTCACTGGACCCAGCCCTTTTCGCGTCTTGAAGTCATCACGAATGGTCACCAACTAGCCCAAACAAGAGTTCTGATCCAACTTCGAACTGTCCAATACCATGGAGCCAAATACCTGAGAAGAACCGCGCACAAGGCCTCAGAGCAGGTTAGCTTGCCGGAGCTAGCAGAATGAAGTGACTTCGCCTCATAGATACATTTTTCTTGATTTTTTTTTTCGAGGCAGTGTGACTAGAGCGACGGGAGGCTGCCCCGCGTAGTTAGCGACCGGATGACGAACTCCTGGCCGCATGCCTTGCCGTAGTGACCGCATAAGCAAAAGTTCTTTCGGCACCCTCCATGTGCCTGAGGGTCCACCGAGTTTCTTGTCACTTGACCCAGCTCTTGGAGGCAATAAGGTTATTTCCTTTCCCTCTTCTTCCTCCTTTTCCTCGATATTTTTTACTCTTCACCATGGTGGCCAATCGGCGCGGCCCTGCTAAGCTTGATCTCTACAGTTTTGTCAATTCAGTGTCCGCCTCAAACAATACAAAAACAGAGATAAGGAGCTATGATCTAGTGCTTCGAGCGGTGACCGCACACCGCCCCAACGCCGCAGCTTCGGCGCACTGTTTTCCATCGTTGCAGGCACGACAGCCGGTAACTCTATATTGCACCGTATATTGGCCCCACAGTGCTCGAGAGCTCACCGCGATATTGCTTTCAGGAAGTTCAGCACGTGCGTATATATTGCTGCCTGGTATGAAATCTGTTCAACCATATCAGGTTGACATTTTTAAGCAAAGCGCGCTTCACGCGGTCGCTTTCCTCTTGTCGCATAACAGTTCCAAAATTGCTTCAGAATTTAACAAATAAATTAAATTTTTCGTTATGAATGAGTTGTTCCCGCTGTCAAACGTCGTTGCGTTCTCGTAAAACTGTAATAACCCCTGTCCGGCTTTCTTTTGACGTTTGATCCGACTGCATATTGCCGAAATATGTGATCCCGTTTCCACCTTAGGCTTTCGAAGAGACAGCCGACGGATGTATACGATGAACTCCATGTGTATATTTTTTTTTATCCCAGGATGTGCTTTTTGCTCTTACCATCTCGTTGAACTGTACGAATAACGCAAAATTACTAGGCATACTCTCAAGAGAGGTTACGTTAGGACAACGTCAGATTTCGCTTATCCCACGTACCCTGCCACGAGCATGTACATATTTGCTCGCGGCACATGCAGCGTAGCTCTAAGCATGTTGAGCGCACTAGACCATGGAGACGTTTTATTCACCGATCATTTCTAACAACAATTCGGCGCGATAGAAATTTGCCTTTAAGGAGTTTTAAAGCGTTAAGTGTTCGCGATTCTGAGCTCTCGATAGTTCTTTGTTTCTGCATTTGCAATGCCTTTTTTATGCCTCTGACGCTGCCAGAGGCATCAGAAAAAACTGTTAGTGGGTGGGTGGGTGAGAGGCAATTCACTTGCTATCTATCTATCTATCTATCTATCTATCTATCTATCTATCTATCTATCTATCTATCTATCTATCTATCTATCTATCTATCTATCTATCTATCTATCTATCTATCTATCTATCTATCTATCTATCTATCTACACGTCCTGCAGCCCTTCGTTGGACGACAGGACAAGTGTCGGAATACAATATAGGGCAAAGCAGGAAAAGAATACATAATGCAAGAACATGGTCAATGGGGACACTGAATGGCAATCAGACATCCTTTTCTTATACAACAACGAATCGTATAGGGTGGAGCCTTCCAAGATTAAATAGTCTTGGAAAAAAGAAAACACTACGTCAAATTTTAGTGCGATCGAAAAATGCCCCACGACTGCGCACCTGATAATCATATCGCATAGCTTTCGACGCACACTCTAAGATTTTAATCAATCTTTGGTCTCTCGTTTTCCGCTGTGTCATATACGTTGCTTTAGAAACACCTATCACATCTGATCGGGCAGTACCGGCGGTTTCTTGCGCATTTGTTATGGTGTTACGCTAAACCGCTACGTATTTATTGCTCCCGCGTTCAACTAACGCTCACACTTTCCCCTCAAATGAAGCTCATTTTGTTTCCTGGTTATTTACACTGATCAACAATGTAATCCGGAGCTCATATTTCCGTCCCCATAATTTCATTCATGACGCCATACATAAACAGGCCTGTAAGTGAGCGCGTAGACCGATTGATTGATTGATTTCTGGGGTTTTACTGTCCCAAAACCAGCAATGATTATGAGAGACGCCGTAGTGGAGGGCTCCGGAAATTTGACCACCTAGGGTTCTTTAACGTGCACCAACATCGCACAGTACACGGGCCTCAACATTTCGCCTCCATCGAAATGCAGCCACCGCGGCTCATCTTCTGCGCAGCAGGACTGGAGGTCAAAGAAAGATTAGACTGCTGTGGTCATGCATCATCTGGCTGCCTTCCTTGTGCGTGCGTGCGTGTGTGTGCGTGTGTGCCTGCGAGTGTGTGTGTGTGTGTGTGTGTGTGTGTGTGTGTGTGTGTGTGTGTGTCACGTCCTGCTGCGCAGTTTATTAGGTTACCGCCAAGTCACTGGTTGCGGACATTCGCGTATGACCTGGACTCTTTGCCCAAATAATACCCGACGCAGTGGTATATTAGCTATAGCACTTGCCCGGTCACCGAAGGTCGTGTGAGCGAATAATGGCTGCAGCAGCTGCATTTATATAGAGGTGAAAGGTTAGAGGACCATGTACTGTGCGTTGTCAGTGCACGTTAAAAATCCCCAGGTGGTCGAAATTTCCATACCATGCTGTTGCCCTGACAACTTTCCTTCATTGTGTTTGCAAACTTTATTTGTCGTGATAATATTTTAAGAAGACGCTGGAAGTTTTGACGTCCTTTTTCCTCCTCGAGTTCCTCGTTCCCGCGTAGTCATCGCCGCGCACTAAGCCGAGTGCGATTCACGATATAACTCCTTTGCCGCATAAGTGCTGATCTTTTTAAACGCGATAGTCTTTCTTAGGACACTTGAACGCAGAAATTTTAGTCTGTCTGTTTGTCTGTCACACGATTAAGCCACCCGGCCAGAGTTTAAACACTTGCATAACGCCCAGCCATCTTGAACTGGTAGCTGCGTTCATACTTTTGAACATTATCGATCAAAAAGCAAATATTACGCATATCTGAGGCGTAACATCAATACGTAAGTATTAGGTGGTGTGTTCCCTTACTAGAACATACATGGATACGTAATTCTGAAGACCCTAGTATTAGTTAGGCTGCGCTAAAAATGCGACGCTATGCACGAAAAAAGCCTCTTCCGACGATTTGGTGGTGCCACCTGGCAGTTACCCAGGGATTCTGCACAAGCTCATGTTTGCCGACGGCCCTGCCAGATGGCGTCCATATCTCACGCAGCGTAATACGGCCGGCAGAAGGCTGTTTGATTCCGACGACATTTGCAGCGAAGCACCCCAGATACACGGCCATTTTTTAATTTTCTTTTCAGCTTTAAGGCAGGCACAAATGAACGTACGTGGGCGCATCTGAGCGAAGCCCGAAATGAGCGCTTCCAAAGACATGCTAAGGAATAGGAATTGTTATGCGAGCTATAGGCTATATACTCCGGCGATCGATATCGGGATGAGGCTATGAATCTTTGTATTTCGCGAGCACGAAGCGCGACACGGCACTGACATGCGTGCGGGTCGAAGCCCCTTCGAGACAATTGCAATATTGGAAACCCTTGGAGCGCCGTCCTAGTTGTGACACGTATTTTGCCGTCGTATACGATGGACGACAAAGAAGGCGCGGCTCGGCGTAACAATAGCATTGAGGGAAATCGTTACGATTCCACATAAACTTGACATTTAGTCACAAAGCAGGCTTTTTTCGTAACAAAAAAAAAAGAAGGCACTTGCTGGATCGCTTGAACCCCGTTGTGTTGGCACAATCGCATGGCTTTCAAGGAACGCGGTCTTTTAATTAAAAACGTGAGAGTCGCGTGTTTCGCTTGAAGCAGCGGCGGTATCGCGTCCGGGCTGGGCTTCGATTGCTTTCGTAGGTTGACATTATAGCAAAGTGCAGTGTGTAGTTCGGCGCAAAGGCCCTATACGACGACATACCGCCATGACATTTTTCGATGAATGTCGATGTATTGTTATTCAATTTGAACAAACCGTTCGTCAATGGTCGGTGGGTCGCGTATTGACACGAAATGGTCGCCGCAAATTGCGTGTTGTAGATTTGCGATAAAATCATACATCAAACGTCGCGCACAAACGAAGGCAAAGGGAAACAAGTGGACCACACTCTACCTTTCTCGAACGTCGCGGGATCGAATCCCGGCCGCAGTGGCTGCATTTCGACGAAGGCGGAATGTCGAGGCCGGCATATTGGGCGATGTCAGTGCACGTTAACGAACCCCAGGCGGTCAACCTTTCCGGAACCCTCCACTATGGCATATCTCATGATCCTATCGTGGTTTTGAGACGTGAAACCCAGAAATTTGTAAATCACTTTATACCTTTCTCTTTGTGTGTTTGGGCTGTTTGGTGATGAAGCTCTACCAAATTGATACGCTGTAGAATGAAGTCTTATCGGAGAGTATAGCGACTTCAATAACCGTCAAAAAAGATTCGCTATTAAAGAAAAATATTGGCCGCCTATCAGCGTCCTTCGCTGCAAATGTCGTCGAAAGACAATAGTCTTCTGCCGGCCGTACTACGCTGCGTGCAATATGGACGCCATATTCCAGGGCCGTCGGGAAGCATGAGCTTGTGCAGAATCCCTGGGCAACTGCCAGGTGGCAGCACCAAATCGTCAGCAGAGGCCTTTTTCGTGCACAGCGTCGCATTTTTAGCGCGGCCTAAGAAACACTAGAATCTTTAGAATTACGTATTCATGTATTATCTAGTGAAGGAACACACCACCTAATACTTACGCATTGATTTTGCGCGTCAGATATGCGTAATATTTGCTTTTTAATCCCAAATGTTCACAAATATGAACGCAGCTATCAGTTCAAGATGGCAGGACGTTAGGCAAGTGCTTAAACTTTGGCCGGGTGGCTGAATCGTGTGGCAGACAGACAAACGGAAAGATAGAGCAAAATTTCTGCGTTATCCCAAGAAAGACTACCGTCTTTAAAAATCCCGGTGACTTATCGGCTATTGTTTAAGAGGCGCGACCTGGAAAATGTTGACCGCGCTGCTAGCCATCCTCCCGCATGACGTCAAAGGCATACCACCCATAAGTTCTTGCCGCAAGGCTTATCTGAACATTTCCTTTTGTAACATATTGGCTTGTCCCGCTGCTCACCTGCTTTTGCTGCAATGCAACAAAAGCACGTTTAAGCATGCGATTCCTCATGTTCTGAAGATCCGAGACGCAACAATTTTCAAAAGTTTTGCTGGGTAACGTTCTCGAGATTTCTAGATTCAGGACTTTGACTAAAAGCAGTTTCTTTTGTTAATGGAGGCAATCTCAAAGACTGAAGTAAGCGCAATTTCAAGTCCTTAACTTGGCTCAGATTGCTTCCGTTGACTTTACGTTCGAGTAGTTTGGGCAACTCCACGACGAGAAGCCAAGACATGCAACCAGTGAGATGGATGGACCGTGCACGAGGAGCATCGTCTTACAATTGCTTCGTCCAGTTGATTTCATATGTGCGTGCCTCTAGACTTCCCTATAGGAAACCAAGTACCCAAGCCAAGCAAACACGCACCATGGAGTACTTGCGAAAATTATCTGGTTTGGAGACTATATAAGCCTATGGACTTAAGTACCGCGCTTTTTATATAAGAAAAACTGGAATGTAATACTGCCTAGGCTTCTCATAATTCAAATAAAAAAGAAACAAAACGTTGAAGAGTATTTTGCAACGTTAAAAAAGTGATATTCACGTATGAAGCGCCCGTAACCTTGACGCGGTGTTTCCTCATCGTTTGGGCGTGCCACTGAGTAACGTGATCCTATACGTCAAAGCATTGCAAAAACTTGCCTAACCCGGAGCAGGAGCGGTTACCCGGTACGCTCCTGCTGCCGCGTATGACGTCATGAGCGTGCGGAAGCCAGCAAGGATCGCCTAACGGGAAACTGGAGCTGGTGTATCGAGTTACGGTAGGAGTATTGTGTTCATGTGTATCCCCCGCCCCTTTTTGTTACGGCAGAGGCTTCCTCAAAGCAGCAGGAGCTTTCAAAGCAGCAGTTCTGTTTACACTGACTAGCGAGCGGAATTACTAAAAAGCGGAACGGAACTATTAAAATGCGGAGCGGAGCGGAACTATTAAAATGATAGCGCACCCCAAACACAGACGAAGAAAAAGGAAGGAGACGTAACACAGCGCTCTAGTGATTTATTTTGCGCGTGGTCACACACACACACACACACACGCATATATATATATATATATATATATGTAGCAGTCGTGGTGGTGAATAGGCCGAAGGCGTGAAGACATGAGTAGAAGACCCTCGGAATTGGCAACAAAAATGGGGAAAGCGTTTATTCAACGTTTTAGCCGGAGAACGGCCTTCATCGGGAATGCCTATGGTTGTATTTCCGCTTCTATTTATACCTGTCTCAGAGAGCTTTTCCTTAAGAAATATTTTGATAAAAGAGGTTTATTAGTGAACAGTGGTACACAATGCAGACGTGTCATTTTTTCGATAGATATGGAGGCCCAGAGTTCGACTCTTATGAATCAAGATTTCCGCGGCTTCTTGATTTTTTTTCTGCATTGAAGGCCAGTGCATTGCGGTTCTTCAGATCTTCTTCAAGGCATCGGCGAGGAGGGTCATGTCAGCTGTAAAAAAGGAAACGATCTTATATTATAAGTTGAGCTAATATTGTAAACAATATTGACTGTACCTTTTGTAAACTCATGAGTTTAATAATAATTGCTCTGCTTACGGATATACAGGATATCCAGATAACTTGCGCCACCTTTAAACATAACTATGTGCGTGTTGCGGGGATGCAACCGACTTAGTATTTTTCGATGTCGGCTTGACCACCCCCAAGCGTTTTGTAAATTGTCCTCGGATAATTACTTTAACCTAAATTAACTAGGAAACTTTCAAACGGTTGTTCTAAACGCAATATGCTCAATGGGAAAGTTGTTGAGCATGTTAGTTGTGCAACAATAATGTATTTCAGTGATAAGTGCAATTGTGTTAATTTTTTGATGCGAAACAGCTTAAGGTCGGGGCTATGTCACTTCCTCCCTCCATCCATCCATCCGCCATGTGGCGTCCGCACCCGCACTGCGCATGCACATCCTCCTCCCCTCCTCTCGCCATCCCTCATCCCCTCTCCGAATCCGGACACGGATTCCCGAAAAGCTCTGACAGCTAATTATTTCTGTTTATTATTTTGCTTCATTTAAAGGCGCGCAAATGATTTCTTGATATTGTCACGAAGACAAGCAGTAGACGATCGGCGGAAGAGAACAACCTTCTTTAATGGCGACCAGCACCAAAAGAACGCTCGCGCAACTGCGCTCTTCTTCGTCTTCCCTCTGTTCGAGATCGGCGCCTGTAGTGGGGAGCTTGCTTCTCAAAGCTTGCTCCGCGGTGGGCACTTTGCTTGGCGTCATTACTCCCCCCTGTGAAAAGCGACCGTCCCGGTCGCCGACGGGGCTGATGCAAATGAAACAGAGGGCAAGGAAAAGTATGGTCAGATGACTTCTTGACGGGCGTAGTACGGCTTGATACGCACTACGTGAACAATTTCTGGTCGGGGCCGCCGTCGGCTCATGCTCGTAGCAGAAGTTTCGGGAACGACCTCGTAGTTCACGTCACTGAGGCGCTTTGTAATCCTGTAGGGACCGAAATATCTGCGCAGCAGTTTCTCGGAGAGACCGTGCTGCCGGATGGGCGTCCATACCCAGACGTAGTCACCAGGTTCATAGTGAATTTCTCTTCGGCCGCTGTTGTATCGGCGGGCATCGGCACTTTGCTGGTTACGGATTCGGTTTCGAGCGAGCTGTCGAGCTTCTTCAGCCTTCTGGACGATGTCGTCGGCATTTTCGCTTCTCGACGTCCCGGTGTCGACTGGTAGCATCGCGTCTAAGGGGGTTGTGACACGACGTCCATAAACGAGTTCAAACGGTGTGAAACGGGTAGTTTCCTGCACAGCTGTATTGTATGCGAATGTCACATATGAGAGGATTTGGTCCCACGTCTTGTGCTCTACGTCGACGTACATCGACAGCATATCGGCCATTGTCCTGTTCAGGCGTTCCGTTAAACCATTTGTTTGAGGGTGATAGGCCGTGGTTTTTCGGTGGCTGGTGTTAGTAAGCGTGACGATCTCCTTGATTAAGTCAGCAGTAAACGCTGTGCCTCGATCAGTGATCAAGACGGAAGGGGCTCCATGACGTAATACAATGTCCTGCATAAAAAACGTGGCGACTTCGGCAGCGGTTCCGCGGGCTACGGCCTTGGTTTCTGCGTACCGCGTCAGATAATCAGTTGCGACGACTATCCACTTGTTTCCTGCAGACGACGTGGGAAAGGGACCGAGGAGATCCATTCCGATCTGCTGAAACGGTGCTGCAGGAGGTTCCAAGGGTTGCAAAAGTCCAGCAGGTTTTAAAGGTGGAACCTTTCGTCGCTGACAGTCACGACAGCTTCTCACGTAGCGCTGAACGGACGAGAACAGCTGCGGCCAATAGTACTTCTGGCGTATGCGTGCCAAAGTCCTGGCAAAGCCTAGGTGCCCGGCACACGGATCGTCATGGGATGCCTGTAAGACTTCTGCACGCAGTGAAACCGGAACAACGAGTAGGTATGTTTCCTGGCTGTTTTGGAAATTTTTCTTGTAGAGGATGTTGTTTCGGAGGCAGTAAGAAGTGAGCCCTCGCGACATGGGGCGCGGAACAACGACGTCCGCACCCTCAAGGTATCTGATCACAGGCAGCAATGTTGTGTCGGCGCGTTGGTAGTCGGCCATCTCGACAATGTCGACGACGCCGAGAAACGGAAAATCTTGCTGTAAGTCGCTCGGTTTCATAGGTAAAGGGGCACGTGAGAGGCAGTCAGCGTCGCCGTGTTTCTGCCCGGACCGGTAGACTACTGTCACGTCGTACTCCTGAAGGCGAAGGCTCCAACGAGCGAGGCGACCTGACGGATCTCTAAGGTTCGCAAGCCAACACAGCGAGTGATGGTCGCTCACAACGCGAAAAGGTCTTCCGTAAATGTACGGTCGGAACTTGCAGATAGCCCAAATGACTGCTAAGCACTCCTTTTCCGTCGTGGAGTAGTTGACTTCCGCCTTTGTCAAACTGCGACTCGCGTAGGCGACTACCCGTTCGGCACCGTCTTGCCACTGAACAAGAATAGCGCCGAGGCCGACATTGCTGGCGTCTGTGTGGATTTCAGTGGCAGCCTCCTCGTCGAAATGCGCGAGTACAGGGGCGGTTTGCAGGCGCCGGCGCAACTCCGTGAAGGCTTCCTGTTGTTCTTCGGTCCAGTTGAAGGGTACCCCTAAGCGTGTTAGTCTTGTTAATGGTTCGGCGATCTTTGAAAAACCTTCGACAAAACGACGGTAGTACGCGCACAGACCTAGGAAGCGTTGGACTGCCTTCTTGTCTGCGGGACGGGGAAACTCTGCGACGGCATCCAGTTTCTCGGGGTCTGGTCGAACACCGTGGGAACTAACGACGTGTCCGAGAAACTTTAACTCCTGAAAGCCAAAGTGACACTTTTCTGGCTTAATAGTCAGATTTGCCTTTCTGATCGCAAGGAGCACATCCTGTAGGCGATCTAGATGTTCGTCAAACGTTCTCGAAAATACCACGACGTCGTCCAAGTACACTAAGCATGTCTGCCATTTCAGTCCAGATAGAACAGTGTCCATCATTCGTTGGAATGTGGCAGGTGCGGAACAGAGGCCGAATGGGAGGACCTTGAATTCATATAACCCATCAGGGGTAACAAACGCCGTTTTTTTCCCGATCGCGCTCGTCCACCTCGATCTGCCAGTACCCTGACTTGAGATCCAATGAGGTGAAAAACTTGGCGTGGCGTAGACGGTCAAGGGCGTCGTCGATGCGGGGAAGGGGATAAACATCGCGTTTCGTGACACTATTAAGCCTCCTGTAGTCGACACAGAAGCGCAGTGTATTGTCCTTCTTCTTAACGAGAACGACGGGTGACGCCCATGGACTAGCGGATGGCTGAATCACATCATCGTTTAGCATGTCCTGCACCTGGCGCTTTATGACTTCTCTTTCTGCAGGCGAAACGCGATATGGATGCTGGCGAAGCGGCCGGGCTGACTCTTCGGTAATAATGCGATGCTTTGCCACGGAGGTGCGTCGAACTTTTGACTCGGTAGAGAAGCAGTCAGAGAAGGCATTGACAAGGTCTAGCAGTCGCTGTTTCCGACCTTCCAGTAAGTCAGGGTTAATGTGTATGCGATCCTTCAGATTGGCCTCTTTTGGTGGGTTTTGCGAAGCTGTGCCTAGCGAGGCGACATCTGTGAAAGCAGATATTTCATGTATGAAGGCTACAGCTGTGCCTTGCGGTACGTGCTGGTATTCATTGCTGAAGTTCGTCAACATCACTAATGAGCATCGATTCTGGAGGTGAACGAGGCCGCGTGCAATACAGAGGTTCCGCTCAAGCAGTAGCGGAATGTTCGCCTCGGCGATGCCTTCGTAGCCGTCGAATGCGTCGCATGTTACCAACGTCAGTAGGCTGCTTCGGGGCGGTACCGTTACGTTGTCGGTAACGATGCGCAAGGCGTTGTCAGCGTTGTTGTCGGGTCCACCATCGTTCGCTATAGCTTTCGCTGTAGAAAAAGTTACGCTTGATTTTTCCAAGTTAATTATAGCTCCATTCGCCTGCAGGAAGTCCATGCCAAGTATCAGGTCCCTCGAACAATCGGGTAGGATGATGAATACTCCGACGTAAGTAAATCCACGAATATTTACACGAGCAGTACAGCTGCCGACGGGGGTTAGTAGATGACCTCCAGCAGTACGGACTTGTGATCCTGTCCATTGCGTAAAAACTTTCTTTAACTTTACCGCGAGGTCTTTACTCATAACTGAGCTGTCGGCACCAGTGTCAATTAAGGCCGTAACTTCGTCGTCGTCTACGGTAACAAGTATCTCCGACGTCACGACGTGCCTGGAATCGTGTGAGCGTGTGTGGACGTCGGTCTGTTGTCGTCGTTGTCGTCGAGATGGAGGATATTCCATTCGTTCGGCGTCAGCGGCCTCACCTCCGGAGGTCGCTGAACTCAGTTTTCCGGGCTTGCAGGGCTGGGCGACCGACGACGGCGGGCGTCACGGGCAAACGAGGGACTTGGTGACCGGTATCGAGCAGGCGACGAAGAACGAGGCTCGTGTCTTCCATGCTCGTATGGACGGTCTCGGCTTGCAAGGAAGTTCTCTATCTCCGCCGGTCGCTCACCAGGGCGCGGGCGAGGTGCACTCGGAGCGAACCCACGGAGACCCACTCGTCGGTAGGGGCACGTCCTGTAGACGTGGCCAGCCTCTCCGCAGTGGAAGCAGAGGGGCCTGGAGTCAGG
The DNA here is from genome assembly GCA_013339685.2 of Hyalomma asiaticum. Classification (NCBI taxonomy): domain Eukaryota; kingdom Metazoa; phylum Arthropoda; class Arachnida; order Ixodida; family Ixodidae; genus Hyalomma; species Hyalomma asiaticum. Next base: position 21,829,965 of record CM023488.1, on the reverse strand, counting down.
GGTCCGCCATATGTCGCTTTTCCGTGGCCTCGACTCCTCGACGAGTGGTGGACTGCGACGCCTAAATACTGCTTCCCTTTGAACGGCGGGTTGAACGGCGGCTGAGGCAGTGTATAGCGACGGTCGTCGGGCGGCTTCCGCATAGCTTATGCGGACTGGTTCCTGCTGGTAGGGCACCTCGTAGCGCTGTGGTACGTCGTAACATTGTGGTACCTCGGAGCGTTCTGGCCCCTCATAGCGTTGAGGTACGTCGGAACTCGGAGATTGAATGGCTTGCCGAATCTCTTCACGCACCATCTCCGCCACAGAGATTCGCGCTGGTGGTGCGGCGGTTACTTGCATTTTCTGGAGCTCCTCTCGGACAACTATTCGGATCAGCTCCCGCAAGTCCGCAGTGCTGTTTCCCGATGCCGTTTGAGGCACGTCCGAAAGTTCCAAGACGTTGCGATCGTACTGCCTGGAACGCTGTCGAAGGGCTCTTTCCATCGCTGTCGCTTCAGCAAGGAAGCCCGCAAGTGTTGCTGGTGGGTTTCGGACAAGGCCTGCGAATATTTCCTGTTTGACACCACGCATAAGATGTCTCACTTTCTTTTCTTCGGTCATTGAGGTGTCCGCACGTCTGAAGAGCCGAGCCATATCTTCAGTGTACGTCGCGACGCTTTCATTTGGGGCTTGAAACCTCGTCTGTATCGCCAGCTCGGCCTTCTCCTTTCGGTCAGGGTTGGAATATGCGGCGATCACCTGACGACGAAATTCCTCCCACGAAGTCAACGTCGCTTCGTGGTTGTAGAACCATGTCCTCGCGGAGTCTTGGAGCGCGAAGTAGACGTTGCGAAGCTTGCGCTCTTCGTTCCAGCCGTTGCAATCCGCGACCCGGTCAAAATGGTCTAACCAGTCTTCCACGTCTTCTGAAGGATCTCCGTGAAAGACAGGTGGTGGCTGCGGCTGGTTGACTATGACGTGATGCGCCGGTGGAACAGGCGCAGCAGAGCGCTGTGGGTCCAGGTTCATGGCGCGGACACGATGAGGTAACGGACCGTGTTCTGGTTGGAGCCCTTGGAGGCGACGGCTGGCGCGTACGTGGACAGGGGTGATGTCGCCCCGGCTACTCACTGGACTTGAGTCAGGGCTACGCTGTGGCTCCGGCGATGATAGCATGTACCCAGCACCTCCACCAATAAAATGTCACGAAGACAAGCAGTAGACGATCGGCGGAAGAGAACAACCTTCTTTAATGGCGACCAGCACCAAAAGAACGCTCGCGCAACTGCGCTCTTCTTCGTCTTCCCTCTGTTCGAGATCGGCGCCTGTAGTGGGGAGCTTGCTTCTCAAAGCTTGCTCCGCGGTGGGCACTTTGCTTGGCGTCAATATATAATGCGTTGAAACGGCATGATATGCAAGACGACTACACAGTGTCATCAAGCCAGTTCCATGTCTGCTAAATATATTGTGTAGCAGTGGGGTGGGAAGATAGGTGTTCGTTGTGTGTTGAGTGCGAGAGTGGGTCCGCTTTTCCCTTCCGCACAACCCGAGCCTTTTCTTTCTTTGTTACTTTCTTTTTCATCACTGTTATTGCAGGCTATTCCAGCTAACTTCCGTCACCCTCCAAAAAGAAAAGAAAGGAAGAAGTCCACGTGCACGTTACGGGGATCCAACCAACTTAGTACTATCTACTATCGTGTAGACCACCTTACACTCCTTCTCTTAAGGTGACCTCAGCTAATTTAAAGATGACCTCAGGTAATTAATTAGCCAGCATTTGTGTCACGTTGAATGGGAAGTTGTAGAGTGTGTTTGTTAGGCTAAAGTTAACGTATTCCCATGACAATAAGTCTATAAGGGTTTGAATTTTTGCGGGCTCCTAGAAAAGTGCGCGAGATTTGAAAAAGCCGCACGTGACTAGCGCTTTAGTGCGGGAACATTAGCAAACGCTCAAACACGCTCAGAAAGAAGCGTTGATGATGGCCGCGGACAGATAATACTGAATAGGTCACAAGATGGGCCCCGCCACGGGCTACGGCACTCTGCTGCTGATTCGAGGATGCCAAGACCGAGCCCCGGACGAGGCGGCTGCATTTCGATGGAGGCGAAATTTTGAGATGTGCGATGTCCAGTACACGTTGAAGAACCCCAGGTGGTCAAGTTTTCCGAAGCCCTTCACTGCGGTGTCTCCCATAATCATACCGTGGCTTTGGGATGTTAAACCTCACAAACCAATCAAACCAGGTCACGAGAGAAAATGATCAAGAGATTCACGACACCTTTCGCCTGCCCATGCCTGCGGTCTGCATGCATTGTGGGTGATGCGTGTTTGTTTGCCTTCATTTTTCTAAAGAACGCGGTAGTTACTTAGCAGATTCCGGTCTTGTGGCCGCCATGGTCGCCTACATGGTGCCCACGAGAACCACAAATAGGCCTTACAATTCCTGGAATGTCAGAGAAGAGCAGCCGTTCCACAGTGCCCATTCTACAGTTCCTCAGGCAAAGCAAGAACGCGGCCGCTACAGAATTTGTCCTGCGTGGCCAGGTGTGTCGAGTTGAGATGCGCGCTACTCCAGGAAACCAAAGACGGTCGTCGACAAGCAAATGGTTGGACTTTCTCTGCAGAGGGCAGTGTTTTCACGAAAGGATCCACTGACAACCCGTTCGTTTCCGCCGGTGACGCTCCTTCTTTATGGCAGGCTTTCGCAGGGCTCTGGTGCGTGAGATTCAGTGTTTCCGGAGCAACGTAAGTCGTTCGAGAACTTTCCCTCGTGTAGTACAAGTGTCAAGGATCGCTGTGCCGTGTCGAGGCGCCGCTGATGTCTACGTGTAACGTGTTCACATATCCACAGCACTCAACCCATCCTCGCCCCTCGATGCAACAGATTGCTGCTCATGCATTCCACAACTTCACGAAGATAGGTTTCACTTCCGTGTTACACTGATTCCTATAAGAAAGAGGGATCCACGACATTCTTTTCTTTCAACCCCTTAATCCCTGTCCCCCAGTGTAGAGTAGCAAACCAGAAATGCGTCTGGTTGACCTCCCTGCCTTTGCTTCCTCCTACACTGATCTCGGAAGTTGCTTGAGCTCCAAATTCAGAACCACACAGAGCCAGCGCGCAAAATAGAGAAGTCACGGCGAAAAATGCACCTCTTGCTTCAGCGTTCCCTGCTTCGGAAGTTCGCACTTGTAACAAGATTTGTCCGTGCTAAGCGAAATGCATAGTGCACTTTAATCGCGTCGTAATTCCTTCGCGCAAGAAGAGAACTCTAGTTCCCCTGGGCGATGTGAGCATATCGAATCTACTTGCGTGAAAAGAGCCGTAAATTAGATTTTGCACGAAGGCGGACGACATGTTGTCCCCTCGGTATCCGTGCTATTTGGGATATTTTAGCTTGGGATGCAACTTTTATGGCCCTAGCCGTAAGTGAATCATGCGAAGGCCAGCCTCTGAGGACCGTGCAAAAAAGAGTCCAGAACAGCTGCCTCTATAAATAACGCAGTCTGGTTCCCGTCAAAGATTGTGTGGAGTCGGGTCTATTGAGTGCAGCGCTGAAAAGTTTAGATAGCTGTAGTAGTGATGGTTCGAACTGATTAAAAAAAAAAACTAGTTACACGCTAGGGCATAATAGAAACTGAGAATGGTGTTCCAACCACGCGAGATCTGCTCAAACCGCGGAAGTTCGGTTCCCATATCTTTCCCTACAGATTTTCTATGATTTGCTTTGAGGTTTTTTCCTCTTTTCTAAAATTTTTGACGCCCCCCCCCCCCCAACCCCCTCCTCGTGATATAATTATCGCGTAGCAGCTGCCTGAGCTCAAGAGTATGTACAGCATGAGAACGCTTTACCAGACATTCATGCAATTCTTTTTTTTCTTGCCCTTTGTTTCCTTGCATCCCCATAATCGCGATTACGTAGGAGCTGGCTGAGGGAAAGAGTTCACGACTGAGGGCGAGAGGTAGACAGCGAGGGAATACTCCTCATGAAGCTTGACGGATCACGGCTGCAGCGGACATTGCTAGCTCCTGAGCAGCTCAGGTGTTAGAAGTGGTTGCAGCTCCAATCTACAACCCGCCGCGGTGGTCTAGTGGCTATGACATTCGGCTGCTGATCCGAAGGTCTCGGGATCAAATCCCAACCGCGGCTGCATTTTGACAGAGGCGAAGTGCTGATGCCCGTGTACTCTGCGATGTGAGTGCACGTTTAAGAAACCCCAGATGGCCACAATTTCCGAAACCCTCCACTACGGCGTCTTTCATAATCAGAGCTCGTTTCGGGACGTTAAACCCCGAAAATCAATCATCAAATGAAATGTGCTCGTCGTGCATGTGAAGTTTGTAGAACGGTAGACACCGATCCCGAAACAGTGTTCAAGATAAGCGCGCTCCGCGGTGCGCGTCATGAAAAAAAAAGTGATAAAGGTACTCCCCGTGAACAAACAAAAACAGGTGCACGTGTAGTGTTACGGTTGCATAAAATTATGTACGCCGTGTATTTACAAAATGTACAGGTCCAGCGAAGCCAGCACAGGTGGTGTTGCTTCTTCGTCGTCTTAGTCGTCGACGTTATCTTCCTTGCTTCTCCGTAACACTACCCCGGGCGAAAGAGTCACTGTTCCGGCGCCTCATGTTGGGCCATCGGCTAGTGCGTAGTAGGGTTTGAGGCGAGAGACATGAACAACGTCAGGGGATATCACGCAGCAGGATGACGTGGTGGGTCTAACGGGGATAATCTCATAAGTGACATTGGTAATTTGACGTAGCACGTGGTAAGGGCCTTTGTAATAAGTCAGGAGCTTCTCGGAGAGCCCCATTCGGAGACAAGGCGTTCACAATAGCACGAGGGAGCCCGGTGCGAAGTATGCGTCCTGGTGGAGGCGACTGTAAACACGCTTCTGATTTTCCTGTGTTGCCAAGAGGCGAGTACGGGCGCATGGTAAGCGCCGACAATGGCATCACGGGCATATTCGCTCCTCATATCACGCACAAAGGGGCGCGAGGCGTCTAATGGTAACACAGGGTCGCGACTGAAAACAGGTAAACCGTAACAATATCCATCAGAAAAATGTATGCACTTGTTTATGATTGTTCAGACTGGTTCACGGGCTTGTCAGGCAACTACAGTTTTTGAAACGCTGACTGTAGCAGCATTATTTGTCCCGCGACTCTGCCACTATTTTGAGTATCCACCTTGCCCTGAACTTGTTTTCTGAAAGCAATGGCGTTTCTGTGCAGCCATATTGTAAGATGCGGTGTCGCGTGCTTTTTTTTCCATTTTTTGTTTTTCTTCTTGCGTGGCGTTTGTACCGTCGAGTTTGCGGAACAGCTTGTACCGTCAAGATACGTTTTTGCAATCTAAAGTTTCTTCCTGCATTTCCTATCTCGCTGTCATACTTTCTTTCACGGGATGTGCAGTGTGAACAATAGCTTGTCGTGTCTCATCCCCGAGGGCGACAAATGGTAGAGGAACTTGAACCGAACGTGCCTGCCTATAACTCGACTCGTCGGGTTTCGCGAATGTCTTGCATTACAAAAAAAAGAGGTAACGGTAGGTTCTCAGAAACGTTGAAAGTGTGCGAACGTTTTACCAGGATTGCCTAGACGAGGCTCTATGATATATATAAAATATGCACAGAGCTTCTTCGGCGATGCAGACTTTTGAGCAAGTGTGAGCCTGCTGTGAACAGTGCGGAGACGCATGTCTCGAATGGTGAGAACGGTGCTTGTCGCAGCTTTCGGCGATTGAATGGGCTTCGGTGACAGCCGTGGTTATTGGGCTGTCTCGCTGTCTAGCTTTCAAATCTTTGCGACAAGAATATACTCCGCTAGTATCGCGCCATCGCCTTCGGTTAGCACGTACTTGCATACAACGAAAAGAAAAGAATAAAGTCTTCGTAAAGGACATAGAAGGCAGGAGCAGTTCTGGGGAACATGCAGCACCTGTAGTGATGAAAAAAAAAAATTCGTTGAAGGGAACGTCACACGGGCCACTTGTTCTTCAAGTGGCCCGATAGCGACTTTTGTTTTTCACGGACTTTTCTATCAAGTGAAACATAAAAAGGTTTTGCAGCCGAAATCCCTATAGTTGTGGCCGTGGTTCAATATGGAGCGAAGCGTGTTGACGAGAGGTCAATAAAGAATGGATGTGTTGCAGTCAGCGTTACTGAGGTGCGTCGCGAAACAGACTCACGAGAATCTTTTATCATCAGTTTGATGTGCTTCCTTTCCTCCCCGGAGATCACACTTTGTCTCTAGCACGACATAGAAAAACATACTTGTATAGAAGCGAAGAAGCCCCAATGCGAAATGTCCAGCGCTACAGAAAAAAAAACAAAAAAACGAAAAGACAAGAAAATGTGTTCTTACTTCTCCTACCAACTCGCCCAGTAAAACCTACCCCGGAGCCGTTTCAGCATATATCGGTGTCACTTCGGGACTGGGGAGGTTTTCTTGCGGTGCGAGCCACATAATCCCGAGAAGACCGAGTGGTAAATTTCTACACGCGTGTCGTTCAATGTTCTTTATAATACTTAGTATTGTTTTCTGTTAGTTTCTTCCTCCATGTGTGGGTGAGTCCTACAGGGCTGCGGACTCTGCGTTGAATGATCATTAAACACAGATGTACTTTGCCATGGAGCCAGGAAAGCGCCAGAAATATCTATCTATCTATCTATCTATCTATCTATCTATCTATCTATCTATCTATCTATCTATCTATCTATCTATCTATCTATCTATCTATCTATATATATATATATATATATATATATATATATATATATATATATATATATATATATATATGAGACGTAGCACTTCAGTAATGTTTCATTTATTTGTCGACGTTTCGGTCAGAGCCTGACCTTTCTCAAGGAAGGTCAGGAGGACCTTTCTCAGGAAGGTCAGGCTCTGACCGAAACGTCGACAAATAAATGAAACATTACTGAAGTGCTACGTCTCATATTTATATTCATGCGGCAGCCGAAGTTATCTACTTCGCCAAACTATATATATATATATATATATATATAGAGAGAGAGAGAGAGAGAGAGAGAGGAACGAAGCTAAGCAAAATAGTCGTCCATCTACACAGTCAGCACCCCCTTACTGCGGTCCTCTCTCGTTGGGGGCGCCATCGATATTCGCCGTACGGAACAGTCTCTGCTACTATCTATCTATCTATCTATCTATCTATCTATCTATCTATCTATCTATCTATCTATCTATCTATCTATCTATCTATCTATCTATCTATCTATCTATCTATCTAACTGCATCATCATTATCATAAGCCTATTTTAAGCCCAATTCAGGGCGAAGGATCCTCGGGCCATGACTTCACACTGGTCCTTTTCTGAGCGAGTGGAGTCTACTTCACTCATGCGAATTTCTCGATTTGATATAACGTTTCGCCCGCCTCGGCTCCGTTTTCGATCTCTCGGTATTGATTGTGTTGTCGTCACTGTCCATGGATCGTCTGTTCGTCTCATTACACGATTGCGTGTCCTGCTCGAGCCCACTTGCTTCCCTTATTTGTCATTAGGACATAGTTATTTCTGCCTGCCCCTTCTTTATTCTGCTTCCTTACTGTCGGTTCATGTTTATCTATACACAAATGCGATGACAGTCAGTGAAAAACATAACAATACTTATTCTCCAACCGAAACGTCACAATGCATTTGTTTTTCACCGTGATTATCTCGTGATATGTTTAACCTAATAGCCAGGAAAAGTTTATATATTTACATATGCACCGAAGTTTCTCTAAATCGCCGCAAATGCAAATCCCGAAGGCGTGATTTCACGCCTTCGGGATTTGCATTTGCAGCGATTTATAAAAAAATTGACGGCAGATCCACGAGGTGAATGATGATGAGATTGGGCGAAGCTCCTGGAAGTAATCATCGGTTAAACCGCGAAATTTCTTCCGTTATTTCGCCCGATAAAATTGACGTGAAACGATTGACAAACCTGTATCGCGATATGGTTTTGAATATAAAACCATTGCTTTAGAAAACACCTGGCGTCTTTCGTTAAGCAGCTGGCGTCTTTTCGTTTTGCTTTAGAAACATCTGGCGTCTTTTCGTTTTGCTTTTAGAAAACATCTGGCGTCTTTCGTTGGTTTATTTCATCAATCAACGGCGTTTTGAACAAATTTTTTTTATTGTTTAATCACGCACAGGAGAAATCTCACCAGGTACTACCTTGGAGGTAAACAATGGCTGCTAATGGGAATGAGAGACAGAAGAAGTCGGCTTTTAGCTAACACTTACACTTCTACTTGTACTAACGTTTCCTACTGGAACTTACCAATGGCTGCTAATGGGGAATGAGAGACAGAAGAATTCGGCTTTTAGTTAACGCGCACGCTGCGAATTTTTTATTGTTCAACAACGCACAGGAGAAATCTCCCACCGGCACCACCTTGGAGGTCAAAGCGTAAGACTAGTTACGCACTACGACTACGACGAGGGACGAACGGGTGCCGCTTTAAGGAGCTTCGCCCCTAAAACGTCGGTGCATGCGGAGCACGTCGCCGTGGAGGCACTCCTAATTCATGAATGCAGTATCACGCCGGCATAAAGGGTACTCAACGATATAGTGCGAATGCGGTGCCAATCTAGCGACTCTTGCGTCACCTTGGATCTCAAGAATCTTGGGCTACCATTCGCACTTTTTAGTATGTGGAGAGGCAAGTTCGCCGGTGAACTTTATTTTCACATACATTTTCCGTAAACCCGACTTTCTGAAGCACGTATGAAATTTTTTGAGGGGGCGTTCGCGCGGTGGCGTAAATGTCACTGCGAACATCGTAGCTTTAAATTTGTCATTGAAAAGTTCGCAAGGAGGTCCCCGTTTTTGTAATTGTATTTTATGTCATTGCCTTCCTTCCATTTTATGGCAGTACGCGGAACGATACCGCCTACGCTTCTATAATGCCTGCGTAGGGTCGTTTTTGAGTTCTCTGGCGAATTTCTAGACTGGTTTATTTTTGAGGTTATAAGCGTTTCGCGGCCGGCGTTCCAGAAAGGGAAGGTGCGAAACGTTTTTTTTTTTCGTTTGCTTAATTTGTAACGCTACGGTTGTTCCAGTGTTCCTGCTTGCGTACTCGCTTATTGCAATCGTAATTTTAATTAACACCGCATTTAGAGCAATAAACGAAGTTATTGTTATGCGGGGTTTAATGTCCCAAAACCAGCTCTGATTATGAGAGACGCCGTAGTGGAGGGCTCCGGAAATTTTGGCCACCTGGGGTTCTTTAACGTGCACTGACATCGCACAGCACACGGGCCTCAACATTTCGCCTCCATCGAAATGCAGCCGCCGCGGCCGGGATTCGATCCCGCGACCCTCGGATCAGCAGCCGAGTACCATAACCACTAGACCACCGTGGCGGGGCACAACACAATAAACGAAGTTCGAAAACGACCACATTTTGGGTTCTGATTAATTGTTCGCGGACGTTTGCTCGAGAAAAAATAAGTTTAAGGTATTTGCAATGAGTAAAGCAGATCTAAAACATGCGATATGGTCGACGACTACCAGGAAACTGTAATAAAAATAACCTGTAGCTTCTCCGCTTCGGAGCTTTGAGAGCTCGATACAAATATTCCTTCGTTTAGGGACATAACAAAATACGGTTACTCTTTGTAACTGTGACTGCATCTTTGGTAATCAAAAATTTAGAAAACGTATACCTGAAATGCTCACATGAGCTTCATATCCCTTTCTACTGATTTATAGTGCGCTGTTTAAAGGGGTAAAAGAGCGCGGACTCATTGCACCGTTGAAGAATTATAAAAATACTCACACTGAATGTCCAGTGCAAGGTTTTGCACCTGAATGTTTGTGTCAACAATCTCCACACTCTGAGTGTACGGATTGTATCGCACTGTGAAAGGCCTCGGGATGGAAAGAGCGTACTCCCTGCGAAGAAGCGAACAAAAGGCAACAAGAAATTGCGTTACTTGCTCTCTAGACAACAAGTTGCTCAAAATTTTAGTGCACGGAATAATGAAGGATCACTTAGGTGTGATTGTTCTCTAAAGGTGTGCGATCAACGGTTTCTGGGACAGATTAAAGAAAAAAAAAATGTGGGCAGCTTGCACGAGTGGCTCAAGGCTGGAGTAACAGCGGAGCTTGTGACCGACCTTTACTCCGTTTCATACATCAGGCGCAACGCTGTAAATGCTGCGCAAGGGTGTCCGCAGAGAAAAAAGAAAAGGAGAGTTGGTGTCACTCCGAGGAAGAAACGACAAACATGAAATACCGACTCCCATATTTCGATTGTATGCCCAGCAATACGAGCGTGTTTTTTGTCAACCTGATGAGAAATTTATTGTGATTTAAGGCTGTTCGTGAGGCTTATATTGATTTTCACATCACCGCATGCAACGCACTACTTTTTAGTCGCGGAAGAACACTGCGTTAAATTGGAGCACTAGCTTTGACAGCATTGCACCTGACGTATGAAACGGAATATAGCTACTTCCGGCTTCTACAACCTCGGCCAATTCTCGTGATTTGTCTCGTGGCTGGCTCTTACATGGTTATGAATGGGAACGTGTGACGTGGTTAGCTGTGGTGTCATCTTACGCGCGTCACGCTAACTAAGCTATGCCAAGCGAGCGCTGTTATGCCAGGCGGTTGCTAGGCGACGAGAGCTGGAGCAGAACTGTCTTACGGCACTGGCCTCAGGATGGTCGCACAATTTTTGGTCGGCATGAAATAGCACAACGAAAAACTCAACAGCACCGCCGTAAAATCTAGTGGCTCCAGAAACCAATCAAACAAAGCATTAATTGCGCTTACGCCGGTCAACAATGATTTTAGAAACATTAGAAGGTGATGCCCCCATTCTAGTGTTCATAATGTTCGCTTCGCGTATTCTCGGAGTGCACGTTTCTCTTGATGGACTACGACCGATTTCTATTGAGTCAATAATGCATCGCTCTCGGACTGCGCAGCCTGATGCAATACGTGGGGTGCATTACGGTACCTTACGTGACACCTGCAAGCGTGAATTTTGTCGTAAATTTTCGCCAGTGTTGACTGGCTTTTTCTGACATTTAGAAACACAGGTAAGCTTTCCTAGAAATGTTGCTGTTTAGGAATAGTGGCTATTCAATTTATTATCCCTAACGAATGCGAGACTACCAGACTTGATAGTCGGAGATTCAAAAAAAAATCACAGAGCCTTAATAACTTAAGTCACGTAGCTGACTTATAATTAGTGACCAACGTGAACTCTTAAAGCATTTGTTTAAACAAATTTTCTGTCAGAACCTCAAACTTCTTAAAGATCAAATGTGAAGAGGCCTTACTGTTACCGTACGGAGCTCCGCACGGATTCGTCGTACGTGAAAAATGCGCATTGATTTCCTTTGAGCGTTGTGATACAAAGGGTATAGATTTCCAGTCCTCGCTTTCGCTATCGCTCCCGCCACCTTGCGGAGTTCCACGGAACTGATTTACCACGCTCTCGCCATCGCGCACACAACATTACTGACCTGACTTTCTTCTGGGCGTTCTGGAAGCTCTCGGCCACGTAATAGATTGGCTGGTATTGGGTGATTGGATACTTCTGCTCACCCGTCACGGCAGGGTCAAAGGGTTTCATTTCTGGTTTCCCGCTGAGACAGTACTGAAAAAAAAAAGAATAAAAGAACACCGCCATAAGAAGCCACCGAGACAGAACCGTTGAAGCTGTCGCAACGAAACTTGCGTAAGGTCTATTTGAAAGAAAACTGCTGAGCAACAGTTGCAAATCACCGAGGGATTGCGAGTGCAACCGCAGTACGCGAAAAGGTCACCCATAAAATGGGGCTGAGGGGCGTGTCGGTCGTGAAATTCAATGAGAAAATGTAAGCACGATTCAAAGCACGTATCATTTACGAAACAGTAGCAGAAATAAGGATAATAGATAGGGTCGGTAAGATATATGGTTTGTGGCACACAATACGATCGGGATTTCTGCACCGCCGATGTGCGGTGAAGCGAACGGCAGAACAGGAGGCCAAAATTAACAAGGAAATAAAGGGGGAGGGGGGGGGGGGCGACCGGCTGGAGCTTCTGTCTTTGTGCTCGGGACGTTCATTGTTACTGTAACACAAAAGAAACTTGAGCTTGCTTGCGGAAACCTCCATTCCACAAAGCGGTAGATGCTGTAGAGCGAAGGTGAACGATGAAAAATAAAATCGCTCTCATTTTTTTTTCAATAATTTTCTTTTTCGTTGTTCCGGAAAGTGTCGTTTTGAAACGACATTCGCCGCAACGAACGGCACCTTGTGCAAAAGCGGACCTGTCCCCTTACAATTCTAAAAATATCGAACGTGTTCGAAAAATTCAAATACCCTATTTTCGGATCTCGCGCGTACGTTCGAAACATTGGAATATTCGCCCAAGCCTAATTCAGAATATTGCTTAAAACGCAAGGGCATTGCGCGTGCTATGCCAGAATTTTGAAATATGCGTTGCGTCTACGTAAACTATATTTCAAGGTGAAGCAGCTTCGTAATGTGCGTTGTCGCTGGATTTTGTTCGCATACTCTTCGATGCTGCCTCCTGGTCGTACTAACTTCAGCTGAAACTCACCGGAACTCACACGACAATTGTGGCTACTCGCCATGTCACTCAACTTAACTACAGTCAAGTCCGGACACATAGAACTCACAAAAATAAAACAAAAAAAGAGAACGGTGCTTGGTTTAATATATAGCATAATTCCATTTATATTTTAGTGATAATTAGCTCTGTTGCGCAAGGGAAACGGAAGGCGGGTAACCGTTACTTTTGTTTATTGGAGCCTCAGTAACGTCCTACAGAGCCGACTGACATTAATGTTTTTTTACTATGATCATCATAGCTACACACGTTATCTTGTCCGTGCATAATTACATATAGGCGCGGGGTAAAACGTACCGTGCCCCGTGAAAACTACTGGCCTCCTTCACTTTCTGCGTATATTTCACCGCATACTATTTCTACGTTGCGGCGAAGCTCGTGAGGAGGCATATTGGCCTCGAGGACATACTGTCGCGCCACCTACGTTCTGACGTCACTCATAGGATGCCGGGTTTTGTCGTCCGCTGCAACTTCACATTTCCTGCGTTTATGCCGCCGCGGTTCTTTTTGTTGTGTGCACCACAAGCGCTTCCCCGTGCTCTCGTGACCGTCCCCCCAAAATGCATTTTAGTGAACCGACGATTCCGTGCCCCCGGTGACGCCACCGTGTACGAGTAGTTGCTATCTGAGCCATAGCCAACGCCGTATGAGGCTGTGCAACTGCTACACACGCTGATGATTCATTATGGAATACTTCTGACGTCACATTTCGCATATCCTGTGTTGAACGAATGCAAGTTATCGTGAAACAGCGAAAAAAAAAAATGTGCCACCGAATCAGGGTATGGCAGAATACCACCGCCTGTGCGAGCGGCCCGCGCGTACTATCGACAGTATATGGGGATGATTGGCGGCCTGGCGCGTTATCAAGCATGCTTAGGAGTGCTGGCTCAGCAATCACCGCCGTTCTCATTACGGTAGATAGGTTTACTTTATGCATGAGCTGGTCATATAGCCAAATAAGCTACGTATATTCGGGGCTAATTAAGCTAAGATTGATTAGTGTTAGACCCATTAAAATACTAATGAAGCCAAGCCTAATAAAGCTAATACTACTCAGACTAGCAATTATACCGATTTAATTAAGCCGGAACAAGCCTGATTAGCATATTACTAATTAAACAATAACTAATTAGGGTAGAAATAGGTAACCCTATCCTAATAATCTCAAGGCCAATGAAACCAAATCTGATGAAGTACGACTAATTAAAAAGCCTAATTATTTTCTACTAATTATCCCAGCCTAATTGAAAGAAAACTAAGTTGAACCTAGTTAGGCTGACTGATTGAGTCATGCCTAATTAGGCGAAGCATGAGGCTATGTATTATCAGGCGGACAAGCCGAATTAAACCAATGATAATTAATGCAAGCTTTATTAAGTTAAGACTGATTGAGGCAAGCCCGGCTCCGCTACGGCTACATTGGTTGCGAAGTGAGACCTAGCAAGGCCATATAAAAACCATGTCCAACTTCAAATCGACCAGCTGCGGTGTATTAAGCCATGCGCGAACTAGCGCGAACTTAGCCTATTGTTTTCTTGTTCGTTTACAGTTAGCCTGCCCATTCTACAGCATCAAGAACTTTATTGACAAGCAGTCCGAGAATTCGCGGCTGCTTTCCCAAGGAAGATTTGTTTACGTGCCCAAACACGTCAATTAGTGTGGTGTAAAAATGCGACAATTAACACGAGGAGACTAATTTGGCAGCACTTCAAAAAACTTCAGCTATCACCAGCAAGGAGTTGCCCGAGCTCGTTCTGTACATGCCGATTAGGGTAAAACAGAATCGCAGAGGAAGAAATATTACTTAGCATGATAGAAAAAATGGCGGAACCAGAATTAATGAGAACGGTGTGTTAATTTGTTGGAAAGCAAACGTATATGAAAAGATTACATTGGTTCATATAACCACATATCTTTTAATGCAGACGCAGGGATAAGAAAATCACGAATGAAAACAGGTACGTCATGAAATTTTAGGCTTTACACCATATTTTTTATGCTAACACATGGCGAACGGTGGTCGAATACTGCTCTGCATACCGATAATGAACTTGCCATTCCTAGAAGAGAACGTTCCATGCTGAGCATTGAGACTACAAAGCATTTGGAATGTGCGATTTGACCCGCACGTCGCGTTGTACAAGCGAGCTGCGCAGCGCAATGAGCAAGGTAGGAAGGGGCATCCTACCTATGACGTCAAAGCGATCGCAGCGCCGACCAGTGCAGTGGTGGGCCTCGCGGCCAATACTAGTCCCGCATTTGATAGCTAGGTGCAGGGATTTACACAACACTCCTCGTTCACCTCTCCAGGTTCCGGACATCCTTCCAAGTAACTGATATCACCCTCTATTGTACGACCATTTCTTTCCAGCTGAACTATTCTTCTGAATATTACGGCCTTACCGTTTCTAAACGCGTTTCTGAATTGCGCGCTACGGTGAAGCCAACCAAAACCCACGCCTCCATATATGTTTGTAATTTCTTCTGTATCTTCACGTTTTGAACCGCCTCATTTGCCTTACTTCGAGAAAACTTTCGAGGTCTGCAGCTGAATGCCTATATCTAACTGTGCTAAATCGATAGCACGGAAGAGGATGTTCTTGGTTTCCTTACAGGCAGGTACACGGGCGAACTTCTTACCTCTAGCTCGCCGAATGATGAAAGGAGGCCGGCACCATATGCCTTGAGTTGTCCATCTTGTTTGCAGATGCCGAATTCTATTGTGAACCAGTAGCACTGCGAGTAAGCAAAGAAATAAAGAGAACAGTTCAGGCCTCGCGCTGTGAGGTGTAACAAACCAGGCACCTTCGAACGAAGGGCGAGGCATATTTGAGTATGACGGACGAGAATGTTACGTGCGAATGTTATTTTTTCCAGGGTTGCGTACCCAAGCTCTCGTTCCTCTCAGGTCATGTATTGTACGAAGAGTGAGAGAAATTGTTATCCACTTCATCGATTTCTATAAACATCTTTTCTTTTTGCCTTCGGAATGATATGAAGTCTTTTTCTAGAGACAACGAAATCCTTTACTCGGACCGCTATTTCCCTTCATAAAAATGTTTAAACGTTCAAAATAGCCCTGTATAAAGAAGTTGGCAAATCTCTAGGCCAAGGCGAAAAGCTGTCACAAACAGCTCGACCTGACCTGGGGCTACCCGGTGGCTTAGGGCCTACAAGGTGAAGCAGGAATGTGATTTCACAAAGTTCCAGCAATTTCACGCCAAAATACCACTAATCATCAAAGAGAAACAAAAGTTACAGAAATGGGAACAGGCATAGCATGCGCGGAACCGCTATTTAATGACCTATAAACATAGTAGGAAACATTATTCAGGCTCAGGTAAAAAGAAAACTTCTGTTCATCGTGTAATCAAGCATCTTTGTTTTAAGTGTAACAAGTCGTCTGGAGTAAATGGCTCTAAATTTTACGTATACGTCACATTTACTCAATGACACTATTTCTTCTTAATCCTTCGTCTTTTCTGCAGAACTTGTTATGCAGAACTTGTTGCTGGGCGAGTTGGTTGACATTCTGAGAACACATGGTAGCGCAAAAAATCGAAAAAAAAGATTTAGGAAGAAGGGGAGAAGAAACAACAGGCCGAGCGCTACAACTGAATTTATTCAAACTGAAGAGCCAAGAATTACAACATACGCGCATGCGTGCATGAGTGTCGTGAAAGGTGAAATTAAAATGCAGAATTTAACAGATGTGTTTCATTCTCATACAGAGAATCCGATGTGTCACTAATACAACTCGTGCCTCTCTTTTTTATGGGCTATGCCTCCAAAAGTTCCCTAGCCAACGTATCACCACTCCTGCCAATTATCTTTGCCTCACGCAATCTTGGTTCACATCCGCATGTCTTGCAGTGCACAGGTAAATGCGTCACGCCTTTGTTTATTACAGATAACTCGCGCTCCCGTGCTCGGACATTGACACATCTGCCTGTTTGGTCCAAGTAGGTTTTTCCCTCGCGACAGCGGTATTTCGTACAGGACGTCCTTCGTGCAATCCACGTAGGATGCGGCGTGCTCTTTGCCTCATCCGCGACTTTTTTTCGTCAACGCGCCCAATGCGCGGACACAGTCCAGCCAACTTGCGTGGCGCCGAGAACACAACAGGCACACCGAACCCATTCGCGACTTTTTTCATGTTGTGGGAAAGATTGTGGACGTAAGGGCAACACTGCGGACTTACATCCTTTTTGGACGGGGCTGGGCATGGGCATTTTTTTGTTCGTGCCCTTCACCTTCTGAAGGAGGGTTTTAGAGACTGCGCCTATGTCTTTCGTCTTTTCTTATATTTTTTAGTTTTTTCAAGGCTACTTTCCACTACTGCCTATATCTGCTCCTCTTTTACTTTTTTCGTATCTTTTCACGTTGTTCTTTTTTTCTCATAAACACTTTCTTCTTCGTCTACATTCTTTATCCTATTTTTCTTCTTCCTCTTCGTCTTCTACCCATCGTGCCCTTTTCCCAGTTTCTTTTTCTTTTCCTGCTCTTTCTTTCCGTCTTTTTACAGGCAATGTTAACTCAGATTACCTGTCATAGACGAATTTCGAAACTGCTTTGTCGTATGGGGGCAAAACAGGAACCATCGTCCTGGAAATCACCATGCTTATTTTTCTCCGTCGAACTTGGCAGAAACATTCCTTAACTCGGTCGACTTAAATCGCCCGTTTCACTGGAGCTATTGGCTAACGATCAAACTTGGTGTCTTGTTCTAGCGCGTGAGGAAGATAGAATTTCTTTGAGTAACCAAACGTGGGACTGACGTAAACGATGGCTTCTGCATTTGGGAGGGAACGTTCAAGCACAGAAACTCGGCAGTGGGGAGGAGTACAGCACAAACTCTGTTAACTAGCAGATTTGATTGTTGCGCGAGTTTGTGACCGATCATCTTTATGCCTGGAACAGCGCACAAGAATACCAAATACACATGGAAAGAAGCTAACTGACTGCACTACAGCGGCAGTTCTGTCCGTCTTCCTGTTTGCATCTGTCCAAATTACTGCGCACTCGCTACTTCAAACCTTAGTATGACTAGACGTGTTTACAAATCTGTCACTGTACGCTAAAAGCCATTATTAACAGCTGATCTGTCTAGGGTGGATGTTTCTAGCAAATTTTATAGTTGCGCGAGCATGTGACCGATCATCTTCATGTCTGGAACAGCGCACAAGAATACGAAAGACGCAAGGAAGGAAGCGAGCTGAGAGCACTACAGCGGCAGCCCTGTCCGTCTTCCTGCTTGAATCTGTCCCAATTACTGCGCGCATGGTGCTTCAAACCTTGGTACGACTAGAAGTGCTTACAAATCTGTCACAGTAGACGAAAAGCAGGTATTAACAGCTGATCTCGAGGTTTTTCCGTGCCCTTACAAAAATGTTATGTATGCCAATATCAGGAATTCGGCATATCTGGCTATATGTGGCACTTGTCCGTATGGGGTCGTATTTGCCCAAATCGTGGTAGAGGCACATGAGGCAGTAAAAGACCTGCACTACGAATGTGATGTATGACTTTCACACGTATTGCAAACAGGGCCACGTGCAGGCGCGTGCCATATAGAGCCAGGTATGCATATGTGACCCTATACACATATCCTGCCGTGCATGGCGCCTGTCCGTATGTGGCCGTATTTCCTTATGTGTGTCAGAGTCATACATGCCATTCGTCGTGTAGGTCATTTATCTATCACGATATTAGGAATTTGGCATATCTGGCTAATTATGGCACGTGTCCGTATGTGGCCGTATTAGCCCGATATGGGTCAGAATCACACATGTCATTCGTCCTGTAGGTTATTTATTGCCATATATGCCTCTATCACGATATTAGGAATTGGTCGTATCTGGCTATATGTGGCACGTGTCCGTATGTCGCCGTATTTGCCAGATATGTGTCAGAATCATACATGCCATTGATCCCATAGGTAATTTATTGCCATATATGCCTCTATCACGATATTAGGAATCGGGCATATATGATTATATATGGCACGTGTCCGTATGCGGCCGTATTTGCCCAATATGTGTCAGTCATATATGCGATTCGTCATGTAGGTCATTTATTACCATGTACGCCTCTATTACAATTTGGGCAAATGCGGTCGCGCACATAGGCGCGGCGGTTATCCAGAGCAAATATTTCTGCCTTTTCATGTATTCATTCGGGAGCTACCGAGGCTTTGCTCCCTTTTAAACTGTCAAGTTTATAGCGAAACGGTGGACGTCAGGGTTCGAATAAAAATAAGAACCCCGTGGTACTGCGCCGTCAAAGGTAGCTCTCTATTGATGAGGAAAAAGAGGAAAAAGAAAGAAACGGAAAAAATCAGGATTCTGCGGGATTTCAAGGAAATGATTGTGACAAGATAAGAGGGTTCCACTTTAGGCGCGAATGAAAAAGTCGCGATGTGCTCATAGATATGCTCTTATACCCTAATGGACCACCGTCCATTCACTGCTCTGTATGTTTTTACAATTTGTATCTCTTGTAATTCATTCCGCTTGCATGTATACATAGGCAAATAATCAGAGCAAACGATCTCACCAGAGTCGCTCAGCCATTATATCGCGGGTTCGCAAAACGTGACGTTTACTAAATGAACTGACGAAGGTCTGCAGCTTTCGGGAAGTTGAGTTCCGCCCTTGCTTTTGGGCTGGCAACGTAAATTACGGCTATCAAATTGCTTCGTTTTACGCTTTCCTGGAAGTTGTTATCTTCTGTCAAAACTTCACGGCGTTCTACAAACTTACGCAGCAACCACAGCGAAGAAAGACGAACTCTAAACGATGAACTCACCGCTGTAGCCAATCAGATATGTCTTCGAGAAGACGTAGTGGAAGTGCGGAGGCGGACAGGGTTGGGAAGATTGGGGGGGGGGGGGAGTGGTTTAGGTGGGAACATCACAACTGATTGGTGACCGAAGCTCCGCCCACCGGCCGCTCCGCGCCCGGTTATCCCTCCTCACTGCCCAGCGTTGTTCCAACGCAGTCGCAGTACGCAAATCACTGTTCCATGATGTCACTTCGCAGCGACGTAACGGAAAACTGGCAAATAGTCATGCTGCCATTCTCTAGGAGTAATCATTCTCTCCGCTGGAAAACATTGAATATTAGCGACTGAAATGGTATTAATAGTAATTGATTGGTTCTTGCGCAACAAACACGACACCATTAAAAGGCACGTTAGGGTGGAGGGCTCCGGAAATTTCAACTATTCGGGCCTCTTTAGCGTGCAATGACATTGCACAGTGCACGGGTTTCTACCATTTTTGGATTCCTCAAAAGCGTGACCCGCTTAGCCGTAGTCGAACACGCGTCCTTTGGGCGAGCAGCCAAGCATCGTAGCCACAAGACCATCGTAGCGGATGCGACTCCGATTCCGCGCTTCTGAGTTACAGAGGACGTGGTTTCGATACCCTGTCCTAGAGGTACTCTATATGCTCCCTATAGCGTTTGGGTTGCACATAGCTCCGCCATCTTGTGTGCGCAAGCAACCAAGGTTTTGAGGGAAAGCCGAACGTCACATTTGCGGCAGACAAGCTTCTCGTAGCATGCGTGATCATGGTAGAGCTGCACTACCCTGGTCTTATGTCTGCTTTATCAGGGAACGTCGAAGACCACCTGATTTAACATGTACGTCTGAACAACGATATATTATGTCAACGATTATAAACATCCTGCCGGTTTTTGAGAACGCGTCTCCTAGAGCAGGATCTTTTTTTTTTTTTTCACTCACAGCCTCTTGGCGCCAACTGTCGAGGAGAATGTGAGTGAATACCGATAAACAAAACTAAATATGTGCGCGCCTGCTTCATTCTTTCTCCCTTCCTATCCTTCTCTCGCACTTTCTTTCCGTTTTTATTTCTTTCTTTCCCTCTTCGTTTCGTTCCTTCTTTCTTCCCTTCTTTCCTTCTTCCTTTTTCTTTCACTGTCGAGTTAAGTGGTCGAAAATCCAAGTCATTTGTATCTCACAAGCGTGTGTGTACAGTCTAGTGTTTACGACACTTTTCCTGGCAGGATGGGTGACCGATTTCAAACACCAGCGCTCCTGACAATCTTTTTTCCCACTCCAATGTGCCCTCTATCGCGCGGCCAAAGCAACCAATGCATTTGTTTCTTCTGTGAGACTATGCGGAGGGCGCCTGGGTTTCCATGTTCCCAGGAGGAGGAGGAGGAAGAGGAAAGGAGGAAAGACAGGGAGGTTAGCCAGTGCTGAGACCGGCTGGATACCCTGTGCAGGGAAAGGGGGGTGAAGGGAATGAAAGATAATAGAAAGGAGACACGACAAGAAAGCAGAAAAGGATACAAAAAAAAAACACACGCACACACAAAAAAGGAATCACGACACTGCTTAAAGTCTGTCCCTTAGACTGCTGGTCCTTAACAATCGCCACAACGCCTTCAGCGCTTTCCCTGCTGACGATGGTCCTGGCCAGGGTCCCAAGACTCGTTGCTCGGAGAAAAGGCGCCTGTCAAGTCTGTTTAGAGCAGCGGCAAGTTCTCTCCTGGGGCCACTGAGTTTTGGTAGCGTGTACTATGGTTTTCGCATGGCGACCGCAACAACGCCGACACATGGGCTTCACTACACCAGGTTCGCGTGATCACGTGGCGAACTCGAAAGGTCATTGTAACGTACGTTGGACAGGGCGCGAGTTCATCGTTTTGCGAGAATGGACGCTTAGCGATGGCATGTGCGCATCTCCCACAGTGTTAAAATGGGAGATGTAGCCGTGGAAGTGATACCGAGATAGTAGAAGGGGGCTTTTGGTAGGAACATTAGGTTACTGCTTGCCGAAGACATTAAATAAATTCAAGATTTCTTATGAGAATGTTCGCAAACTCTCTAACACTTCCGTTTTAAGCGTGCTGTGTTAAATAAGTTCATAGTGAAATTTCACTTTTTGTAAAAATGTTTTTCTGTGGATATCGACGTTGAAATGTACTTTTCTTTTACTGGCCATGCTGCCATAGTGAACCGGGGACGTGGGGCTAGTCGAGCTGTTTTTAATGCAGCTCTTTTTCCCTCGTCCCGACCACTTATGTGAAATTTCCATGTATGTGGTAAATAAATGAACTTCAACTTGAACTTGAACCAGCCATACGCCGGCAGATTGAGTGAACCAGTAAGTGAGGGTAGGAGATTAGACATTGAGTTAGCAAGAACAGAGAAGTAGCATAGACAGGGAGTATGTAAGCATGAGCGGAGAACGTAAATACGGAAAGGCAAAAGTTAGAAATGCAGACAGACGACCAGAACAGGAGGCCGTTAGCTGCAGCTGGCAGGCCCTGTTGCTTCTCAGCAGTAAAGGCCTTTGAGCGTTCTTACGCCGGCGCGTGCTGGCATAAAAAAAGAGCTCGACAAAGTGCACACCTTCGCATTTCGTGGAAGCCTCCTTCGCAGAGATGCCAGAAAGAAGTGTTGGATGCTACTACTTCCTTTCTCGATGGTTGCAAAGAGTACAAGCCCAGACGTACGCTTCCAACTTGGACAACATGTATACCTGTACTTGCACGCTTCCGTTCCGTCCAGATCATTATGATCGCTCAACATCAGTCTACTTCCGCATTGTAGTACTTACCTGCATCTAGGTCTCTTGTAAACTGAATTTAAAAAAAAAAAAGCAGTCACACTGGGCTACGCCTTCAACGCTCTGCAGTAGCGGCCTACTGAGGCAAAAGAAAAACAAAGCAACCGAAATTCGCCCAGGAGAACGCAAAAGAAAAGACAAAAATACGAAAAAAAGCAATAGAGTTAGCTCTAATGCGAGTTCTGGTGCGGCAGGGCCATGGTTACTGTTCTCGTGGCTGGAATGCGGAGAGTAATAACAGGTGGGCTGCGTGCCTTCAGGCCGGCCTGAAGGACGAAGAAAGCACTACTGTTGTGCAAAGAATTCCTCCGCACGGAGTGGGAGTGGTAGCATGCAGTTAAAAAGCAATTTTACTTCCCAACAGTTAAACCACACGCCGGCGTACCCTTATCCCAAATATATAGTTAATGTTCAATAAGGCGCACTCACACATAACCACAACGTGGAAAATGGAATTGAAGTTGATGGCTGAGGATCTATCTATCTATCTATCTATCTATCTATCTATCTATCTATCTATCTATCTATCTATCTATCTATCTATCTATCTATCTATCTATCTATCTATCTATCTATCTGTCTGTCTGTCTGTCTGTCTGTCTGTCTGTCTGTCTGTCTGTCTGTCTGTCTGTCTGTCTGTCTGTCTGTCTGTCTGTCTGTCTGTCTGTCTGTGGTATCTCGAAAGTACTGCCATGTTCTTGAACTTGTGTACGTATACCTTGTGTGAGTGTTTCCTTATTGCTGTTCTAACGGAATTGCTGTATTGTTATCAGGCCGAATTACTTCGCAACGGCTTCGGAACCATACATGTTGAACGATCACGACACTCAGAAGCCAAGGAGTAGCCGGCGCCTTATTTGTGCGCCCACATCTCCTATGATATCAATAAATAAAAAAGGCCGCAAAATTCGACGTCCGTGCGCATGGAGCCGATGCTACCACCTGATCGCATCAGGAAAGGAAGTCATGTGACCTGTTGATGACAACATTTCGCGATTTCATAACTAAGCCATGATGATATGACATCACTTCGATGTTTACGTGACGTCGTTGTACTGTCATGCGACACTCAGACTTCACCAGCTTCAGGATCTGCCAAGGCTAAGCCGGCATTGACGCACGCGAAGATTTGCCCGGATCCGGGCCATAAACCACTTCGCTGTAAAATGTCTGCCTTACGACAGTTCCTTTTCCGTTCTTTTTATAGCTTCTTTCATTCTTCAGCGTTTGTGCCCTCGTCTACATACAAAAGCGGAAGTTTACGGGGCGCGAAAGTTTGGATAAACCCACGTTACGAGTTAATCTGAGAATGTAGCCTCCGATTAAATACATCACCGTGGAGGAGTTATCGCGATCTACATGCTTGTACATCCGTTTGGAGGATATAGCTGTATGTACCCAGGCCACGTGTCCTGTGTACCAAGGTGTCGTATATAAGATCCCTTGCAAAGATTGTGATGCAAGGTACGTTGGCAGAGCTGGCAACTTCATAAAGCATATAAAACAGTATCAGTACGACGGCGCCAAAGGAAATGCGGTTGCCAGTACGTTGTCTGAACACCACGAGAACATGGGCCATGGCATAGATTGGGACTCGGCAACAATTAATCACTACGGAGATTTCACATGCAAGACTAATACTTGTATAGCTGCATATTCGTACGACCCCACGTGCGATAAACACGACGCGTGAAAATGTGTCCGAAATGTTCACACGATCACTGCGCCACCTCTGCCATATTTCAACCATAGTTTCCTACTAAAATACTGGAGGGAAATCTGACGCTGCGATCGTCAAGCCGCCATGGGAATGATGGTTATGACTTGGATTTGTCTAGTCTTCGTGCCGTAACCGCTGTCGGGAGGGAGCAGCCACGGATGAAGCTGTGGTGCCGGCTTGACGAGGGTCGCATAGATGGACAGGAGGGGCCAGCTGGGCTTTAACCTTCCCAATCTTTGGAAGGTGAAATGCATCATCCGTAATTTTTTTTTTGCTAATGGTGATTCAATTCGTTACAATTCTGCCCATTAATTCATCTTTCGGCGAAAATAGAGGGCACAGAAAGCCGTGATTAGGTATAGTTGCCACTCCCCTACCCGAAATGAGCGCAAGGGGCAGTTAGAAAAACTAAGAAAAATGCTAGGAAGCGTTCACGTTCTGTGCGGGCAGTACTGAGGAGGACGCCCTTACGCGAAACAATCAAATTGAGCGAGCTGAAACTCATTCTAGAGAAACTAGAGAGTGGTCTGCAGGAACAAGCAAAGAAAATAAAACAATTACCATAAAAAATGGTCCGTAAAATTGTGGCATCTCCAGCGATGTTGTGTCCCGTTTTATTCCACCTTGCTGCACTCCTTTTTTACATTGAAATTCACAAGTGCTCTTCTCCGCAAGGCTCCTTTGCCCATTAATGGGGGTGCCTGCCGTGATTCAAATGTACGGAGCGGTATAGCTCCACGTGCTACGGCTTTTATGTTGTGCATGTTTGTGTCGCGGGGGCTGCGACTACTTGATACGGACAACTTGGAGCGCTAAAAAACGGGGACAAGAAGAAAATACACAGGACAGGCGCTCAACTTTCAACGGTTACGCGCAAGCAATCTGCACTTGTGCGTGATGTTTATAGAGGTGACCAGGAGGCCATTAGCTGGAGAAACTGCATTGTACGAGAGCTAGCTTTACAATTTTCAAAGGGGTCTAATGCACCATCGCTCCATTTTAAGGGCGGTCTAACGTCACCGTCACGGCCATCATTGCGTGACGCGGTCAAGCCACTTCCGTCAAAGCTAAACATCACGTGGTGCAGTGTGTGCACAGTCGGAGCATTAAGTACTCACCGTGGCGAGTTTTTCGACGTAGTCGTCCGGCGCCCCCAAGGACGCGAGGCCGATCTCCTGGGAGAACCTGGCAAAGCTGGGATCTGCGAAGAGGGGTGCGTGTCCCAGGAGCTCGTGGCAGATATCCCTGCGAAGCGAAAATGAATCACGTAACACCTTTGGTTAACTCGGATTTCTGGGGTCACTCAATGAAACCTTCAAATGTGCTTCAAACTGGGGCGCTTGGCTGGGATATAAGTGACCGTGTGCACATACGTGGATATTTACCAGACACACTCACACGCACACGCACACACACAACGTGGTGCAGCGTTCATGTTCGCGTTGGTGGCATGTTAAGTATGTTAGTGGTGTTGGAATAAAGTTAGACAGAAGGAAGAAAACATTCACAGAGCACGTTGCAAAGATCTAGCCTACGCAGTTTCTGAGCTGCGCCCCGTGCGCACATCTGGAGTTTTTTTACTTTCTTCTGACAACTTCACTCGAAGTTGCTCATCTAATTTTCATGTGTGCCACAGGTCACAAGTCACATAAATTGATTGACTTTTCTTTTTATTACTAACGCTCAGGTTTGTGTTATACTGAGTGTAAGTCGTTAAGATTGTGATTTTACGGGTCTCAGTGTTTTCTATAATGAGGTACAGAAGACTGTACATTACTCATTGCGCGTTCGCATAAAACTGTTCATTAATATTACATTTACGCGCAATGGTTCTTCTAGAAGAGGAATCTCAGCCATTCTGAACTATGAGTCATTCTAGATGTCACATTCATACGGTGTTCTTGCATTTCTTTTTTTTTTTTGCTGCACGTTTTCGCGCAAAACGCATTTCTGCATTTCACTCGCTAAACCAGTTTCTACTCCAGCAGATTTAGAACCAAGTTTCCTCCGCGTCCTTCTGTAATGTGTTCCGCGGAAGTAACGTTGTGGGGTGCAGGTTTGTATACGCGAAAACTGTCGACATAAAAAAAAATATTAAAAGTGTTCGGTAATGTACGGAACGTATACGCCGGCGGCAGAACTCATCAGTAAAACTTCATTCGGGCCTAGTTGGTACATGATCTCAGAGGGAAAATTTCCAGCGCAAACACAAAGACACACCACAGGAAGGAAATGACACTCACAAGCGCTGACTATCAACTGATTTAATACTGCTGTTTTCAATGCATATATACCTCAAGGCAGCCCCACCGCACATGCGCCACCTTATCATATTTTCACCTTATCACTTTGGTTTTTGTTGTGGCGCATGTGCGGTGGGGCTGCCTTGAAGGTATATATGCATTGACAACAGCAGTATTAAATCAGTTGATAGTCAGCGCTTGTGAGTGCCATTTCCTTCCTGTGGTGTGTCTTTGTGTTTGCGCTGGAAATTTTCCCTCTGAGAACTCATCAGTCCCAGTCTACGTGGTACGACACGAAATTTCATACGCGTCTGGCAAAGAAAAAAAAAAAAACTTTCGGTTGTTGTTTAGCTCGCATGATAGATTACCCACTGCAAAGGAAAGTTGGCTTTGCCTTTTTCCAACACCGACGAAAAGTGAGCGACTTTTTTTTTCTCTTTGTGGTGTACTTTTCTTGTAAGCTTGTGCCTGTAGATTCTCTATTTTCTTCCATTATTGTCCGCAAAAAAAAGGACAAATGTCGCCGCAAAATTTGAGTAAGCGTAATTGGCTTTCCAACGCATAGCCATCCTTCATCTTGTTGTTATGGAAATGAAAGATGATTATATGCAAAGTAATGCTGGCGTACTCGTAGTTATATGAGCCCATGGCCGGTTGTCAGATCACTGTATCATTCTGGAAGTTGCGAAGCGAAGCACGACATATAAATCATAGCTCTTCGGAAGAATGTGTAGCTCGAAATGTGGGACAAAGCTGAGCGCTGAATGTTCGCCGAGAAGTTTACTGGGAAAATGAATACACTGGAGAACCTAACCCGACTCTGTAGAATGCGGAAGTGAATCTTACATCTTGACTAAGGTGTGGGCATACAGTGAAGGTAATCTTTCCCCAAGCAGTCAGTCGTAATGTAAGCAAGTGTAACTGTGGTAGAATTTCGATGCCATTTTCTATTTTATGTTTTACTTTTTACTTTTTGATGCTTCGAATTCGAGTGAACACTTCAAGCTATAAACCACCCCTGACTCAGTGCGCGCGATGTTTCTGGAATTTCTCATTTACTGGATATTATAATGCGGAAAATAATGGAGATTATGCTGGAGATTTTTAGTGGAATACAGGAGATTATTATCCTTTTCCTTCGCGCGTCTGTTTAGTTATGGCTGTAAGTTGAACCAGACGTTAACGAACAGGCTTAGAGAGCTCGATAGTTCTGAGCTTGCTTAAGCTTTAACCTGATACTTGCCAATGTTCCAAAGTCTGGAATGTGCGAAAGGTCGTTTCTTTATTTTCTTAATTAATGTATACCACGCATTTCAGTCCTTGCTCACTCGTACTCGCTTATATTGTAATGGAAGACGTAGCAATCATAATTTTATTATCAACACATTTTAGATACACTAAATAAATGTTTGCAAGCGGGAACAATTGAGTTCTGCCAGTACGAAGTAGATTTTGAGCCATTCCTCTTAATCGTGTTTTTTTTTAAATGAAAAATAAATAGAACGAAAATATAGACAGATGGTTGGTGATCACTGGGCACCCTATGAAAAAGACGGTAGAGCTTCTCTACCTTTCAGTTTTCAGTTTTATATCAATATTCCTTCTTTGGAAAACACACGCACACATACACACACACACGCACACGCACGCACGCACGCACGCACAGTAAATGTGGCTGCATTTCTTCTTGTCGTGAACAAATTAGAGACCCACGTGAAATGTAAACATCACTTTCACCTTTTTATCGCTGGTTCATAGTGCGGCGTTTAGAGGTGTTAACTAAAGGAACAGTTCTTTCAAGAAATGTTTATTAAGGCCAATGCCTTAGTTGCCCAATCGCCCCGCCACTGTAGTCTAGTGGTTATGGCACTCGGCTACGGATCCGAAGGCCGCGGGATCTAATTCCGGCCGCGGCGGCTGCATTTCGATGGAGGCGAAATGTTGAGGCCCGTGTGCTCTGCGATGTCAGTGCACGTTAAACAACCCCAGGTGGTCGAAATTTCCGGAGATATCCACTACGGCGTCTCTCATAATCAGAGCTGGTTTTGGGACGCTAAACCCCACAAATCAATCAATTGCCCAATCAATCGGTGACTGTGACCGGCATCTGCGTCAACGAATATGGTTCCAAAAGTGAGATGACGTCAGTGTGGTCAATGATATAGTTAAGAAAGTGACTCGACAGGATATCAATGTATGAATGACATTGGTTGGTGTGGCGTGATATCAATGACGTGACGTGGACGCTTGTCATTTACGTCAGGGTTAACGATAGTGCAGTCCATGTGGCGCATACCAGAATTCGTCGGCCAGATATATGCGGCTATGTATCACACGTGATTGCTAACCCCGAAATCCTGTGTCGTATAGCATTCAGGTATGCATAATATATTTGCAGGCAAACCTAAAGCAATTCACGTCAAAAGTTTTGTGCGATAATGGGGACCGGGTTTGGTCATCAAGTCCTCTTAGTGCGCGATGAAGGACTGGTGAACTTTTTGCCCATATTGTGGTTAGAATAATTAAACGAACCTTTTTTTTTAATTTTCAAGGATTGCGCACGACCTAATTAAGAACCAAGCCGAGTTTGGAAAATTCCAAGAGGAAGGCGCCGTTAGGCAATCTAGATGGGAAGTATGTGACAGCTATGACGTATCCAGAATAAATTCTTGACTTTCGTAGAACGGAATAATTGTTTTTATATTCTAATATGTAGTTTTTTAGACCCTAGAACTCTTCCATCGCACTAAATTTCAACAGCCAACTCATTATCGCTGCACGATAAACTAAAAATATACAAGCCTCCTCGTTTCATGAGACGCTGTGCTTTCATCATTCTTTTTTTTACAGCAGCAACAGCATCTCCAAGATAAAAGCGATTACCTGTCAACTTTCACAACCTTGCAGAAGTTTCTAACGTACTCAGATTTGTCAAAAGCTGGAAAGATTGTGCGCGAGCTCATTACGTTCACTTCACACATCGTAGTGAAGCCCAAAGTTTCTGTGTGTAAACCGTTACTCCATGGATCTCCATCGCTCGTAGCAACAGTTGATGCATGTGAAGGTATTGCTTTTTTTGTTGTTGTTCCCCTTACAAAGATGACATATGTGGCGATATCAGGAATGGGGCATATGTGGCTACATATGGCACGTGTCCGTATGTGGCCGCATTTGCCCAAATCTTGATAGAAGCATATATGACAATAAAAGACCCACACGAGGAATGCCATGTAAGACTGATGCGTATTGGCCAAATACGGCAAAATACGCGACACGTGCCATATATAGTCAGACATGCATATCTGGCTATGTATGGCACGTGCTCGTACGAGGCCGTAAATGTCCTCTACCTATCGGAGCCTTATATGGCATTCCTCGTGTTGGCCTTACATTGACATATGTGCTTCCATCAAGATTTGGGCAAATGCTGCCACATACGGACACGTGCCATGTATAGCCACAAATGCCCAAGTCCTGATATCGCCATATATAGCATTTTTGTAAGGGCAACAACAAGAACAAGAAAAAAGCAATTTACGTCGCAATATCAGCAACGCAGGCCAGAAATCATGCCCTTTTAATGCATTACCGAATGTGCGTTAAGGGTCCCTGAAACGTTTTTTTGACATTGCGTCACTGATTAGGCAACACAATTGCGAAATCATTCACACCATAAATAAAGCGAAGCACAATGCGCTAAGGCAGCTATGGGCTTATTTCTGTCGCCTTCCTCCTTACCACTGCTGTTCCTCCTCAACTCGATCTGCTGCGGAGTGCGCGCTAGCGACGACAGCGCCTCCCGCGTCAGCCGCTCTGCCGAGCCTCCCGTAGTGACACAGCGCCCCGATATCCTCACTGAGGTCGCCCGCCTCGGCAGTGCTAGCCCTCTGTAATAGAGCGCCGGCGACTCGTGTGACGCCGCCAGATGCCGCGATGATACCGTTGGCTGAAACGAAGGAGTACGTTGTAGAAGCACGTTGTTCGCAGCTAGGTTTTGAAAATTACGCGCACGTCACTTGGGTCGGGGCCAATCAGCGACCTCCCATTCGATCGCTCGATGGCGGGGGCGTTTGAAAACGCTTTTTGGCGAGCCGCTGCGACCTTTTGCGATACGCGTGTTCAAAACCTTATTGTAAATTACACACTTTACGCACAGCGCTAAAATCTGTCCTGTAATGGTCCTAGTGACCCGCTCTACCGGATCACCATGTTTGCACAAAATCGTGAAAACCGTTTCAGGGTCCCTTTAAGCTTTCAGGCCCCGTAATGTTACGCTTGCCGCATAGCCCGTATGCAAGACCACGGCATCAGATTCATCGATGGCTTTATCCTGAGAACTATGAGCACATCAAGTGTGGAGTACTCACGGCTCAGGTGTGTAGAGCGGCACGGAAGGATGCCGGATGTACTGCGTTGAGTGGAAGACGCGGAAGGCCAAGCCAGCCAGAAAATCTCTCGAGGAAAGCAGTCCGGCAACTGGTCGCAGCGTGAAACCTGTGCAATCTGAAACGTGACAAAAAACGAAGGGGAGAGAGTGGGGTAGAAATATTTGTAATTAGGTCGCAATGAAATGCCTTGGCCTTACCGTTAATTCGTTATCGTTGCATTCATTGCTCGTGTATGGTAGCATACCAAGGTTTTATACCAGATATGAAAGATGGTAGTTACCACCAGGTACCTTTATGCGCGGATGGGCTACCAGGTGAGCTACCTGCGCACGAAATTCGCGAACCCTTAAATCAATTAACCCAACGTTCAACGCCTCACGCCACAATTGTGAGTAGCGCTGGATAGCACTCACGGGGTGCCTATCGCGCAGCTACAGGAATATAAACACCCGATAATGTTGGCTGCGAAGGAGCAGCCGGCATGCCGCAATGTCTAACGCGACACACGCCTAAACGGTGGATGTGGTGGTGCTTTGGCTTCGAGCGACAAGTTACACCTCAGTTCACGTTAGTTTACACTATATGATTTCCATTGATTTTATTCAGTCTACGGAAACAATGCTCTGTGGTTACCTAGTAATGATATGTAATCGTTGCGAAGTTATATTTATCAACGCACCTAGCCAGCGTTGGGTCGACAGTCTCCAGGACAAGTTAAAATCAGTTAACAAAAAGCTGGTGTCATGCCCGTTAGGCTAACGTTAGCCAAACTTGCGCTGTAGCCTAGTTAGCTATAGGTAGTCTGCACATGCAGTAAGTAAGTAAATGCGGTTGATTTCAAGTGTGACATACGTTTCCTGCGTAGTGCACGGTCTAATGAATACGCACAGTGAGGAGAGTCGTGAGCGAACGCTCTGCCCCTGCTCGCGCGATGAGCCGTTTGACGCAATGTTAATGAAACGGGTCGCAAGATATATGGCGATGTAGAACCGCTTGGAAAATTTATGAACGAGTGAGTTGGGGCCACCAGCACAATCCGCAGTGCGGGACGGAGCGCGCTTCATCTGGACAGTTCGCGGTCGCCTAAAACGACCGCACTGAGGGGAAGCGCCCCAGTGACAATGCTTAGGCGCTGTCCTGAAAAAAAAAATGACCCGGTTTTGCATAATGTAACACCACGGTGTGCACATATCGGAGGGGGTGGGGAGAGGGTATGCGGTATAGCATGAAAATTAATAGCTCACAATCTGCACACCGGCGAAACGGCGTGAAAAATGAACCGAAAGCAAGAAATGGAGAAACGGGTAGGAATTTCTCGCGCGCTCGTTAGACTGAGCGAGTGCAGTAAAATATTGCGGTGATATGCAAGGAAGCCCACGGCGACCGCATAATAAATGGGGGCGAAAAAATTACACCATCTCCCCGAAGGTGACCATGGGGTGATGCGGAGCATCACTGGGAGTTTCAACGGTGCATTTAACGGCTGCGTTTACAGGTTTGCAGAGTTTTCGGTGTTACCTTTGCAGTGGACTTTGCGGTGAACCTTGCGTGTTATACGTTGTTAACTTGGTTCGTTACCACGCATCGCGTGACCGTTGTCAGAGAGTGGGTTGATGCTGATGCGCACTTGCGTCAACCCACTCGCTGACGGAACGGTTGCTTCCATCACACCAACACCACCAACTTCTTTCATCGGAGAAGGAGGGGATACTATTGAAGCGAAGCGCGCGCGCGCTCTCTACCCGCCTTATTTATTGCAGCTGATGTTGGAGAGAGGGAAGGGAGAGGAGAGTCGCGCATGCGTAGTGTGAGTGCGGACGCCGGTTGACGCGTGACATACCCGCGAGCAAGAGATGCTCCCCATCTAAAATGCTAGAGGTCTGTGTACTGTGTGACGTCAATGGATGTTAAAGAAGCCCAGGTGGTCAAAATTTCCGGAAACATTCGCTACACTGTGCCGATCGGTCCCATCATGTTTTAGGCACCTAAAGCTGCAGCAATTGCTGCTCTTTACAAAGGAGCGGAAAGATGGAGGGTAAAATATATATAAGTGATAACAATGCAGCGGGCTGCGCTTTGCTATTTGAAGTCGAAGCTGGCTGCCTGACGAAATGCGAGACATGACGGCCCGGCGATAATTCGATTGGAAGTCCTGTATAATGTCTGTCGGGATAGAAAATCTACCAGACGAAATATTCGAAGGGCGGTGAGGCATGTGTATACCGCATACGAAGTCTAGAAACTATTCAAATGTTGCAATGTAATTCTAGCATATTCAACCAAAAGACAAACAATACGAATGCAATTTTCTGAGGATCCCAGTGTCTAATTTCATTGGTGTTTGCTGGTCTGAGGTTTGTATAACCAAGAGGTATTTAGAGGGACTGTTTACCATCAATCATCGGTTTCCTGTTTTTTTTTTTTATTTCAATAGAATGCACATCACTCGAAGTGTACACACGTGCAGTGTTTCTTTTGTTGTTTTGTGGGGTTTTACGTCCCAAAACCAGTTCTGATTATGCGAGACGCCGTAGTGGAGGGCTCCGGAAATTTCGACCACCTGGGGCTCTTTAACGTGCACTGATATCGCACAGCACACGAGCCCCAACATTTCGCCTCCATCGAAATGCAGCCGCCGCGGCCGGGATTCGATCCCGCGACCCTCGGATCAGTAGCCGAGTACCTTAGCGACTAGACCACCGTTGCGGGGCGCGTGCAGTGTTTCGCTGGAAAGAAAGCAGAAATATTTACAACAGAATTTTTCGATCGTCGTGCTCACCCCTTCTGTATGTGCAGGAACGCCAGCAATTCTGGTTACTGGGCTTTTGCGATATAAATTTTAAAAATGAAAGTTAGTCTCCGCCATAAAAGAACGCTACCATGTGTGTTTCAAATACAATTGTGAATAATAAATTTTGGCTTTTCAGCATGATAACCCAACCGGCCAGGGTATTTCTTGGTTTTTCGGTGCACTTGAATATTGACACTCAGAACCGGGGATGGCGACACCGGTCATTTTTCCATGGCTTCGAGGCCAAGGTAAAAATATTATCCCGTTTTTGTGGGTTATAAGTAGGCTCGTTTCCGTCAATGTAAGGAACGATCTTCTTATTATCCCCCACAACCGAATAAAATTTTTCGACCGGTATCGGCAGTTCCTTTTAGCCCTGTTGGACAAAATCAAGGGTAGATATTAGTCTAACTCAATTCGGGGCGTAGTTAATGTTAAATTATGAAAAGGAAGGTTAGTATCACCAAATCAAAAAAGAAACAAACAATAGACAAGCTGTATTGCTGACAGCAATGAGGAAAATTACGTATTACTACAAATTCTAATTAGAAGAGAAGCTCAGGGGCAGATAGGGGCTTGAATCGATGAACAGATCGCTAAAAACGATTTAGAACAGGGAATGTCGCAGAAACCAGCGACGTTCCCTGTTATAAATTGTTTATAGCGATCTATTCATCGTATTACTATAAGATATGATACGTTAGTTTGCTCCTTTTTGCCACCACTTCAAGGGAATGCCATTTAGAGGTTAACGTGGGCGACACCATGACCAACTGCTTGGTAGAAGTGCTAAAAAACGTTCCCTTTTTTGGTTTAATTCAGGAATCAAACGAGCAGTTCGTATCTATAAAAGCTGCAGAGTGTTTCACGCTTCACAGCTCATCAAGCGGTGTGAGTGTAGCGTAACGTCTGGCGCATCCACCTGCGAACCACTTTGGTCTTGATGACGTTGTCCCGCGCGAGAGACACGCACTCGAAGAGCACAAACCACTCAGACACACTTGCATGTTAAAGCTCTGGATTGCGGGCTTGTGTAAAGGGTCCGCTTGACCTTGTCGTCTAACACAAAATGACCTCTCGGAGACGCCGTTAGAATGAGAGGAAAACCGCGCAGCACACCTAAGGAAGAATGGCTACATAAAAGAAAGGAAGTACGTCAGAGCTGAATGTAGAGTCTTAATTTAGCATGTTGGATGCGTCCTCGAAGGCCCTCTGTTAGGGTACCTTAATCGGATGGATTGATCCTTGTGTAAGCTGACTGAGTTTACGTAAAACGATAATAGCTTCCTGGAAGTGCGAGACATTAGGCTTCCCATAGAATGCACTAAAACGGTGGGGGTACCTTTGTGACCAAACCAGCGTGGGCGTTTACGTAAATAGTACACGTGGTCACTTGCGCAGCTCAAAGGGGATAATAATGTAATGGTTCTTATACTAAGTTGTCTTGACGGCCGGAACAGTTGCGCTTGCATTGTTGTCAGATTAATATAAAACCAATTGTATTTGCACAAGACAAGGCATACAAGGACACCTGTCAGTTCTCGTTTCCTTCATTGGTTTTGTGCCCACTGATATTTTGTCTAAATCATTACCATAACGAGAAAACTTAGCATGTTCCGCATAGCCGGAATGAACAGGAGCCATCGTCACACTACGTGTGGCGTATCCCAAATTTGTGAAAGCTAATGCTCGGAACTATGCAGGCATCTACACGGGCTTCTATTCTGGACACTGTCAAATGCGGCCGCATTGTCGGATTCGCCATCATCTCAGCCCTGATTGGGCCAGACGGCTACTACGGTCTCCCCGGTTGGCTTAAGATGTCACTATTACGGAATTCATCAATATGCGGAATTTCAAATTGTCCAGGATAGCATCCACGCGCACGTTCTCAGCCGTAGATGTGTACACGTACTATCGGTCAAGAAGGTAAACGGACCGGACCGGACCGGACGGGCTGCGGGTCTACAGTACTGGCGAAGTTCAACGTAACGGCGAAGTTTCAACGTGAATAAGGGCACTAGACCGGACTGGAGCACACGGACCGAGCTAGCGGCACTGCATGGGCCTCCGGAGCCATGACCCTCTTACTTTTGTTGGCCAATAGTACACTGCACAATCACAGAGTACTTGCGCTTCTGTCACATTCTAACCTTCACGAGGGTCTGATGAAAGAAACCATGTTACAGGTGAAGAGTTACGAGTGAAGTGAAGCGGAAGGCAATGGCGTGCACCTCACCTTTGAGGAAGTTGGACACGTCTTCGAGCTGTGGTACGTTGTCTTCCCGGTAGCCGCAGTTCTCAATGAGCAGCGGGAAGATGTGGTTGTGTTCACGACAGGCGTGCGTCTTGTACAGCTTCGTGAGCTCCCGAAACACGGTGCCCCTGGAGTGTTGAACAAGAAAGTCTATAGAGGAGCCGAAGGCTATAGACTATCCGTGGTCGCCTGCAATCGATAGACTGTCAGCTATAGACTGTTAGCTAAAGACGATCGTCGAGTTGTCCTAGCGTGTGAACACTTGTTCAGACGCTACGCCAACTCGACGATCGGCCCCTTTTCCGTGCAGATGCTGCTTGAATACTGCTCTCATCGCTCGTGGGCTTACAAGGCACTGAAAGCACTTTTGCGCTTCCTGAAGACGACGGGTTTGAGCGAACTCATCTGACTGATGGGGTCATACTACAACATCTCTTTCGTTATTCCCCTTCCTTCTCTCCATCTCCCATCTTTCTATTCCACCTTCACCTTCCCCCAGTGTGGGGTGGCCAACCGGACGCCTTTCTGGTTAATCTCCCTGCCTTTCTGTATTTCCCCTTTTCCTTCCTTCCTTCCTCAGCAATTAAATCCTATACGAGTTTTTCATAAAATGTATTCGTTTCCGGCAGAATGTCGTTCAGTGCGTGCACTTCCGCCGAAATTCATTTCTTGGGAAACGAAATCATATCCATGTCGAAGTCACTTCTAGGAAGATTCGACCACGTGATAAATAACAAAAACTGATAAAGGAATTTCTTTAAAAAAAGCAAGTTACAAAGCCCTTTCATTTGTTATAAGAAGTCTCGGCGAAATGCGATACTTTGGCTCTGCTTCCGCCAACGTCGTCGACGATCATTTAGTTTATTCATAAAGAACCTTTCTCCAGTTGGGAGGCTTCCACGAAAAGCCGGGCATTCCAGGCACCAGATAAAGCTCGGGATATGGGAAAATTACATTAATACAAATATATATATACGGAAGCCCCGTGTCGAGCATAGCTGCTCGTTTCATAATAATGGCAGGCTTATATTGTTTCCTGTATAATGCAGCCTAATGCGATTTCCGTCGCGAATATTTGCGGCATCAGCGATATGTAATATCTTTCGCGCGCTTCCGCCGAGAAGAAATTTTCGGGGTAATGAAGCGTCTTTCGCGTAAAATGTCAGTCGTTATTACTCGACTTAATGTGATTTAGGCGTGACAAGATATCTTTAAAGAATGGAAACATTTTCTTTTAATTTTATACAGGTAATATCAGCGAAAAGCGATACTTCCTTGTGAAGTTTACGAATGAACGTCCACCGGGCCGCTTTTTTTTTATCGTACTTTGGAAGATGTCACCATATATTCCTGTGTAATAAAAATATACGATGCCCACGTAAACGGATATTCGCGCACAGTTTGTAGGAATAGACTAGCCATAACGTCATCACCGAATCGCGATCCATCGGCAACGGGCTGTTTGCTGTCTTACCTTTTTGTGAAGTTATCATGCACAATAAAGCCAATAAATCTATTTGGCCCTGCTTTGAAGAGTACAACGCACAATACCTATTTTTCGTAGACGAAAGCAAGTTATGCCGCTAAGCACCTTTCGCACGCCCCGCCACGGTGGTCTAGTGGCTATGGCACTCGGCGGCTGACCCGATGGTCGCGGGATCGAATCCCGGCCGCGGCGGCTGCGTTTCAATGGAGGCGAAATGGTAAGGCCCGAGTACTGTGCGTTGTCAGTGCACGTTAAAGATTATGACGTGGTCGAAATTTCAGAAGCCCTAAACTGTGGCGCGTCTAATTCGTGGTTTTGGGGCGTAGAGCCCCAGATATTAATCAAACTGTGAGGTCAGGCGATATGAAATCAGTACACTCTTTGCGTTATTATTCAGACCAGCATATTTGTTTTCACTCTGCGGCCCATGAGCGGTCATTGCGACATTGCATGCTTACCATGTTTTTGTTTCCTCTTCTGTGTATTTCACTCTTGGTATTGGCTGTCCACTGAAAGACAAAAAGGAAATGTCACACTGAATAAAAGGCATTATATTGGGCGTGTCGTGACGCCTCAGGCCGGATAGTGCCCCACGTGTTGACTCCTTAAGACGTTATTCTAGAGTTCAGCACTTCGTTCGTGGTAATCATTGTTGCAACCTAAAGCATATTTTTACTCGAAGCCTGCGATGAATCACTGAGCAGTACATATGCCTTGTAGTCTTCGTGTACTTCCCACCAGCAATGACTCGTTTATAGTTCATCAATCGTTCGTCAATTTCAACGACTAAGTATGTCTGCGCTAAAATATTGATTTGTTCAACGACATGGTGAGCAAATTCCCCGGTAGTTTTTGCACAATTTCCATTTCTGGGTGAAACTTTGCCATGATCAAACGCGACACTTACTGTTTGTATGAGTAGGCGATGTCGGCAAAGTACTTCCTTCGCTGGCGGTAGGTTTCATCTGTGAATCCCTGTAGGAAAGAAAGTGATCCGAAAGCTTTTGGTTGGGAGACAAGGAAAGAGTGTAACGTCCTGTAAAACAAAAGTTTGGAACAATGAAATCAAAATAGCATTGTTTTATTATTCGGGAGACTGGAAACTTACCGCTTTCACTAAAGCGAAAAGTGTTCAATCACTGCATTCTCCCAGTACTAACGTACGGTGCAGAAACGTGGAGGATAACGAAAAAAACTAGAGATGAAACTAAGGAGCACGCAACGTGCAATGGAAAGAAAAATGATAGGGGTAACGCTAAGAGATGAAAAACGAGCGGAATGGTCAGGGAGCAGACAGAAGTAGCTGATATTATATCAATCAGAAGTAAGAAGTGGACCTGGGCAGGACATGTCATGAGGAGGAAAGATAACAGATTGACAGTAAGAGCGAGATAATGGATATCAAGACAAGGAAAGTGCACCAGGGGCAGCCAATAGGTTAGATTGAGTGATGAAATTAAGAAGTTCGCGATTGTGAAGTGGAACCAGCTCGCTGAGGATAGGGCAAATTGGAAATCGTTGGGAGAGGCCTTCGTCCTGCAGTGGACCTGAAATATGCTGATGATGGTGATGAATTAGCTAGAGTCATTTGATGATAATGCGGAAGGCGTTAATGGACAAGAAAGTGAAACTCCGAAGTTGCTAGGAGTGAGAAATTGGTCTCAGAGAACGCTAATGCCTCTGATTCGGCCCTTAAACGTTTAATATTAGAAGAGAAAATAAAGTCCAAGGATCAATTTCTAAATTTTGCACCGAAGCACACGGCACATGACGTCATAAACTCAACTACCTTTCTTTTGTGCACTCTGGCCATGTTGCCTAAAAATTGAATATTCTGAAAAACGCTCTACGCTGAGACTTCGACTTGTGCAGTGGAATGTAACAAGAACCATTTGTGCCAATAAATTAAGCAGGTCTTAGCAGTAGCTCTCAAGATCCATGGCGTCAGGCACATTAGT
Source organism: Hyalomma asiaticum (assembly GCA_013339685.2). Classification (NCBI taxonomy): domain Eukaryota; kingdom Metazoa; phylum Arthropoda; class Arachnida; order Ixodida; family Ixodidae; genus Hyalomma; species Hyalomma asiaticum. Next base: position 21,790,910 of record CM023488.1, on the reverse strand, counting down.
GCGACTGCTTGAGGGTAGCGTCGCCTTCTGCATTTTCTTTCCGCACGTCTTCTGTCTTTACATCATCTTTCTCTCGCAAGATTAATTGGTGCTTTGGTATGTTGAAAAAGGTAATCTACTAATACGAGGAAAGTCACTTTTTTAACTTGAATCTCTCTTTAATATTCAGCAAGTTTCCTCGGACGTGAATAGCGATCCTTAATTACGCTTAGTTAGCGTCGCCGTACTTACCTCGGTTACATTTCCAGGCACATTTCAGAACCAGGTGTCTAGACAGAGTTCTCCGAATTCTTCCACTAGAGAAATTTTGTTTGCCAAAGTTAACGCATTCATTAGTGCAGTTAAAATGAGCGACCTCAGACCTGATGATGCCGTCTTGTAACGTTGCAAAATTTAGTTTCTATGAGAAAAGAAAACAAAAAAAATTGTTACTTAACATATTAAGAGTTGCGTTTGCTCAAGACAGTACGTAAGAACGCTGCGTGAGTGCTCAGCTTTCACACTTGTCTCCTCAGGAAAATGACAGAGCTTTTCATTTTGTTCTCTTCGCTTTTGTGCTTCGCGCCTCTTATAAGAGTGCTTTCGCTAAATTCGCTTGCAGAGCTAGGCTTACTTTAAATAGGCAGCTCAGTGCAAGAAATGGCTGGGTCTGGTGTAGAGCAACGAATATGGAAAATGTGTACCTAAACTATTAAAATCCAACTTTCTGATATGCCAGAACGGCCGAGCTACTACTTGGTTGATACCTAGAAACACTCGGAATAGCGGAATTTTAAAACTGAGGTACAAAGGGAGAACTCTTCTCTTTGCACTTTGTTTTCTTTAGGTTCCGCCAGTACAAGTAGTTCCAGTTTCAAAATGAATTCAGGGTAACCAGAGGTGGGCCCTAAATGGAAGCTAGGCGTCTGGACGAAGCTAAGATGTCTTGCGTAAATGCAATAAAAAAAAGAGACAGCGTCCCTGAGAACAATCGCTTCTTAATTACGCCTTAGAGAAAACCAGAAAGGAAAAGTGGGTTTGGGAGCAGGGGATGTAATAAGAAGTACAAGGTAACTCTTTGTGACTAAGGTGTTCCTAGAGAAGACAAACTTGGCGCAAGGCGGCCGTATCTACGTGGACAGACAAGATGAAACGGTTAGCGGTGATAACGCGGCCACAGATGTGCACAGGAAGGCGTCTACTGGAGATATATTGGATATGGCCTTGCCCTGCACTCCACGTAGACATGATGATGATGATGATGATGATGATGATGAATCAGTAATTTCCGGCGTGGCACGTTTAGCATTAATTTAGTTAGAGCATGCGATCGTTTCTTAAAGTGCTCTTAAAGTACTCTTAAAGTGCTTAAAGTACAGATTAAATCAGATAGGGCCCAGAACGCCAACACTTATTGGAAGGAATACCGTAGGCATGGCTTCGTGACTTGACGTGCAAAGACAAAGGGAGATATAGAAATAAGCGCTGGCCTTCACCCCTTAGCCTAGAAATCTAAGGGTTACTACAAGAATGGTGGGTTACTAAAAATACTGAATATCCACCCGTTAGATAACCTCTCATCGGTCTAAATTTATCCTTTGTTTTATTTTTTGGGATTTCTACTACATTTGCGTTGGTTACGGCAGATAGACACATATAGAGTAGTTGCCTTCTTGGACTGGCGTCAAGGGCATCAATATGTGGCAGACAGACTCCCACTGCACAACTGTACGGACGCGCATTCTCATGCTGTAGAAAGCTCAGCCGCAAATTCCCAAGCACGCGGAAAGTATGCGCAGATGATATACCCTTAGCAACCTATGCATGCGCGGAGAGAGACCGAACATGTTATTACAAAGTGTTACAGTAATCATGTCGGAGGAGACCTCAATTAGTCCGAGGTCCGTAGACAGAGAAGAAGATAAAGAGGGAAAGGCCCAGCTCGTAGCCGGGAATAAGCTTCCGGTTTGCTACTCTGCGCTAAAGGGAGGGTCCTTAGGACGATTTCTGCGACAACAAGGTCCCGTTGAACTAAGGTCCAGCGAACCATGCGAGGCCTTTACGTTTGTACAGGCCAGTGGAAAACATGTTTTCTCGTATGGCGCTCAGTAACTGTATCTTTAGGCACTAAATTCGCTGCCACCATTTAGATATTAGCAAATACCTCTTTTTTCTCGGTAATTGAATCTTTCGCTTGTATATGCAAAGCAGGAAGCGCACCGACGCGGGGAAATATATACAGCGATAGCACTCTGCCGGACTGCTATTACTCCAAATAGGGTCCGTGGGTTTCTTGGCGGTGCAAATTACAGCGCGTACACAGACTAACTTCCGTGGAGTTGATGTCGTTTTGCGCGCGTGAAGCGTTGCTAAAACTCATATCCGGTAACGGCAAATCGCGGACTCGGTGCTCCTTGTTGAACACGCCTTAAGGTGCGAGGCGAAGTCTATAATGTTTCCGCCACAACTCACCGGGTGATCGGAGTCGAGTTCGGATCCGTAGCTCAAGATGTGATTGGCGAAAATATCCAGGTCCTTGATCTTGCGCGGAAACCAGGGAACAGCGTCTGAAAGGTCAAAGCAACAACGTGACACTTAAAGGAACCTGCGTGATAGGACTGACAAGGAATTATTTCTTTCCTCCAGTGTTTGTATGAATGGTATGCAGGCGAGGCAGTCCTTTCTGCTAACCACTAACAGCTATCCCAAAATACCAGAGGCCCGCAGTGTACTGCGCATTGTCAGTACACGTTAAAGGACTCCAGGTGGTCAAAATTTCCGTAGCTGTCCATTACGGCTTTACTGTCATTCTCTTTCAGCCCCTTTCCCCTACCTCCACGGAGGCTCAGCCGTGCTCCCGACACGGGCTGCAGAAAATAGGGTCTTTTTCTTAACCTAACCATAACCGCCTTCATCGTGGGGGTGTGAGGTAGGTTGGGAGAAGGAAGCGATCGAAATTTTGTCGAAAGCACACTAAAATCCCAATTTCCTGAGTAAACAACGTTTGTTCAAGAAACCCTTTCTGTGGTCTTCCGTTGGTTAGAGTTGCCCGCCAAGCCGAGGTGTACGCCCGCGCGGTAACGGCGTGTACGTTTCTCGGCGAGTTTCCCAGCAATCGCTCCTCAAGTGTGAAGGCTGTGTGTGTGGAAAAAAGGACGCAAGTGTGGGAGGGGGTGGGGATTGACGTCCCAGCTCAGCTGGCCTGGAAGCGAACATGGCAGAAGTCCGTGCAATCTGCGTTGTCAGTGGACATTACAGAACGCCAGGTGGCCACAATTTTCGGAGCCCTGTACTATACGGCATGCCTCATACATATATCGTGATTTTGGCAAGTAAAAAAAAAACAGCAATTACTACTATGTGCTTGCCTGCGGTACGCGTCGCAGCACAACTCAGCAGCGTGTCAGCTTTGCAAGTCCCAACGTTTCATAAAAACAGGAAATGTTTGTTCAGGACAAAATGAAAGGCCGCAGACAATTGCACGACGCTTGATTACGCCGCCTCGTAATGAATTATTCAACGTGTTAGTGGGGTACAGGTGCCCGACGAAAGTTTGCGATCGTGAGAACAATGAAAATGTCTTCATTATTGTATCGTCCCTTGTGCTATGGCTCAGTTCGGGTGCGTCAGGGAGCGAGGGAGCACTAGATGAGCTCTCTCGTAGGCGCGGGTGAACGAAGGGAAGCGTCTCACGAACACGGCCAACATTGCTGGCAGACTCGAAAGCAGTAAATGTTAAACGAAATATTAGAGAAGTTGGTGACACCTCGGCTTTCGACGTGAAACTGGGGTAATTATTTACGCGGCAGGGGAGTTCTGTACTTGGTAAGCTTTACTGGGTAACAAGATCACACGTTTTTTAATCTTAAACTAAATTTTGGGACGATTCAAGATATCAGTTTCGAAACTATATCAATGAGAAGTGCATGCGAAGCTCATGCTAGAAAGAAGCATAAAGCAGAAATATGTCGCAGGGAAGCGCTTCTTTCTAGCATGAACTTGCGCAGCAGACACACGTCATTTTTATTGCGCTGTGGCACGTAGCTGCACTACTTGTTTCAAAGAGAACACGGGAATTCACCCGCAGCCAAAGGGAAGTTGGTTTAGGTGTTGTGCAACGTCTTCCCCTCCTATATGTACTTCTGGGACTCTCACATCACCAGACTCTAGGGACTACCGCCATAATTAGCACTTAGATGGAACATAACGGTCGCTTAAAGTTTTGCAGTGAAGTTGTTCTTCGTCGACCTTAGGGCGGCGTTGTTGTGCGCGCTGCTCGCTGTCACGCTTATCAAGTGTACCGATGCCGAAGCTGTGCAGGACCGTGTGAAGTGTACAAAGTTCAGGTCCTTTGGGAAAGGCGCGTGAGTGTGTTTGCGTGTTCAGTTCGAAGGTGCGTGTTCCACCCCCGCACCCGCTGGTGCATTTCCAAAGTTTGAAGTAGAAAGAAAGAAATAGAGAATGAAAGAAAGAAGGAAGGAAAGACACGAAACTGTAAATAAACTAAGGTTCACGTTAGTAGATCGAACCTCGAAGTTAACCTGAAGTGCCCTTTTATGGAAGTAGGTCAGTCACGTTAACACAAAGAAAGCCAGAAAGAAAGAAACCAAAGAAGTGGAGACGAAAAGCGTTAGCAAATCTGCACTAGCCACATCTGACTTGCCGCATTTGCATTATCTGTGGAAAAAAATCGATAGTGTGCGTCTAGAAAGAAGCTGAAATATCGACCACTGAAACCCGATGCCGAGTCCCGCACCGAACTTCTGCCGTTACAGGACTGGTCTGGCTCAGTTAACGGTGTGTCTGCATTGTAATGAGTATGGGCTCCTGAAGCACTTCATCACATCATGTTGACAGTTCAATATTCAGCGTAAGAGCTTTCTTGATGTACCTTTACTAAACATGGATTTGTTTGTCTCTTCCGGCGAGGCTTTCTCCTGGCGCGACTCTTCTGGGATTTAGCCACAGAAACGTCTGCGATGCCATATACGATTTTATTCGTGAGGCTAAAAAAATTTACTGTTGATTACTTAGATTTTTTGAAAGCACCGCGAAGTGTGCTTTCACAAAACCATAGACTGGCAAACAGTTAGGTTTCGATTCAAAGGTTCCACCGTTTGCGGACGCTCCTGGTTTCTGGCAGGTTTGCGCACGGCTCTGGTGCGGTCGAGAAAGTTCGCTTGTGTGCAACTGTCGAGGCCCTTACAGAAATGCCATATATGGCTATACCAGGAATTGGGCATATGTGGCTATATGTGGCGTGTTCCCCTATGTGGCCTTATTTGACCAAATCGTGATAGAAACGTATATGGCCATGAGAGACCAACACGAGGAATGGAATGTAAGACTCTGATGTGTATTGGGCAAATACGGCTAATTACAGACGCGTGTGATATATAGCCAGATATGCATATATGACCACATATGCATATCTGGCTATATATGGCACGCGCCTGTAACCAGCCGTATTTGCCCAATACACATCAGTCTTACATTCCATTCCTCGTGTTGGTCTTTCATGGCCATATATGTTTCTATCACGATTTGGTCAAATAAGGCCACATAGGGGCACGTGCCATATATAGCCACATATGCCCAATTCCTGATATAGCCATATATGGCATTTTTGTAAGGGGAATCCCTGTGCAGGGCCGAGGTATCTATGATGTGTGCATGCAAGGGGCTCACACGTACAGTGTCAAACCCATCTCCCGACACTCGATTCGCCAGACTGCCGCTTATGTGCGAAGGCAGGTTTCACGTTCGTGTTTCGAAGATTCCAATGGCAGAGGGGTCTACCACTTTTTCTTTTAAAATTCGGAATCAAGTTACTTGCTTTTAAAAAAAACTGCTTTTGAGCAATGTTGGATTTCTTTCGATGGTGTTCGACTTAATTTTGAGCGTGATCACGCGATGGACGGAAGCACGACAAGCCGTTCCGCTAAAGACGGTCCGCTGAAGTGCTTCGCGCTTGAAAGAAATTAAAGAAAGAAGGACGGACGGACGGACGGACGGCCTCTCTTGGATGGCGCATAGGAGTCACTCCTCATCCAATCGCCGCTTTAACCGGCGCATACACATTCAAAAAAAAAATAACCCGATAATTTTTCAGAATGAAAACCACTGGACGTCAATGGGTACGGAATTATGTACTCATATTACTCATGCTTATATAGCTAGTACTTCTAAGTAATGTATAATGAACATATGTGAACTCATCCTATATATAATGTCCCTGTTGGGCTTTTAATGTAAACGAAAAAAAATTCACAGCATATGCACGGAGTGAATGATGATGAGTGGGCGAAGCTCCGAAGGTTCATCGTAGATCGTGCCGAGTTCCGGATTAAATTAGTTAACGCGCACGCTACGAATCTTTATGGTTCAACTACGCACAAGTGAAATCTCCCACTGGCACTTCATTGCAAGTGAAGATCCAGTGCCTATATATATATATATATATATATATATATATATATATATATATATACGAACGGTTCTCCAGCGCGAGCAGTCGATATTTTTCAATCAAGAAACTCGCTAGAAGACGCTGCCTGCGTAAAGCTTCTCTCTCGCCGGTGAGGGCGCGTTCTCCTTCTTTGCGAGCTGGTAGCGCGTTCATCGAAGAAAGAGCGTTTCCATAGTCAACGCGCGCCTTTCGCTCTCTCTGGCTCTCTCTCTCACAAGAGAGCAGATGGAAGAGTGAGAGAGCTCGCGCGCCGGGAGGCAAGCGCCGAGGGCGCGCCTCCCACACGCGCCCTCCTAGTAGCGCGTTCCTAGTAACGCGCTACTACAACGGACGGACAGACCCAAACCTTAAGGAGCTTCGCCCCTAAAATGAAAGGAAACTAACACAGCTTCGCTGTTCGACCATTATCACTGAATGAAGAGGGCGATTTTCTTTCCTTCTTTCTTTCTTTCTTTCTTTCTTTCGCTTTTTTCGTTGGTAAGAGGTACGTGCTACGGACCTATTCCAATAACCGACCGTGGTCGTCAAGCAGCGGCGGTAACATCGACGTTGTTTCTTCAGCGGACGATGTTTCCGCGGCTGCCACCATCACGGCCACCGTGTCCGAAACTATATTATCGCTCATTTTGCGAAAAAGGCAACGCCCCAACACATCCACTTATACAAATGGAAACCCTGCCGAAGCGGAGCAGCGTCATCCAACACAACCCTCAGGCGCAACTACCGAAACGAGTACAACCAAGTGCACGCATCATTGCACGAGACAAGTCTCAGCCACTTGGCTTACTACAGCGCCCTTGCGCGTGCCAACATGGTAAACGCTTCTCTTGCATCACCTGGGGCATTTCCTTTTTTTTTTTTTTTCTGTCCAGCATCGGTAACTTCGTTTGTTGCTGCTGCTTTTCCTCGCAGCCATGTTTCCGGCACGCGTGCATAGCACGCGATCGAAGTGTTTCCCTTATTTCGCACCCCCAGAGCCACACTTGGCCAAAAGAAAAAAAAAATGTAAGCAAAGTGACGTATTCGGAACGGAAAAGCCATTCGTAAGCGCATTTTTATCCGCCGGCTCCCATATGAGAAATCTCGTTTCGTAGCGACACTTCCACCGGCACTTCCATTACTGCTTCACAGCCAATTTTCCTCTGTTCCATGCACAGGTTACGTCTTCCCGGTCTGCTCAGCGCTCATTTTAGAAGACTGTATTGTGTGCTCGAAGGCACGCCGTAGCTCTGTTTATCCGAATTCTTTTAACGGACGACTTTTTCATGATGTGATGCTTCTGTTTAATGCCATTTTTTTTTCAATCGTACAACTCTAGCGCGTATTGGCGCAGCATGTGTTCATTCGTAAGGATAAACCTTCTCGACGGCTCTTCTTTCCATAAAAAAAGCCTTATCTATATTTGATTACGCTTTTATAAGCACCGTTGAAGCGGCTAGGGGTGCGTTTTAGAGATCACATGTGCGTCACGTTGAAAGTAGACATGTAGCACAGCTATCTGTTTAAATATGAAATATCATTAATGCTAGTGAAACTCTCCGTCACATGTTCCAATATTTTCATATGTGTCCATACGAAGTCCCTAAATAGTTCCTATATTTGTCGTATATTTTCTGCATATTTCCATATGAGTCGTACAGAAGCATAAGGAATTGCTGGAACGGCATTAGGAATGTTTCAGTAAAAGAAGCACGGCTGGTGTGGTAAACAACAACGAGTTTAGAAAGGAGACACAATAAAACAGATTACCGTGCATTGCCACCTTTCTCTTCATAGCGGAAAACTTGGTAATCTTTAGTGCATGAAGCATTCCATCTCGAAACCACATTCTAGGTTCAGTAGAATAACAGCGTTTGGATATCGCTTTCCATGTTTTCATCCCGGCCGCGGCACCCTGATATGTGAAACCCTTAGACACGAGAAAGACTCGACACAATCATGACCATGCACTGAAACCGATATTTGTTAAAACCAATGCACTTAAATACAGTTTCTTCCCCATGCAACATCTGATTGGAACGCGCTTCCTAAAACGATTTTTGCGGAGACTGATTTACAAAGGGCACTGGAAAAATTGTTGTTTCAGTTATTTTTTTGCTTGTTACGAGCTGTGTATTATATGTGTAATGATGTAACACTATTGGAATGCTAATGGTGTTATTCATTTGTAATCCCGATTTATAATAATTATATTTTGATTTCCCACTCCTGCTTGTGCCTGTCATCGCCTGCAGTATTGTGAAATAAATAAATAAATAAATAAATAAATAAATAAATAAATAAATAAATAAATAATACCAGGTGGTCGAAATTTCTGAAGCCGCTCCACTATGGCGTCTCTCATGATCAACGCTTGGTTTTGGGACGTAAAATCCCAGAAATGAATGACATCCTCAGTGTTGCATTTAGGCGCACTCCACGAATAGTGCGTAGCGGCTCGACTCTTTTGTCCTCTCGCTCTTCAGAATATTGGGCCTTCAATCCCCTTTCGGATGAAATAATACGTAGCCACCCACCGATTGGCTGGCGGAAAGCTGTGTGCTCCAATAAAAAGCTCTCCCCTCTTCTTTATCTCTGTCTATTAGAACACGTATGTTAGGAGTGAAAGAATAAGTTCTCGGGGTCGTCATCCCGTTAAACTTTAGCAATTGGGATGAGGCACTGGTCCACTTGACAATGGCTTCCTTTAGAAGCGAATCTAATTTTTCGCTCGATTTCTTTGCCGGTGCGTATATGTAGGCGTGTTCCGAAATGTTCGGCGAAAACTAAATATATCACCTGAGGTTCGAAAAGGAAAAAGGAATTGAAAGTCCCCACAATCCTCCACCTTACGGCTGCGACACCAATAGCTACGGGCTCCACCAGTGTAAGCTAGAGCTCCAGAGCCGCTGTGAGAATCGATGCGCGTGTGCAAAAGCGCAGTTTTCACCGCGAAAGCACAGAACGGACAAAACTTTGTCAGGGGACGAGGCGATCTCCTTGCAGCGTTTGGTGTGCTCGTTGGAGCAGCTGCCCCGAAATGAAAAGTTCGGCCCTACAACTTTGTGTTAACGTGCTTCTCCTTCAGTTCCTGCCTTCCGAGGAGAAGCTTTTCTAGTCCAATGTTAGTGACTTCTCTGAGCGTCCAGCTGCCGCACGGGAAAGAGAACAGCGGAGAGGTTTGCTTTGATAAATCCTCGACATATCTGCTTGGTGTTGCGACAAGCACTCCATTTCTGATTTGTATCATAAAAAAAGAAACTATGCTATATATTAACAATGTCCGGCCCGAAACGTAAATTACAAGAATGCACACTTCACAACTCCGCGAAAGAAACACTTAACAAAAAAATCCATCCAGACCCACCAAACTTCGGGTTTCGCAGAAAAGCTTCGGCGTACACTGAAGGAAGCTATAACGGGTTTTGGCTGCTTTCTGGGGTTTTACTTCCCCAAACCAGCTGTGATTATCGGAGACGCCGTAGCGGAGGGCTCCGGAAATTTCGACCACTTGGGGTTCTTTAACGTCCACTCACATCGCGCAGCACATTGGCCTCAACATTTCGCCTCCATCGAAATGTTCCTGCCCGCGCTATACCCGACGCGACTATAACAGACGCGACTTTCAGTTGGTTATTTATAATTCTTGGTAAGTTTCTGAGCAAACAGAACCACCCTTGCTGTTACAGGCTATCAGTACCACTGGGAAACATTGATATCAGAACATTGTGGAAAATGCGCCGGAGTTGCCCTGTAAGTTTTTCGTTATTTCGTCTGCATCGTGCATATGACCCTGAAATGACCTTGCCTAGATACAGAGCGACGCTACATGTACTAGCGTAACCTTGTACGACCTCGACATCATGCTATAAATCGCGTAACATGACGTCACCGCGAAACGTGTCCGGAATAAGAAAACAGAAGATGAAGTTGAAGAGGATTAGGAAGATGAAGATGATGGCGACGAAGAAAAGAAGATGAAGAATATGACGATGACAATGATGACGATCTGCGGCGCGAACTCCTTAGCCCTATTGCGTTAATATGCCGGGGATGAGCACGACGAGCATGCTTACCATCTTGCTTGGGCGGCAGGTCTCTAGAGATGACTTGCATGTACTGCGACATGTTCTTGATCTGCTCCAGGGCTTGGTGAACTTTGCCCTCCGTCGGGTTGAAGTTCACAATGAACTCGTAGCCGTCCTTGAAGCGCGCCGAAGATCTCGACTCGATGTGCACCAAGTTGACGCCGTTCTCCTGAATATGGCAGAATACGGCGCAGTGAAAGCCCGTCCGGATGGAAAAAATCTTTGGTTCTGGTGATGGCACAATGTTGAAAGACGTCAGTTATTGTCCGCGGTGACGGTGTACCATCATGTGTAGGGGAATAACATTTTTTCAGGTTCTATACAGCAGGAGACATGCAATAAAGAAAAAAGGTGAACTCTGACTTTAAAAAAAGGGACCTCGGCTTACGCCACTGGTTCTGTTTAACGGCTTTCGAAGCAATGTTTGGACATGGACTCTCTGGCTATGCTTGAAGAGACGTTTGAAGTACTTTGTTCCGAAAGTCATGGTAGACCTTAACTTGAGGCAAGTACATACATACCATAATGCGTGTGTGCTTATTATTCAAGCGTGTGAAATAAAAGGAAAAGTATTTGCAGAGAAAACACGACCTTATAAAGTATCAACTCGCACTTTAGCCATTCACTAAAGAGCCTTGACAGAGACTAGGTAAAGTACATTATCCTAACGCCTGTACCTTTTTTCGTACAGTCATTTTAGTTTGACACGTATGTTCACTCTTGGGCATTATTAATGTCTAAAACTGTTTTTTACCAAGCCATTTGTTCATATTCATTTGCTCTTCCCGGTATTCTGTTGCTATGGCTCCATAAGGTACTTCTACGCAGGGAGCTCTGGAGGATCCAAGGAGAGCCACCACATAAATCGGCCACATTTACTGATTCCAAGTCAACCCTGCATCATCCGTTATTTTCATAATAACTGATGTGGTTATTTTACGTGCCAAGTCAACTATCATTACGGGGAACTCCCCGTAGCGGAGGGCTCCAGAGTAATTTTAACCATTTGAGGTTGTTTAATTTGCCTCTACATCTTAAGCACCCAGGTGTATCTTTGCACTTCGCCCCTTACGATATCCGGCCGTGGTGGCTGGGATTCGATCCCACGATCTACGTTACCATGCTGTGTTGGTTCTGATACTCCTTACGTCTCGTGTCACAAGACCAACCATCGCTGCAAATAAGACATATGTATCGTCGTTTACTAGACGACGACAAGGACAATCTTTCAGTGGCTTCTAGAGCACTGCGGCATTCTCGGAAACGAGAAGGCCACTGACGGTGCCAAGAATGCTCACGCAAATGGCATGCGGGAAGTAATCCCGCTCTCAAGCACAGAGGCAGCAGCAAAGATTCGTTCGTTCGGTCGTGATCTCGGTAAGTCGATGTGTAATACACCTGGATTTCCGCACACCCGCCTTCACTGCCTCGACGCCATTCCGACTTCGACATCCACCTGGATTAACCCGCTCCGAAACCACCGTGCCCTGCTGCCTGCGACTAAGAGCGCCGTTGACAAACGGCCTATCTTGTCGCATCGGAATGCCGGGAATTACTGCCTGCAATCAATGCGGTAGTGAACAAACTGTCGCACATATCTTCTCCGATCATTATCCTCGATGCTTTTTGCCAGAGAGAGTCCCTCCAAGCAGAACTTGCACGCCTTCATAATCCAGCTCGTCATTACGCCTCCAGTGTAACGTCTCTGATAACCTTCATCACGTTCAGTGTGATTGCAATCGCCGCGCATCTGAGACGGATTATCTACAGGCAGCAATACAACGTCGACGGAACTACAGCCTAGAACTGTGGCCTATTCTTGGCCGATGGCAAAACACCACTTGTGCATTACGCTGCACGAAAACGCTGATGACATTTTTGTTTCGGGCCACGACCCCCAGCATAACTTTGTAAAGTGTGTAGGTGTCTGTGGGGTAGTATGCGAGGTTCTATATTATGCGTTTGTCAGTGTATATATCATTATCAGCACCCAGAACCTGGAACAGCATGTCAGATCCATTCCCAGGCAAACATCTCCGGTATCTCGTTAAAGGTTTTCTTTCTCTTCATGATCAGCCGCTGTACGCGCAATCATTATTGTAATACTGGAACACAAGAACTTTGCGACAGAAATAGATTAAGGCGCTACACTCAAGTATCTGAGGCCTCACCGAGCGACTGTGAAACGGCCATGTTTTTGTGACTGCGTGCTTAGACATCCCTCTCACCCTCTCTCTTTAAACCTCCCCTCTCTTGCATTTCTCCCTTTCCCAAGTGCAGGGTACCAAACTGGATGAAACGTATTCCGCTTAACATCCCCGCCCTGCGCACTACTTTTGTTTCTCCCTTTCTCTATCACTGCGTACCTTTTAGACAGCTCGTACTAGGACTACAATATCGAGGACGCAAAGCAGCCTATGTGTTATATTTTATTAATCATATTCATTGCAATCAGTGCTGGGCAGTATCGAAGATACATGTATCTTAGATACTATCTTAGATACTCTTTCAGTATCTTGTATCTGTATCGCGATACATCTTGAAAGACGTGTATCAGTATCTGTATTTTCGATACATTGAAGAATGTATCGAGTATCTTAAGATACAAAATACTGATGTCGGAACATCACCGCGCGACACTAGAAATACTGGCAGAAGTCCGCTGCTCAAGCAGGTACTGCCGCCACTAAGCTTATAACGCTTATAACCACCCGCCACGGCGGCCTAGTGGTTAATGCGCTCGACTGCTGGCCTGAAGGTCGCGGGATCGAATCCCGGCCGTAAAGGCCGAAATCCGATAGCGGCGTTATACTTGAGTCCCGTGCAGTACTGCACTTAGATTTAGGAGCATCTTAAAGAACACCAGATGGTCTAAACTTTCAGAGCCCTCCAGTACGGCATCCCTCATAATTATATCGTGGTTTGGAGATGTAAACCTCAACAATTATTATTGTGACCGTCCCCACGAGCTCTTTCATGACATTTTCCACAAGCAGTGAAATTTCTAGTGTGTGATCTTACTTGGTAGGCCGACGACACCTTTTGCTGAGAAACATCGTAACTAATAATGTTACAGCACGATTCGTTCTATTATATATATATATATATATATATATATATATATATATATATATATATATATATATATTTATATATATATCCATCCTTTCTGAGACATTGTTTTTTTCGCTGTCACAAATCACAAGGTAATTCGCGCAATCAATGTCAAGAGTATGAGTAGCGGAGGTATCCTGCGACACTTTGTACCGCTACGATGTCTGGAATTCTCTCGTAGAGAGAAATTATTACAAAAATTGCACATTCGTGAATCCGTCGATGACGAGCGCTTTACGCGAGCGCATAACTAGAATTTAGGAAGTCATTGTTGTTTTATGTCCTTTCTGTATAGAAGATCCGTCACAAAATATGTCGCTACGAGCGTTGTTACTCCTGTACACTTGTCCCGTGGTCCGGTACTGCGTAAACGGTATACGCGTACGGACCAGGTTAAACTCAAAGTCGTAATTGCGGCATCGTGCCGAGGTTTTGCATCGCCATTTTTGTTATTAGGTGGGAAACCACTACCTGGTTGGCAAGTAGAGCATCGACTTCCATGAATTACAAAAACCACAAAAAAACCGCCGACAGCGTAGCTTATACATAGCTGTCATGTTTAGCAGCCAAAAGAGCCCCAGTCAGTTGTTTGGGAATGAAAACAATATAATTATAGCCAGAAAACAACAGTTGTTGAGATACTAACACATGTTTCATTCAAGTTAAAATTGGTTGGTCGCAGTTCTGAAATTCTAAAGCAAACACTCCTGTTCATAGGCGTTTTCTGCTGCATTATATACGTCTATAATATGAAATTTATAAATGTATCGAAGTATCTTAAGATACAAATGGCAAGTATCGTATCGGATACAATTATTGAGGTGGTATCTTGTATCTGTATCCGAAATACTTCTTGCCCGAGTATCTTGTATCGTATCGCGATACAATTTCAAAGTATCTTTGCCCACCCCTGATTGCAATAGAGAAAGTATATAGAAATTGACTTGGATGTCACAGGTTTTTTCGATAGTATTATAAAATGTTATTGCCCGGAACATTACTCTTTTGTTAAGGGCATTCATGTTAGAGACTTGTAAGAAGTTCTTGGATATAAAGTCTTACTAGCATTGTTTATATTTCTGCATTTAGCTATATGGGGGCAAGGTACTGCAATTTGAAAGGGAACAAGATTAAGCGTCTTCCTCAAGACAGGGATGATAGCGGCGATATATCCGTATAGGTAAAGCGCTCGGTAAAATAAATGTAAGTAGAGTGCGTAGCAGAGAAAGCTGGCACTGCGCAGATCCATTAGCGTTAACACTCCCACCTCCCTGCGTTAAGTCGCATCAGGTATCCGTGCGAATTAGAGACGAACATGTATAATGGTTTAGGCGTCGCGACGGAGATCGTTTTGTCATTCTTCTATCTCTCTAGCGTTCGTATTAATGCCTTCTTTTTCCAAACACAGGTTGAAAGGCCAGACGTGTCACGCACTTTTACTGAGAGACTCCTGGTGTGCTTCAGACGTTCCAGATTACTGTGTCATCCACGAGTAAGTGCAGCCTCACCTTGAATATGTGCAGTGCCTTTGCTAGGGCTCCGACCTCTTCCTTGAGGGAGAAGATGACGGAATTCCCGCTGCTGGTTAATGTCTTTGGCTCCATGATGTAGGCCTGGGATACGCGTGTTGGCTGCAAAAAAAAAAAAAAAAGCAAGCAAGTCGATGTAGATTTATACTCTCCTTATCTTGAATGAGCGTATGAGAAGATGAAATGCGGAAGGTAAGGATGTGAAATTGACGCAATGAACACATTAAGAAAATTGGATGCGGGAAGATCAGAAAAGATAGATAGATAGATAGATAGATAGATAGATAGATAGATAGATAGATAGATAGATAGATAGATAGATAGATAGATAGATAGATAAACAGGGAGCACGGGAAAACATGGTGACATCAGTGCAGTCGGTCGCTATTGCTGCTGTCTTTCTCCACCCAAAGCTATGTGCGTTCTTCCACCGCAGTGTCTTTGCCGCTCACAGTTACCCTCATGTATGAGGTTGATGACTTATGAGGCCTTTGAAAACTAATAACAACAGTTTTCACCAAAATCGTTCTTTCCTCAACATGGCCTGATGGAATTTCGACCATGCATCACAGCTGAGCGAAAGGTAAGGAAAAGCTGAGGACATTGGCACGGAGATTAAGCAAAAGCAACATTGCGCTGTGCTGCTCTACCAGTGTGCACAGGAGGAAAGGTGGATATGAAATGTGAAAGTGTGGAGATACAGGGTGACAGGGAGCACAGACGCACCAATACAGTCGTTCACAATTGCCACCACCTGTCGCAACCCAACATAACTCGCGTACCTCGACGAACTCCATTTCAGGCTGTACAACTGCTGCTTAAGTACGTTTTATTGCCTTACAGGTGCGACCGTGTCTTCGCCACACTGAGGTACAATGACAGATACCCACATTCCATGAATGGATCGCTCCGATGTTGAGCTTCACCGAGCCGACCTGACGCAATCGCGAGAGGTCGTTGTTGTGCGTTATTGACAGAACAGGAATTCTATGGGAAAGTAACAGTCTCTTGCTAACCCAACCTGATTCAGGATCATATCCGTTAAAACTCATTTTTATATTTGTTGCTGCATTCCAATGTAATATGCTTCGCGTTACTGGTTCTTTCGCTGTGCCGAAAGGAGGGTTATGAGCTGGCGTTATGAGCTGGCGTCGCAACTCGCACACATTTTCATGTTTCTTCGCAGCGATTTCTTTTCCACGCATTCTGAACACCGTTGTCCTCGTTAACCGCTATCCCGAGTGGTTCTCATGTCTCGTCTCTCTCTACACCAGCGTTTCTGTCGCGTTATTGGAGTCATTGACCTTTTTCAAGCAAGAGGTCACGTTTGTATATAAGAAATGAAGTGATAAAGACCTGTGTGTTCATCGTAAACAATAACAACTATTATTGAACGACTTGTCCACAACGCCACATTGTCAAATGAACGAACACCGAATGCTATCCGATAAGCGAAGAGTTTTGGCTGTCCAGCAGAAAGAAAATCGAACGCCTGTCATCCAGTAATGAATAACAGAGGAAAATCGATCTAATCTGCTCTTCAGGAAGGTAGAGGTAAGAGAGGCTTATATTGATCGCAGACAGAAGGGAGGTAAAAGTCAGAGAGAGAACGAGGCTTGCGCAATTCAAAGTCTGTCCTCTAAGCAGCGTGTATTACAAGTAGAAATAATGCGTGCAAAAAAAAAGGGAGAATAAGAAGAAGAAAGCTATGCCTGAAAAACAAGAAGCCACCCTTACAAGAATGCTATACACGGCAATATCAGTAATTGGGAAAATGTGACTATATATGGCACGTGCCAGTATGGAGCCGTATTGACCCAAATCGCTTTTGAAACATATGTGACAATGAAAGACATACACGAGGAACTCCATGGAAGACCATTCGTCTAGTTCGAGATAGCCCTCCCTAGCGATAGCGGCTCCCCCGCCACGGTGGTCAAGTTGATATGGCACTCGGCTGCTGATCCGGAGGTCGCAGGATCGAATCGCGGTCGCGGCAGCTGCATTTCGATGGAGCCGAACATGCCAGAGGCCCGTGTACTGCGCGGTGTCAGTGCGCGTTAAAGAACCCAAGGTGGGCGAAATTTCCGGAGACCTCCATTGCGGCGCCTCTCATAATCACAGCTGGTTTTGGGACGTAAAACCCTACAAATCATCATGAGATACGGGCTTTTCCCTTCGTTGCTTTTTCTTTTATTTCTTTGTGTTTACAAGTATTGGCCACTAGTACTGTATAGTCTTAACGAATAGGTTGCCGTTCATTTGTGTTATTCATCCTTCAGTTTTGTTGTCTTGTAGATATTTTGTTTCATGTGTAAAGCACTCTTTTTTTCGCTGTTCTTTGTACTTGCTGCAACCTGCTCCCTTCCTTAATGCCTCGGCGATTGAGGGTAGTAAAGACAGACAAATAAATAAATAAATAAATAAATAAATAAATAAATAAATAAATAAATAAATAAATAATAAATAAATAAATAAAGCTAGCGATTATTGTGCATTGGTGCCTGCGGCTGGGAACCAAACCCGGAAGGTCGGATCAGTCACTCCGCCCCCCCCCCCCCCCCCACACACACACACACTACAACCCGGAAGGATACAAATGTCCAGTGCTATTGGACTGAAGGACATAGCGTGCCTTAACGAGCGTCCACGGGCCCCTTAAGTTGGCACGGATAGAGTGAACAAGGCACAAACGCACAGGAAGAAGTCAATAAACGTCACGCCTCAAGTTACACAGGAGAGACACGCTACCACACAAAAAACGGAGAAGGAAATGTCACCACGAACCGCCGTGCCACGGTCGAATAAAGGAGCAGCAATACGGCTCTTCCACACTCCTCTAACCTCTTCTCACTCCGCCCGCAGTCGACCACATCGTCTTCGCTTCCTTTCCCGAAGAAACGAATAAACTACGACAGCCGATATGCCGATTGCGCAGTTCTCCCCTGCAGTGCTGCAGAGCGTGTCTTTTTTACTCTTTGCCCATTCTTGTGTCCCGTTCGCGGTGGCGCGCCGAATCTCGTAGGAGCGATTAGTTGGGCACCACCGTCGCCTACGGACGTCGACCGCCGGCATCTCGTTACGGTTCCCAGCAGTGCTATGCCCACTGCCGAGCCTGCGTCCACTGGACGTGCGTGCTTGACGATTCATTGCTCCACCGCGTCCTCAGGTGCATGCCTGTCACCCAGACGTTCCGAATGAGCCTCATTTGGAGAATATGCGCCTAGGGCGATCCCACTGGGAGTGCTATTGAAGGTTGTCCCTGGGAATGGGATCCCGCAAATTATGCCTGAATCGGCGCCATTGTTTGCTGTATTTTCTTTCGCTTAGTGCTAGATTGACGAAAGAGCGAGCACTGATTCGATGCCGCATGCATAGACGCTCAATTCGGCTCTCTCCTTCAGCACGCCATGGAATCTCATTATCGGTATTAGTACACAGCATTCTTAAAACTAATAAGGCAAGGTTAGGCCAGCGAGGTCACGTCTGTTCCCCCTAACAGCTTCGTTCTTCGAAAGAGATTTATGCTG
This sequence comes from Hyalomma asiaticum, assembly GCA_013339685.2. Classification (NCBI taxonomy): domain Eukaryota; kingdom Metazoa; phylum Arthropoda; class Arachnida; order Ixodida; family Ixodidae; genus Hyalomma; species Hyalomma asiaticum. The sequence continues at coordinate 21,772,222 of CM023488.1, read as the reverse complement.
AGTGGTTACTTTAGACGTTATGTCGTCCAAGATAATGCTCTTTTCTGAGGTCATTAGTGCAAATAAGATAACAAAACAGAAGCAGCTTCGCGTTGCGCATGTGATTTGAAGCTCTAAAGGTCTCGTCCCAGCAAAATCCCACGAATGTCTGAGCGAAAAAGAAAATCCTGCCTCGCAAGCGCACTACCTAGTCGAGCCAGTACAGATCGTAAATGCGAGTGAACCACGGAAGGGCGATAGCTGCTTTGTGACGGATTGTTAGAGGCCCATGAGACTTACGCTTTGTCACTTAAAAATGTCGAATCGGAATGCCGAAAGCGGAGCTCTGCTTGAATCGCTGTGAGACGTTGCTGGTACGACTGCATGGCTGTGCACAGTTGGTACAAGTGGGTCACGTTCTCGTCACCCTCGTCACAGGGACGTGCCGCAGATGACAAACCCAATTCAATACGCTCATTGTATAAGCAGTTGCAAAATTGGTTACACAAATTCGATTGCATGTGACCTGGCAAATAGTGGCCCGCTATATCAGAAAATAGCCTCCGCTCAGCCACAGTTTACCCTTACAAAACTGCCATATACGACGAATCAGGAATTGGGCATACGTGGCTATATATGGCACGTGCCCGTACGTGGCCGCATTTGCACCAGTCGTGATACAAGCAATATGACAACGAAAGCCCAACAAGAAGAATGTCATGTAAGGGTCTGATGCATGTTGGGCAAATGCGGCCAAATACGGACACATGTCATGTATAGCCAGATATGGATATGTGGCCATATAGGCATATCTGCCTATATATGGCACGTGTCCATACGTGGCCGTATTTGCCCAATATGCATCAGAGTCTTACACGACATTCTTCGTGTTGGGCTTTCATTTTCATATTGTTTCTATCACGACTGGGGCAAATGCGGCCACGTACGGGCACATGCCATATGTAGCCACGTATGCCCAATTCCTGATATCGCCACCTATGACAGTTTTGTAAGTGTGGGCCGCATTAACAAGTTATATGCACGTAAACATTGGCAGGCTAGGACAGGTTATGATAAACAAGCCCGGCTAGGATTTGTTACGCTAAGAAATGTGCTGTCGTTCTTCAAACTAGAACGATTGCGTTGCATGTGTGCTGACCGCAAAAGGAATGTGTTGGCCGTCCTTGCGCAAGCTTCGTGGCCGGCGTGAGACTTTCCGAGTGAATATTTGCGTAGCATGTGTTGCCGCACGGAGCTCGATGCGTAAATGCGGATTTTTGCGTGGGCCTCTCAAGGCCGTCTTCGCCTCGGGCAATCAGCGTACGAGAGCTCATCGATCCGGCACTTCCTAAACCGGGGTGAGGGGGATGCTTCGTAGCGGTTTCTCCCACACAATTCCACTGTCAGAATAACCCTGCGTGACAGCGCTGCCTGCAAATTAGATCAATGAGCGAGTGGACATAGCGTCCAGGGATACCAGGCTGTTGAGAGGCTTCTGCGCTTCACTATGGACTCTGCCTTTTTTTGGCTTTTTTTACGTGATATTAGGATATGTTGGGACACAAATAAGGCGCGGGGTACTCCTATATATAGGCTCCTGAGTAGAGTAAATGTCCACCATGCAAAGTTGCGAAGCAGGATGCGAAGCATTCCGGCATATTCACGATAAGAGTAGTTGCACCAGAATAGCAACACAAGGAAGCACACAAAAATGGTACATGTATACTATTTGAAGAACATAGGCATGCTCTTGAAGAAAGCCCCTGATGAAGCTATCTATCTATCTATCTATCTATCTATCTATCTATCTATCTATCTATCTATCTATCTATCTATCTATCTATCTATCTATCTATCTATCTATCTATCTATCTATCTATTCGAAAAAATCTGTCAACTGACGTAGGAGTATGCCAAAAACATGGAAGGAGACTAAATATACTTAATAATGAGATGCAGAATCACTAACGGAACCCCTGGCTTGTAACTATATAGGAGATGAATGAAAAACAACAAATTGAGTTTACAAAACCTTCATTGTAATTGCCTGTCTAGGACTCGTGCGGGATACATAGCAGCTATTCAAGCATACTGGGCTTCCGAATAGCCGCTTCGATACACAGCAGTACGAAGGCCAGCAGACATCGTAAGAACGATGGACAAACAGTACGGAAAAATATATCGAGCTGTCGACGTTTAATATATCGCAAGTTTGATGTGCGTGGACAGGGTGCACTACAGACTTGTATGTACGTAGCCCCTTACAAGCGATGGATTGCTTGTAATACATTGCATTTTACGGCAGTTTTGTGGCGCTTCAATTACATTTCTTGTAATACATTCACATTGTACCTCTAATCGTTTACAAGAATTACAAATTACAAATGCCCAGGAAGCAGGCATTGAAACGCTGCGCAATTCCTAGCGGGCGCACAAAGTTCCTTCGTCAAAACACTGCACTTTTCTAGCGCCTCCGTGGAAGAGGTCTTCAGACCGACGCAAACTTCGAGAGACCGCTGCTGCTGAGTGCGAATAAGGCATAGAGGAGGAAAAGAAAGAAAAATAAAAGTACAAATGCGGAACCCTTATTTAAGCTTTATTGAAACAGCCATCTGTTGTGCCCTTGTGGCACATAAACAGGCTAACAGGACCTTCCAACCTCCGGGAGCAGTAGATTACCTACTGATACGACGTGATATGAATATAGCACAATTTATGATATGTATTGATAGAAATAGCGAAGCCGGCAGTAAAATTGAGTAGGCAAAGTCGGATAGCTAGTCGTACATATAGCTCTGGCGTGAAATTTCAAACCGCGCTTAACAATTTCGCTTAGTAGCACGCACAAGTAACATAAGCTTTGACTAAATTTTGAAGTGTGTGCGTCAGGGCATCAACTTTCGGCACTCTATTCGCTGGCGTACCTGCCTTTTGTGCCACGCTATACATGTTTATACGTGCTAGCGTAGTGAAAAAGTAATGCAAGGAAGTGAACCGATTACTTTCAGTAATTTTGTAATTACCTAGTCCTTCAAAAAACTCGACGATCGTCCACTTAGTGAACAGACAACCTTGGAATACCGTCATCACCGACCAACGGCTCAGAAGGCAATGAAAGCGCTTTTGGGCTTTCTACAAACATCTGGCCTTACCGAGCGCCTATGATATTATATAGGACTGTCCTGTAAGCATTCCCCCTCTCTACTTCTCTTTACTTTTCTTTCTCCCATCCCCCAGTGTAGGGTAGCAAACCGCACTCCTGAATGGTTAAATGCCTGCCTTCCCTTCCTTATTTCTCTCTCTCTCTCTCTCTCTTGTAATTACCTTTTCGGCGCTGTAATCGTATTTGTAATCGGCGACTCCTTAATGTGAAGTCATTGCAACTGTAATCAGTTTTTTTTCTACAACGTCTACAAGTCTGCATGCATATCCCTATGTGCTCAAACTAGATGTAAACATTAATGAATTAGGCTAGGGTATTCCCATCAAGCACTGGCGACCGTTTGCACAGTGGCCGCGGCCATCGGCTGCTAATAACTAGCAACACTCAGGTCCAATCCAGCAGGTCGCCGCGGTCGCATTTCCACGGTGGGGAGAAATGCCAGACTCCCGCGTACCTTTTATTCAGGTACCCGCTGCAGAACTCGAGGTGGTCAAAATTTCTGCATCCATTTGCCGCGGCGTAAACTTATTATTGTACAGTGTTTCTAGCACGTAAAGACATTAGTCGCACTTACTGAATTAGCCATCACGGAAACCTGACCCTTACGAAAATTCCGTATATGGAGATATCAGAAATTGGGTATATCTGGCTATATATGGGATGCGTCCGTATTTGGCCGTAGTTGCCTAAATCGTAATAGAGGCATATTTGGCAATAAAATACTCGCACGAGAAATGCTATGTATGACTCTGACACGTATGGGGGCAAATAGGGCCACATACGGACACACGCCATATATAGCCAGATATGTGTGTATGACCATATATGCACACCTGGCTGTATACGGTACGCGTCCGTATGTGGCCGTATTTGCTCGATACGTGTCAAAATCATACGTCACATTCACCGTGTAGGTCTCTTAATGCCGTGTATGCCTCTGTCACGATTGTGGCAAGCACGGCCACATACGGACACGTGCCATATATAGCCAGATATGCCCAATTCCTGATATTGCCATAGATGTCATTTTTGTAAGGGTAGGCACCCGGAATTACGCCTTACCTCTATCACACTTGGCCGGACGGTCCCCGGCCTCGGTGATCGATGCTGGTGAGCACGCTCGCACGGCCTCAGCTAGGCACTCTGTCGAGAGTGGACGTGGCGGGGATTTTTTTTATCGGGCACGGACACTTGTTGGCTGGGTTACGAGACCAGTTTCTGTTTCACCCTCTCTCGGTACCGATGCTGACAGATCGCGGTTTCGTTCTCGTCATGAATGCATTGTTCGACGCCTGACGCGGAGAGGAACGGCATTGAAATGCGATGGGTGGCGAGGGCGAGCGTGAAGGTAATACCGTTTTCCGGTGCTGCAATACGCTGGCAGCCTTTCATTAAAGCACACGCCGTTGTGCCCAGACTAGGTAAGGCTTTCTCTTTTTCGTCTACTTCAAGAATTCTGCACTGCGGCCTCGCTATGCCTTTATCACAAGGAATCCCTTGTTTGTTCTCTCTATTTTTATTCTTCTCTTTTCCAATAATTTATTATTCACTTACATATGAATTTCATTCATTCATTCATTCATTCATTCATTCATTCATTCATTCATTCATTCATTCATTCATTCATTCATTCATTCGTCTATACACACATAGACAACCGCTCGCTGATTTTTGCGCGATCGTGCATGTTACGTTCAGGCAATGGCGTGTATATAAACATGCGGTTGATGCAGGCTACGCAATATGAGGGACCAAGGCAGGTTATCAGAAGCAATAGAAATGAATTGTCGATTCAACAAGATTGCAACAGTGCTGTAGCGAAACATCCTTATTGTTATCGATGCGGTCACACTTGCATTTGCAAATGTTTATGTAAGTGTGACTTCAGTAAAAATAGATGTTTTGTTACCTCATTAGCGACGTATTGACTATGTTCTTATGCCATTTTGCGAACAGCTTATGTTCTGTATTGATCTTTAAAATGTATCGTACGTATTTGTAACTTCTGTTCTGCCGGATGGTCTGTAACTTCCCAATTGCTCTGCTCCTGCTGCACCAGCGAGGTAAGGCATATATAGTCACGAAGTTTAAAGGAACGCAAATGAGCAAAATGATCTTTCGATATTTGCCCTGTCAATAAGTAACTCCTTCACATTACCAAAAGCACCGCTCCTCCCTTGAGAAAGTGCTCGGTAAGCGAGGAAACGCGCAAAAGGAAAGTACAGGTGTCGATGGCCCCTTGAAATTGGCCGCACCAATTAAGTGTTACGTCATAGATCCCGAAGACCCTCGCATAATTATTCACGAGTAACAATGGCCAGAGGCTTAACGTAGCGGGTTTCACTAATTCTGTGGTATCGATGTGGCCAAAACACGAAAGGATGCACTGAAATACGTTACCTTATGCTTGCGTTGAGGTGGAGACCTTTACAAAAATGCCGCATATGGCGATATCAGGAATTGGGCATATCTGGCTCTATATGGCTCGTGACCGTATGTGGGTGTATTTGACCTAATCGTGGAAGCATATGTGGCAATGAAAGACCTGCACCAAGAATGCCATGAATGACTGACTTGTATCGGGTAAATACAGCCACATATGGACACGTGCCACATATAGCTGCAGATATGCATATCTGGACATATACGCATATCTGGCTATATATGGCACGTGTCTATCTGTGGCCGTATCTGTCCGGTACGTGTCAGTATATACATGGCATTCTACATGTAGGGTTTTTATTGCTACTTATGCCACTGCCACAGTCTGGGCAAAGACGGCCTCATATACGAACTCTAACCATATATAGCCAGATATGCCCAATTCTTTATATGACCATATATGGAATTTTTGTAAGGGGAGGTCTTGTCGCGAAATTCAGGAAATGAAACTTTGACCTTCATTTCCCTTTCTAATTTTCAGCCCACGACATTGACGACCGTTGGATTCGTGAAGAACAATATTTTCAGTTTTAAATAATTCACTATTACTATTTGGTGTCCGTTTAAGTCCTCTTTTAGCCAGTTATCGCGGCCGAACCGTGTATGCGTTATGCGTAAACAAAATGTTTTAAAAAAGGTATTATTAGGTAATCGTACAGCACAGAGCAAACACGGCTTTTGGTCCTTCATTCTTTCTCAAGAGGACTGGAAGTTTGTTAATTCGAATGGTGGCAAACTTTCTGTGACAGAAGTAAAGTGCCGGGTCCGAATTCACAGAACTTCGCTTTCGTAGGTGTTTTGTGTTCAATTGGTCCGCGTGCTCCGCTAACGATATGCACCGCATCAGGATTGGCTAAAATATTCCCTGAAGAACATTTTTTAGCGTAAGATGTTTTTGTGAATACGAGCCCAGGTGCTTCCATTGCCATGTATAAGTCTCTTCATTGCCGCCCTAATGAAACACTGACGAAAAGGCAGACCTGGTAGTACCGGAAAAAAAAGACACTTGCGAGTTCTCCCGCCTGTCAGGTACGTACCGAGTTGCGTTGGAATGTAGCTGACATAAACCAAATGGCTATCATGAAACTGGCCTAGGCATTGCATCATCGTGACAACTGTGTTCAGGAAGGCACCACGCACGCAATACTATTTCGACCAGAATCAATAACAGCTTTCCGTACGAGCTGCAGGTTCGTAAAGAATTTCTATGCTGTTCAACGCGCTAAGTGTTGCAAGCGACATGTAAAAACTAGCTGCGCAAATTTAATGGGGTATCCGACGCAACAATTTCTTTCCTGAGTCTATGGGATCGTTTTTTCGTCGACATTCAAACGCCATCTACCACGACCTCAACAGCGAACGCAGGTCGGGAGGCAATTGACATGAATATTAAAGTTGGCGTGCGGTATCGGGCGCTGCACGCCGCACCTCTCCATATCGATATCACAAAAGGTGACTTCAAGGGGACTCCCAACTTCCGTTACGTCAGTGCATGACGTCATAGCCACCATTTCCTGTTGGGCGCACCTGCGTTAGTAGACTCCCTGCGGCACCGGGCCTCAGGAAAATCGTTGACACCTAACGACAACGACGCAAGACGTTCAACGCGCGAAAAAATAAACGAGCACGTGTTGCAGATCGTACGGAAATGCGTAACACTTCAATGCGCTCACCTGGCCGAATTTGGTTACCCGACTGCGAACGCTAGGTGCTACCAGCTGCACCAGGCTGCTTGTTTTTGGAGCTCTCCCAAATCGAAACTGAAAGGGGTCGGTGGCAAACAGGCCGTAAATGCCGCGCCATGGTGGTCTAGTGGTTATGGTACTCAGCTGCTGCTCGGAAGGTCGCGGAATCGAACCCCGGCCGCGGCGGCTCCATTTCGATGGAGGCGAAATGTTGAGGCCCGTGTGCTGTGTGATGTCAGTGCACGTTAACGAACCCGAGGCGGTCGAAATTTCCGGAGTCCTCCACTACGGCGTCTCTCATAATCGGAGCTGGTTTTTGGACGTTAAACCCCACAAGTCAAGTCAAACAGGCGGTTTATGTGTCAAACAAGTCAAACAGGCAATTTATGTGTTACAACTGCTTCGAACATGAGTAAATTACACATAATACAAAAAAAAAAGCCGTCCGAGCCATTGCGAATGCTTCGTATGAAAGTCATTCAGAACCACTTTTTCGTGAGTTGCATTTGGTTTCACTACGAGACTTCTATGAACGTACCCTTATGAAACGCTATGAATCAGAGCTTAGAAAAAAAATACCAATCCCTTAAAAGCATCGCCTACTTGTCATTTAACCTAATTACACGTGACACCAGATTTCGCGAAATGTGGGAGGTTCCGCGTTGCAGAACTACGTATGGGGAACAAAGATTGTGCATACAATTACCACGTCTCCTAAATAGATAAGCTTTGTAGCGTGCGCATCATATCGGCTACAGATTTCGCGCTTCATGTCTTTTCTCTCTTTTTTTTTCGCTCTTTTTCTCTTTTTTCCCCCAGATATTGCTTCAGGTGGAGAATTTTTGCACGCAAAGCTTAGCTTGTATCATTTCTTTAGGTTATTGACTTCACTCAACTCTTCCTGTATGATGACTACACTTTCAATTTTGTATTGTTAATTGGGAATATTTTCATCTTGTACATTATTACTTTTTGTTTTACTACACTGCTGTACTGCGTTATGCTACTTGCTACGCGAATTGTTCTTTCATTGTGCTGCTCTCTGTCAAAGGCTATGGTCAGTGGACGCTTTCAAGCCCATTTTAGAGGCTTTTTGTCCACTGCCCACAACATCACTGTACGTTGCAACTTGATGTTGAAATAAACTGAAACTGAAAGGCAAACGGGCAATTTATGTGCCGTGTTATGCTATGCAATTGTGATGCGAACACCAGAGGAGGAGTTCATCTTAAATTGTGCCCGCCGTAAAATAACAGGCACCTTAAGCCCGCAGGTGCCGGATGAAGACGCGAGGTAGACACGGCGCATGCGCAAGGCTGGTGTCCCAGTGCGATCCAGTGCAGTGGTGAAGGCTGGGAGGTAAACATCATGCGCTGCTTTAGTTGCCTAAATTGCCGGAGGTAGAGTGAACGGAAAGGAGTGAAAAATAAAAAAAACTACCCCTTCCGCCGGGAATGCGGAAAAGTGTCCGGCTAGCTCTAATAAGAGTAATTATTGTCAATCGAATGACGGCGGGCAAGTGCTTCTTGCAACTCGCCTGCACTCGTGGACGCACGTCGAGCTGAAAGCGAAAGGAAATAATAAGAAGAAAAAGACAAGAAAATGGACGAAAAAGAGAGGCCAAAGATTCTTGGAAGGGGAAAATGGTCGGTTGATTCGAAGTGTACCGCAGAGAAGCTATAGCACATGCTGCGGGGAGCATGCGCTAATGACGTGGTCGAGTGCGTATAATTTGGCCGCACTCAGGCATAGTGCGTAGGTCGGTTGCGAAGCGTTGCTGCTGTCGTAAACATAGGCTCCGCTTGTGAATAATGAAGGGAGATTTGCGGATTGCTTAACCTGTTATTGTAATTTAAGAAGCTTAATCGGTCAGTAAAGTGAAACAATGAAGTGGCGTAGACTTATAGATTGCTGTAACAGAATGAACGAATGCGCTAGCTGATATTGCACTTTTTAACTACGACCACATATTAGGACGTTGTACATACTAGAAGCTCAGGAAAAGATGGAGGCTTGAAGCGATGGACAGATCGCTAAAAACGATTTAGAACAGAGAATGTCGCAGGAGCCACCGTTTCGACAAGTGGACTTGTCTTCGTCAGGACGGCAACTGCGTTCAGTCGCCGTCGCCGTCCTGACGAAGACAAGTCCACTTGTCGAAACGTTGGCTCCTGCGACATTCTCTGTTCTAAATCGTTTTTAGCGATCTGTACATAGACGCTACACATAGTTACACAAGCACGTTGTGGTTTGTGTGTGTGTGTGTTTATAATGTTTTAAATTTTCTCTACTATAGTTTAGAAAAAGAAAAGATGTGTTGTTGGGGAACTGCAATGTCACGAAGTTCGCAGTTTTATTTCAACATTACAGGAGAAAATTAAGATCAATGTTTCATCCCATTTTTTTTTAATTCCACGCTAAAACCTTGAGAAGATGACGTCACGAACCTCACTTCCTTTTGGCGTTTTCTCGCCACATTGGCTTAAAAAAATTGCCTGAAGCATGCCGTGTTAATTCTGTTGCTTCCAAAGAACGCAATGTATAGCTCGTTTACCTATAAACACTTATGTGGGGTTTAGTAGATGCCGTCGAAAATGCATGACGACACGAATGTTAGTGCGGGAACCTCCGACCAGGCGTCGCCACTTGTATCTGAATAATAATATTATTTTGCACTTTTCTAGCTTACCAAGCGCATTATCCTCGCGAGAGTAAAGCTTCTGGTTATGTGTAACGGTAATTTACTTATACAAGAAGAATAGCAGTTCTCTTTAATGACCCTTTAAAAAACGTCTCTTTTTATCACCATCGTGGCGCAGCCAGGGGAGGTATACAGTGAATGCCCGCCTTGTGGAGTGTCCATTTCGGCCACCGCTGATTCGCCGGAGCTCAACACGCAAGTGACGAAAGCATCCAGTGGCTTCCGGTTTATCCAATCATTTCCCTTTCAGGTCTATGAGCTTCGCATCCTTGTCTACACAAATGCCGGGCATTGCTGCGCTTCAACGGAGCGAACGCCGCCTCATGAGATTAGTTACCGGTCACTCGGATCACGGAGACCGTGCATTGAGTCTGACTCTCAGACGACGTGAGACGGAGGTATCTTTACTAGGACACTGAAGCCAGAGCCGTCTCCAGCGATCACCCCAATGTGCCTTTAAGAGAGATGTACATGTAACCGAGGCAAGCCAGGACGAATCAGAAGTCGTCACTGAAGGCCAGACGTTCTGCATATGTTGAACTTAATAAGTCGAAGGCAAATTGCAAGACTTTTCAGATTACGGTGTCACCGCGCAAGCAGCGTGACATAATAATAATAATAATAAAAATAATAGTTTGTGTTTAACCGAAGGGCGCCGTCCTCTTCTAATTAACGATCTTCATCTAACTCTGTCTTGTGCGACGTAATTGACATTATGCTTCAAAACATGCTTATCTTAGCTTACCTAGTAAAACGTATGTGGGGCTACATACTAAAGCGTAGAATGCCGCTTTTACCCTAGAGATCGCAAAATGGCTACACCTTAAAAAATAAAGACCCATTTGCAGAAAGAACGAAGCTCCTGTTTTCAGAGAAATGGTCGGTTTATTTTGAAGTACACCTTTCTTTTTCTTCTTTCTCTTCGTCGGCTGATTCCTACGCAGAACGTGTCGGCGTAGGCACGCACAGAACGGCAGCGTGCTGATAGAGAGGTATAATTATCGTAGTTGGCTGCAGCGTTTAGCATTTTGCCACGAGCCAAAGATAACAGGTCCGTAGGACTCGCTTCCTCGTCGTAACCGAGGCACGTGCTTCAAAGGAGACCATGAAAGGAGAGAAGTGGCCGATGACTATGTAGTTCCGTGCAGCATTGTAGAAGCTACAGGCGTCTCCCGCCAATCAGGAGGGTGAACACATGTTAAACATGTCCTTCCACGCCAAGGCATCTACCAATCATCAGCGAGGTTGTGGCAGCGGCAGGTTTGAATAGGGGTGAAGGATGAGGATGAATTACGTGCATGTAATTTGCCCTTTTTTATCTCTTTGATCTAGTAGTCCTTTTTGTAACGCATGTGTACATAGTCTCTTCTAACTTCTCATGCTTTTCATATCCTGTGTACCTTTGTATTATGTAATTATTTTGATTTGCATTACCATACTTCTGTGTATTACGCTTTTATTATCTTATTTGTGTGCCACTGCTTCCGGCTCATTTACTTTTCGGTATCGGGAGCTGGTCAAGCTGTTTTAGTCCTGCTTTTGCTGCCGCCATCCTTCATGTTGTACCACACACGAAAATAAAGACTCAGTTCAATTGGATTCAGTGGCAGGAGCGGCTCGCAGCTGCGTGTCCGCACAATGCAACTTCTGCTCACCTCGCAAGAATTCTGCGCTCGATGGCCTCGCGGCCTTGGCTATGCTGCACGGAACTAGCGAAACAGAGCGCCAACACACTGTCGCTTCGCCTCGATGCCTGTAGCCGTGACACTGGACGGAGAACTAGAACGTATTTTGAGCCAATTATGTATACTGCGCGCGTTCCAGGACTGGCCGTTTTACGAGACGGCGCTGATGTGTCACGCGATGGCATTATGCCCGCTACGAGAGAGAGAGTTGCCCAAAGGGAGCAAGCTGGAAGCAGTAGCCTGCACGCTTGACTACTGGCCGGCCTGACGCAATGCTCGTGCACTCTTGGTATAGGCACCGTGCGCTGCGCAGCGGCCCCTTGGGACATCAGAGCCACAATGCGTAATGTGCGGAACTATAGTCTAATTGGGTAGTGGGAATAAGCATACCGCGCGGCGTCCAGTTTCTTAAAACGGTGGAACAGTGTTAGTCATCTGTGTGTGTCCAAGTGGGAAACAGTGCCTGTGATGAATATCAACCCGGAGTCATTTTTTTTCGCTCTTTACTTGTACAGTCGCCTCACGTCTATACCATTCATAGGTCGATGCTGGCGAGGTTGGGCTGATATATGAAAACGAGCTAGCGCTGCATCGCCCCTGAATGACGCTTATCGTGAATAGCTACGAAGGTCGTGCCCTGTCGATTTGCTACAAAGGCTGTCCCAGGCCACGACAGTTGCTTAATTCTGCTTTAGACGACGGAAAAAAATTCACGATGACAGATCTGTTAGGCCCCTATTCATAAACCTGTCTTATCTTTATCGCTTGTTTCCCTTATCGCCTCTGTGGCATGAGCGCACGTTAAGGAGAGTAAAATTATAACCGGTGTGAAGGGCTATCGTGGCATCTTTACAGATACTCTACTAATATGTTCATAAACCATGATAAGGGCACAGGGAATCTAAGGAAAATAAGACATAGTGACATAGTGACATGCCTATTCACTTTTTGTACCTGTTTGCCATGTGCCATATTGTGCGAAAATATTTTTAATTGCGCGCTGTAATTATTATATATGGTTATAATTTTCCAGAATGTTAAGGTGTACTATCGCAGAAATGTTAGCAACCATATTGGACTTTGTATGTACACCCCCCTGCAGTAAAGCCACTACGGCGTTGGAGGAACTGTGTAAATAAAATAAATAAAAGGATAATGTTTGTTTATGAATGCATGCCTTATTCTGGAAACATTGTGCGCAGATCTTTATTGCCAAGTATGTCTACACCCCACGGGGACGTGATAAACGATAGCTAGCCTAGGGTTCAGCAGCGTGTGGTGTGGGGAGTGTGCCAATTACCCAGAGATGCTATATGCATCCGTACGGAAAGAGTGCCACGTGCGAGAAATCCTCCGTGGAAGCTGACGCAATGGCAAGTGCCTGTTGCGAAAGACACGTCTAGGCAATGAAAACGTACGAGAGAGGGGAACGCGGAGGAACACAGTCAAGCAATATCTCTACACTTATACCCATATTAGGCCTCTTACAGTCCCCGACATAGCGGCGTACACGATTTGCGTTTTACGCGCAAATGTGGAGGCACTGTACACAGGCCATTTGTCAGGCAGAGGCGTGCAAGAGGCCTGCACACGCTTTATATAGAACCAAGGGGTAGAACCATTTTTGCAGCGTCTTACCAGCATTTGAAGCCAGCAGTTGCCTCTCGTCTACAAAGAAAACGTAGCTTTGGCAAAGGATGCCCTATCAATGTTAGTGCGTTTGCTTTGTTCAATCTAGAAGGTATGTTCTTCTTTTGTTTCTGGCGATAGTGATGCCGCCGGAGAAGCCTCGGTGATGTGGTGCTTAGTAAGACTTATTCCGACCTTGATACGTGCATTGGAAGTAGAAAGAAGAAAAAGAAACAGTCACAAGAGCACGTACGTGGAGTACCGCTAAGAAATTAGCCGTTGATATCGTAGGGCGCACTACACTGTTTTTCCAGCAGGTTTGAGTGGGCCACCTAGCTAGATGGCGGTGGTTTCTACTAAGATGTTTCAAAGAAAAATAAATAAAATAATAAACCATTCTGGGTTTATACTCAAGTATTCTACAGTGAAGCTGCATGGGACCAGCCGATTCGAAAGCTTGTACGCTGTGCGCCCTAAATTATAGGCAATTTATCCGTGTGTGTGTGTGTACCATCCGTGTGTGTGTGTGTACGTGTGTGACGCCAGGCCAACAACTAATAACAGACAGACATTTCTTTAATGACATCAACTACCTCAGATTATGCTTTACATATAAACAAGCTTCGATGATCTTCATCTTCAGAAGGAGAACGTGGGAAACGTCCTAATGGCCCGAGTTTATTAGGGGCCCCAGCCCGCAAAAGTTAACCCCCGCCCCCCTTCGCTTCCAAGTGCCGTGCCTCATAAGCATTTGAATTGAAATACCAGAATATAACTTGCTTTAAAACTGCTTCGCAGGGTAGCATAACTCGAGCGCCGACTTTACATTCCCTTGCGACAGGAGACCGGGCAATTCACAGAAGCGGCTCGAGTTAAAAATGTCCGCAAGGGAACATTTGGGCCATTCACAGTGCCGGTGAATAACTAAGGTGACTGACTAATGAGGATAATGCCCTTACGCAAGATTATTCTGAATTCGGCCGTGGGATTGTTGCTTCCAAGCATAGAAACAACGTTGATTCGTTGCGTCATCCTTTTAGCTCTGTATTGCTTTAGCATGCCGTACAGCTCGCAGGTCGATCGAATGAAATTCGCAATACAGAAACAGCAATGTCCTCCCACCCACGGAAGCGACAGTCACAGCTAATTATTTCGAAAGAAGTTCCTTCTAATAATTCATTCTCTGTGCCATTTCTTCCTTGACTTCTCTTGTTAACATTGTCCGAGTTGCGAGAGCCTTGTCAAGTATTAGCATTCGATGGAACTGCTGAATGAAGCTCATTCAAGATTGAACGCCTCGAGAAAGGGAGGGTACGCATGACATTTACTGGGGCAAGAGCTGCGGTTGGGCCGCTGACGAGAAAAGGTTATTGCATTATTGTGACTGCATAAATGAGCGTGCCATTGTTAACGGTTCAAGAACTCGTGTCGCAGAAAGTCCGGTGTTTGATGTGGGCGTACATACGTCCACGGGGACGATGCCGTGTTTCCCGAAGCACCACAGGATGCTGTAATGGAGATTATTTTGCTAAAAGTGAAGCCGGCGGCCGCCATCTTACCATAGGAATCGATCAACAGCATGCACATAACACAAAATAAAGAGCGTTTTCCTCAGGCTTCTTAACACCTGTAAAGCGGTCAGCTTTCCTAGACAAACACAGCCTGATGTGCCTATTTCTGCTACGGGCTTTTGGGAGAAAGTAGAACGTCGGGAAAATGTGTGTAGAATATTGCGGCATTGATAGTCGGTCAATGGTAGTTTATCAATCGAAAACAACGCGCTTTTGCATGACAATTAGTCTCCACTTTACACTTGCAGATAAACAACGCATGAACTGATATTCGTTTCTGGACACTTTGACAAACTTTTAGGGCTAAACCGTAGGCAAACACCAGCTTCACCCGTCGCGGTAAGGTTCAGCTTTAACACAAAAACAGCCCCCCCCTGCCCCCTCCCACCCCGCCCCAATAATTAGAGCCGCCTCGCACACTGGCTGAAAACGCTGATGAAGGTAGAATAAACACTTGCTGTTTACTGGCTGTACGAGTGTACAGCCAGTAAACAGCAACAAGAAGGAATTACCAGTGTACCTGAACGATCCAGAGCTTTTCAATATAACTTTATACGGGGCCAGCGGCTTCACACTTACATGGAAAATGAGTTTGCGCGAAGTGCACACGAACGCATAAAAGATACGGATGAGGATGAACTGTCGACTGATTTCATTTCTCATGCTGTCAATATAGATAACATCCGCATTTGCTCACTAGGGGCAACGGTGGTCATATTGTCGCGCTTTGAAAATTAAAACAGGCCGCACAAAACCACATTTCACTATTAAA
Source organism: Hyalomma asiaticum (assembly GCA_013339685.2). Taxonomy (NCBI): domain Eukaryota; kingdom Metazoa; phylum Arthropoda; class Arachnida; order Ixodida; family Ixodidae; genus Hyalomma; species Hyalomma asiaticum. The sequence goes on along the minus strand of CM023488.1, from coordinate 21,756,595 downwards.
AAAAAAAACTGACGTGTCACTTACTCAAGCATCCCTTCTTGACACGGTATAAAAAGCTAGGGTCAATTCGCGTCCTATGGTATCCCGGCTCTTGCCCCAAATCTGGATGCCTCGGAAATTCGGATCATGCCCTTCAGTGTTTCACTGAAGGGCATGATTCATGCCCCCTCGCGCGAGCGTTAATGCACCGTCACTTTAGTCCTACAGATTGAATTGTGGGGTTTAACTTCCAAAAACCAGCTCTGGTTATGAGAGCAGCCGTAGTGGAGTGCTCTGGAAATTTCGGCCACCTGGGGTTCTTTAACGTGCACTGACATCGCACAGCACACGGGCCTCAACATTTCGCCTCCATCGAAATGCAGCCGCCGCGGCCGGGATTCGACTTCCGGCCCTTGGACCAGCAGTCGAGCGCCATAACCACTAGACGGCCGTGGCGGGGCAGTCCTACACATGGCTTACCATGTAAAAGCACAAGTTAGTACATAACGCCATACGATTATTAGACACAGACATCGGCTAGTAGCCACTGGAACTTTTAATTTTTTTAAATTTAGATATTAAAACATGGGAATGTAGGCCACGTTAGAGCCGGCTATCCCATCATCATGACATTGAATCTCAGAACAACAAATATACACACAGAAAACGAAAACTCGCAAGGAAGGAGGAAAGTATCAGAAAAGAAAAATTGAGAGTACGTACAAACTACGAACAAGCATGATGTATAGGCTTGTAAAGGATAGCTCTGAGGGCAAAAGTTCGATGCATGCGGATTGGATACACATATTACCGCTGATAATATCCCTAGAAATTATAAATATTCGTATGTACTAGCCTTTTTAACATTCATTCATTGAAAAAACAAGAAACTCTCAACTTATTGATACGTTTGGCGCATATGGTACATCTGGTACACATTCAGTAGTCCCGCATGAGCCTGTAGGGTTGATATACGTTTACACATCTTCATACGATGTGTTCTGCACCTGTTAATGTTTGTCGTCGTCGTCATCGTCGTTGTTGTTGTTGTTATTGTTGTTCTTGTTGTTTGTACTAGGGACCCCAATCCCCGACTACGATACGTCTTTGAGTGGTGCTCGCATGACGGGCAAACGTTCTGCACATTCTAATTTGCAGCGTTCTCCATTAAATTTTTTAAACTAGTTATTTCGTTTGCTAAGTGCTATATTAATAAAAAGACCCACCTTCTGATAAAATAAGTATAATATTCAACCGTTGTCATTCTTCGTCACTTTGCACTTTTTTTACGTTTCAATTTCTCAACGCATTTCGTAACGCGCACATGATTCGATCCGGAGGCAAACAGATCGCAAGAAATAAAAGTTCCTACCGCCACTAGTGCCACTGAAGATATGAATACAGCCGGAGAGGTTCTTACAGCTTTCAAATAAATGTAGTTCTTATGAAGTTCGATAACTTCAATTGCGCAAAACAAGAACACACCATGTTGCTGTTCGAAACGCATTTTTCATGCACACTTTCGAGAACTTTTCCAAGCGTAAGAGTCGTCGCTTCCTCTGAGATAGGCTTACGTAAAGCATCAGCCCCCACACGCGAATACCTCATTGAAATTCCTCTTTTCTACCTTCGGCTTCTCAGAATCCTGGATACACATTATTTTAACCACTCAGGAGGTCGATATTTGGACTGGGCAAAGAGCGAGGCACAGGCTGCAAGATCCCGGAAAACCGGGTTTTCTATTGTGTTCTCTCTTCGAGGGCGCTGTTTTTCACGCTACTGCGGACCCCGACAGGTATGAACCAACCGGAAGAAAGGTACGGCTCTTCGGAAATCGATGCAGGTGGCTATCGCCCGCAGCAATCGAAAGCTTGCACTCTTACAAAGTACAAGTTCCTAGTCTCCTTTTACGTAGGAGGGCTCTGCTTCCATGCATGTGTGCGCTCTTGAAACGTACCTTCTCACCTAAAAGAAAGAGTTATCTTTAACATATAAAAAGGAGCCACAGTACTTTACTCCGTAAGCCTTTCCTTTCAGAAACTCGGGGCGACGGTCTAGTGGCTACGGCACTTGATTGCTGATCCGAATGTCGCGAGATCGAATCCCGGGGGCAAGGTGGCTGCATTTCGGTGGGGGAGTGAACTTGCTGGCCTACGTACTGTGCGATGTAAGTGCACGTTGAACAACGATCCCGGGGGGTCAACACATCTCGAGCCATCCATTACGCCGTCTCTCATGATCATCTTGTGATTTTTGGGACGTAACCTCCTATTGTATTTCCTTCCGGCATTGACTTGACAAACGCGACCGCTAATTTGTCGCTCAGGGGTGGCTGTGTATAACTGTCAATATCTCAGATTGAGATGGCTATCAGCTGCCGGTTTTAAAATTGAAAATTGAGCTAGCTGGTAAGGGTTCGCCATCGGTTAATGCAGCGATCACAGGACGGAGACAGGGAAGGAAGAAGCTCACACCGACAGGCGCTGACTCGCAACTAAACGTCTTCTAGGAAAGCATACATGTATGTAGAGGCGATGCTGAAGAACCCAGAAACAACATATACAGGTAATATATACGAACTCTGTTATCATATCTTACATAATAATAATAATAATAATAATAATAATAATAATAATAATAATAATAATAATAATAATAATAATAATAATGCCTTTTATTTCTTCAAATAAAGCAGTAAATATGGCTAGGCCTGCCAAAGCCAATTGGCGGCTTGAGCGGCAGAGCCTGGCAGACAGAAAGCAAAACCGCACGCGTTACATTATTGTAGTTAATGACAGAAGAGAGATGATATAACATAATAACGTGCACATTAGATTAGCAGCAACCGGGCATAGAAAAGGTAATCATCCTCATTATAGAGTAGTTACAAAAGTTGAAAGTGAAACAAACAGCAAAAAGACAGCGATGTTTCACAAGCAAAGTGCCACACTAAATAATTGCTCAGAAATATGCTTGCAAATGAGTGCATATATGGAAGAACACCAGATGCATATTACACATAGACAAATACGTCTTAGCAGTTTCTTTAATTTGTATTTTGTTTTTATGCGAAAAATGCTGGGGGGCAGTACATTGAAATAAGTTGGAACATAATGTGCTCGTGTCCTAGTTCCATACCTTGTTGAACATCTTGGTCTCCAATAACGGACTTTGGGCCTTAGTGAGCGGGAAGGGACATAAGGAACCAAGAATTCTTTTGACCAGAAATGTTTTAAGACCACCGTTTGTATTAAAAGATCATTAAAAGTCTGCATTAACAGGATTTTGAAAATGTCTCTCTCCGAATTCATGTGTTATTTAAATACGACAATTCCACGCCACTGAAAGCGACGTTGACGGTAGACTGATGCACTTATCACCTTTCCTTCGAATGTCGAAGGTCTCGATAACCGGTTTATAACTTCGCTCGCAGAACGTGATGACAGTTGCGGCCCGTACCTTTGCCACGAAAAGGGGGCAGGAAGAACTTCTAGCACTCATGCGTGATTTCCCGCGTGACTAAGTGTTCCTCTCATCCAGGAGATGATTAATGGTTTCCGCCGGTTGCGTTGCTGTAACTCTGTCACGGCGTCAAGTCCACGGTATATTCAGTGTCAAAACTCGGGCGTGCTCACCAGGCAAGCCATGCGAGGGTAGTGCGTGTAAGTTTCGATCTCCAAGAGTATGATTAGGTTGAGTGCTTGAGGTAACCTTGAAATAAAACAACGAAATAAAATGCACGCGAGGCCAAATCGTGCGTTGCTCCATAGCCTGCAGTTCTTCGCATGGTTGCTGCTGCCGCTCAACATGCAGGAACATCCTTCACGGCAGATGCCTGCTTTTGTTGACTGTGCACGTAAGCCTTGAGGACGAGCCAGATTCATCGCACATATATACAATGGAGTAAAACCTGCCTTTATTTTTGCGTTTCATGAAAGTGCAGCACTATTGCTACGCTGATGGGTCTGCTTCATGTCACATTGTCGTAAGGATTCACGTTGTATTCCTTGTCAGCCGTTCTCGAAAGCAATCTTGTCGTCTGCTTCTGTTAGCTGGCAGTGTTTACCAAGAGCACTGAGCTAATCGCATCAGAGTGGTCTCTGTCGTGTATTTTTCTCTGTCGTCGTGCCTCTCAGCCTCGTGGAACTGTAACATGATGGCCCGAAACGGCAACAATTGGCTTCATGATCCCGAGTCTTAAGCCCTTACATTTTTTTCCATTGTCCTCGTGCGTTTCGTATGAAAACAATCTCATAAGACGCATGTGACACGTATCCAGTATCCTCGTATCAACATGTACGGGCCATATGTGTTTGTATGTGCCCGTGAGATGTTATTCAATATCTTCCGCGTATGCTATATGAGAATAAGAAAATTGTTTTGATGTATAAAACATCAACACAGGGGCAGGATCACTGACGTGCAAGTATAAAAGACACGTTGACACTTATTCATGGAGTTCGAGCAACTGTTCTTCAGGAATCATAGGTATATTATCTTTTCGTGGCGCAATTTTCGCGTGCGACTTGGCTGGTGCCGAGCCGAACCTACCACGCACAAAAGTTCTCGCCTTTCCGCGGCAATCTTACGTAAGGCACCACTGCACGCGACCGCCTCATTGACATGCTTTTCCCCCGTAGGCGTGCCTCCGTAACACGCGTACGTTCTTGTATCAACCAGTTGGAGATCGGTGTTTTTACTATCCTGCACATATTTCGAAAGGGTGGCAATGTTCCGTTCACACGTTCGTGATGTCCTTGTTTACGTAAGGAAAAGAACGTTGTGCATGAATTCTCGTGCTACATGAATACTGGGTCATTACGTAAACGGTTGTCTGGTTTTCGTGCACTAAACAACTCGGTGATCTCCTTTCGGAATAGATTTTAAAAAGACTTCGTTGGTGGTTGTTTGTTGCTCGGTGTGGCTACAGTGTCACTCCCGAGTCAGTTAGGCCTGGCTGGCAGTTGCAGACAGCGCCTCTTTCATATGGGGTGATTGCAGCTGCAGCATTATTTTGACAGGTGGGAAATAGGAATGTGGTGTTCATTCGGACTTACCACGCTACCCGATGTTGTTTCTTCTGTTCCTTCTGCGGATTTCAGCGGCATGGAACATTTTGTCTGGATGTGTAGGCAATTCGAAGACGAAAGAGAAGCAATGGACAACAACCTTCAAAATTTCGGGGTTCCGCACAGGGCTCTTGAGGACATTGTTGTCCTCAAGTGTGCTACTCCCCCCCCCCGCTCCCCCCGCGGTGGTCTAGTGGCTATGGTACTCGGCCGCTGATCCGAGGGTCGCGGGATCGAATTCCGGCCGCGGCGGCTGCATTTCGATGGAGGCGAAATGTTGAGGCCCGTGTGCTGTGCGATGTCAGTGCACGCTAAAGAATCCCAGGTGGTCGAAATTTCCGGAGCCCTCCGCTACGGCGTCTCTCATAATCAGAACTGGTTTTGGGACGTTAAACCCCACAAAACAACAAAACAAGTGTGCTACTCTCTTCTAACGCTCTCTGTGTACTGCGTTTCTAATTTTCCAGGTCCTGAAGCAATTTAGCCGCTCCTGCCTAATTAAAATTCACGGAGGCAGACGAACAGCGTCCGTTAATTTGTGTGGGTACATTCATTAAAGTAGGCTCCTATTTTGTGCGGATGAATGAGTTGAGGACAAACGCGTATTACATTGTGACACGTCCTAGTTAGCCGACTTCAATCGAAAGCTTAATTAGTCTGCATCGTCTTTATGCCGACTTGCCCGATTGACTAGAACGCGAGTTAGTCAAGCAGCTGTTACGTTAATACAAGACGAGCTATTTTTAAGGTTTTCGAGAACTTGAAGTGAAACTTTCGCGTGGTATGATAGATCACAAGAACCCGAGGTTGGCGATTAAGTTAACTTCTCCCGTGTAAGTAGGTTCATGCTACTTACACGGGAGAAATATGCACAGAGACATCCTTACAGACGGCAAACCCGCGCCTTAACTTGGTGTTCAAACACTATGGAAATTACGTGCTTTCTATAACGTGAATGCACGCTGTAATTTTTCAGAACACTGATGGTGCCTAATGATGAAGGAACAAGTTGCAGCGTATCTCTCTGAGTCGTTCGTTGCTAAATTGGCTGGGTTAACCCTTTTCAAAACATCTTAAAATAGTGTTCAGTACTGCTCCTCCAAGGTTGGTGAGTCCTGCCTTCACACGCGGAATTCGTTCTTTGCACTGATTACCTCTTGATTTGCGTTTTTTTAGTGAATAATGTAGTTCTTGTTTTCTATAGGTTAAGCACAATCTTTGCCCTTCTATATGTTTAGCGGAAGTCTTTAAACGCGTAGACTGGGAAGAAAAGGGAATTCGAATAGACGGAGAATACCTAAGCATTTGAAGATTTGCAGACGACATTGTGCTCTTTAGCAATGATGGAGACGAACTACAAAACGTGATTGATGACCTAAACCGGGAAAGTATTAAAATTAGACTAAAAAGACGAAAGCATGCTCAGTAGCCTAGCTAAGGAACAGGAATTTAAAATTAACAGTGAACCCTTACAATGTGTAAACGAATACGTATACCTGGGACAGTTAATAAGAGGAACTCCTAGCCATGAAAAAGGAATTCTCCGTAGAATAAGGATGGGCTGGAGCGCATTCGGAAGGCATTACGAAATTATGACTGGGAGCTTACCGCTCTTAGTAAAGCGAAAAATACTCAATCACTGCATTCTCCCAGTACTAACGTACGGTGCATAAACGTGGAAGATAACGAAAAAAAACTAGAGATGAAACTAAGGCCCACGCAACGTGCAATGGAAAGAAAAATGATAGGGGTAACTCTAAGAGATAAGAAACGAGCGAAATGGATAACGGAACAGACAGGTGTAACTGATTATTATTAAAATATAAGACGGTGGCGCAAAATGGGACAAGGACGAAACAGGAAGAAGCGACGTATACAAGCGCAATATCAATTAAAAGAAAGAAGTGGACCTGGGCAGGGCATGGGGAGGAAAGATAACAGATTGGCAGTAAGATCGACGGAATGGATACCAAGAGATGGAAAACGCAACAGTGGCAGGCAAAAGGTTAGATGGAGCGGGGAAATTAAAAGTTTGTGGGCATAAAGTGGGACCAACTCGCTTAGGATAGGGTGGATAGGAAATAGTTGGGAGAGGCCTTCGTCCTGCAGTGGACCTAATTAGACTGACCATGATGGTGGTGGTGGTGGGGGTGATTGCTTCTCCCTGGTTGGTGAAGTCCCTGACGGGTCAATTCTGCCTTCAAAGGCGAAATTTAGCCAACAGTGAACAGTATTCCGCATCTTCAAGGCGTACGGTATAGGCCCCTCGGACCGCAAATTTCAAAGAGAAAGTTACACGACCCGCTATCTCATTTGTCGCATGCTGTGGAAGAAAGCGAACGTCACACGCACATGCGCCTACGTCACAGGTACTGCTTTCAATGTCACTGGGCGAGAAGAAGGAGGTGAGAAAGGTGATCGACCACAAAAAAAGAATGTGACGTATCTTCTCCTTCTTCCTCCTCACGTCATTATCATCAACTTTATCTGAGTCTTCTTTTTCTAGTATTTGCGCATCTCCATCTTCATCTTCTTCATGATCATCGTATTCTGTTGCTACTACTCACTCATCTTCTTTTTCTGCCCCGCCACCGTGTTCTCGAGTCTATGGTATTCGGCTGCTGGTCCGAGGGTTGCGGCTACAAACGCCGGCTGCTACGGCTGCATTTCGATGAAGGCGAAATGTTGAGACCCGTGTACTGTGCGATGTCAGTGGATCCACAGCGTCACTCATAAGGAAATCATGGCGTTGGGACGTAAAACCCCAGAAATCTATCATATTCAACTTCTTCATCTTCATCAGCTTCATCTTCCTCCTCAAATTAACGTTCGTTCTCATTTTCTTATACTCCTTCTTCAGCTACATCTGCTTGTTCTGCTTCTTCAAATTCATATTCATGTTCATCAACTTCACCTTCGTCTTTTTCGTCTACTTCGCGTGTCACTGTGACTTCATGTTGCGTGACGTATCCTGGTTTCGAGGTCATGCAAGGTTATATGTGGTAGAGGTAGCGTGGCTTCTTTGCTAGGCAAGGTCATTTCAAGGTCATTTTTCGTGACACTAAAATTTACGAAAAGTTAAAGCGGTTCGCTTGTTAAGAATAAGAACAAAAATAAGCGAAAATTTGTATGAAAGAGACCAGTAGGTGTGTCGATGTTAAATTTAGTGATCGCGGGTCAAATAAACGCGGCGATAGGGCATTGTCATATAGTTTCTCACCACGAACATTGCAGATTTTCGCCTCAGTTAAAACAAAAAAGTACATTGTCGTAAGAAAGCATCACCGGACAACTCGGGAGGTAATGGAGGCCTTGAATATTCTTAATAAATATTCATGGATATGTTTCCTATCGACTGCCTTGCTACAAAAAGAAATTTTGTATCTGAGCGGATGACATTGTATCTTATTGTTCTATTGCCTCTTCTTTTTCGAATTGTTGTAGTCACGCGTGGACATAAAATGTGCGCCGATGTGAAAAAAGTTTAGTTGAGACGTCGGCGCTTGTGATCGTGCTTTTTTTTTTATTTCCGTGGTTCGCCTTGATTTTGTGGCGCCGTTTCACAATGATGAGGAAAAAAAAAGATTGCCCAACATCCATGCGGGTCGCATCGTGTATGGCTCGTAAAGCATATTCACTGCGAAAAAAAAAGACATTGTAAGCTTCTTTCACTTTGTTATCTCATTATTATAATGGAGTGGAAGCCGGATCGCTATAGCTGGCGGCGCCGCAGACCTCACGAATAGCGAGGGCATGGCGCTCAGAGAGTGAGATAGCTCTCAGTTCACTGAACGCAGAAAAAAATATAGAACAAAAATGAAAGAAGTTGCCTCAGCGGTTTTTTAAGGCCTGACAAGAGATATGGCGGCCTCAGCTGGCATTGTCCCGCGATGGAGACGTCGCCTTGTTAGCTTCGGTTGCCTGCTTTTAGAACCACGTAATTAAGTTAGCAAATATGGGAAAATTATTGAAGCACACATGGTTTCCAAGGCACACTTGTTTATGCCAGTAATTTCGTAAAAAATTCAATTCTTTTTTTTTTTTACTCCAGGCTGCGGAAATATTTTTGCCACTTGGAGTTCTTCAAATATGCTCTATATGTATCTAGTTGGTTTTTATCGTCTTTATTTCCCCGATATTTCAGCCATGCGTATAGTCGGGGCAGGGAATCGAATAGGAACTGTCGAAGTTGGCAGCGAAATACTTTAGGCATTAATGAAAAAAAATGAATGCAAGAAGGCTGTATTTGTTTTAAAATTTATCGCGAAACTTCAGAGGTGTGATAGCACGGAAACAGCAATGTGTATTGACTGAAAGAATTACGAAATTTCACTCCTATTTACATGTACCAACTTCACGTTCCAAGACAATGACGTGAACTCCGTGCTTATTCTAAAAGTTTGTCATATGAAGGAGGTGATGTTGAAGGTACCCAATGTGAAAAAAAAGGCTGCTTAGAAATTGGTATTTCGGAATTTATCAGGTCAATACACCTCCCTGAAATGGTATAGCATGTTTTGAATAACAAAAATAGCAATTTCGTAGCAAGCTGACATTTTTGCTTTATGCACTTCAAGTTGACGAATATATCATATTAGATAACGAGTATATAATGTTAGTGATGTAAACATCAATCATTCATACTCATCACGCATTTATGCCTTGCCGTCCAAATGTTTGGCGCGTACCAGGTGAACGAGGAGACCTGGAGAGCACTGAGAACTAAGCAGCTAGATAGATATTTTGAGAGATTGATAGATACGGACTAAGTGACTCAAGTTTGCCAGGATACGCATCGCATTTAAAACAACGGAGATAAATATATGTACGCTATATAAATTTAATGATCTCTTACGAGTTTAACAAGAAGATTGCTGGCATATTGTGTTGTAGTGGTGGTTCAACGTTATTACTGGCCTTTGTATGGTCTTTTAGGTTCGCGTAAAATTTTTCACATTGTTTTACTTATGTGTCGAGACTGTACACAAAATTCAACCGACGCTATAGGCAGCCACCTTCTGCCAGACGCAACCATCTCTCTATGCCTTTGTTGGTACGTTTGTGGGATTCCTGTGTCACGGCCGTACCGGCGTAATCACAATATATTCTGTATTAAACCAAACCCTGCCTTCTAATTCTGTAATACATGTCATAAGCCAATACACAGTCTTCATGGTATTTTTAACGCATTTATTTTCATTTATTCTTCGCGGGGAGTAGCGCTATTGTTTTCTTGATATTTTGTTCACCCTTCATCACTATTTCTCTAGGGTTTGAATTTTCTTTCAGTAATTCCGTGCAGCACCGTGGAGGCTACAGGCGTCTTCGGCTCGTCAGGAGGGCGAACACATGTTAACCGTGTCTTTCCGTGCCGTGGTATCTGAAAATGGCGGCCGCTGCAGTGGCACCGGCAGCCTTGGAAGGAGGAAAACGCGAGCCCCCTATTGGCAGGTGCAGCTCGCAGCTGCTTGTCCCTACAATGGGATTTCACATCGCTTCGCAACTATTCTGTGCTCGATCGCCTTGTAACCTTGACTCTGCTGCACGGATCTAGTGAAACGGAGTTTTAAGTGGGCTTATCGCGGAGCCTTTGCGAAAACCGTGCGTGGCGCATAAAATTGCAGGCCCTGCGGAGAGTGCGTGTACGTTTCGTCCATAAACAGACACATAATGCGCCAATATTAGTGGTTGAGCAAGCGCGCTAGTTTACGACGATGCGTGTGGACGCATAAGCGATAACGCGCTATAAACTAGCAACGAACATTTGTCCCTGGTTTTCCCTTCACATACCCCTTTCCCTAGCGAGGTCGTCAATCTCATGTACGCGCCTGCTTTGCGTGGAATTAAACAAGCTTCGCTGATCTTCCATGTTCATAGTGGAAGGACTCTGAAGTTTCTCTTCATTCTATTTCCTTCTGCGGACGTTGTAAAATATGAAAAAAAAAACTAGTATTTGAGGTTCGCTTGCGCAGACGCACACTGCTTCTCCCTTTCAGTAAGCTTTGCCAGGCAGCCCGTATTAAGGACATCAGCTGTTGCCAAAGGCTGCAGTCATTTTTACTGAGAGAGCAATGACCATGGCTTAAAACAACAGCTAAGGACTAGTCTCCGATGCAACAGGTTGCGCCATGTCATTATGCAACCTCAGCAGGACTTTCTAGTGGGCACGCTATCTTACTAAAGTGGTCCTTTTGCGCAACCCAGACCGCGTGCAATGACTCTTCAGAACTGTGGGGTGGTTGCACGGAATTAAAGAAATAAAAATAAGAAAACGGTGAGTGGCACTCCACCCTTTTGGAGATGAATGACCGGTAGAGCTTCGAAAGGGGAACTGGCATCTCTTTGCGCTCGGCCTCGGTGGGGGGTTACGGCATTCGAAAGCCGTTTCGAAGTTCACGGGATCGAATCCCGGCCTCGGTTTCTGCATTTAGATGGCGGCCAAGTGCCGAAGCCCATGTACTGTGCGACGTCAGTGCACGTTAAGGAACCCCACGTTGTCGAAATTTCCGGATCTCCCCACTACGGCGTCTCATAATCGTATAGTGGATTTGTGGCGCAGAACCCCAGAAAGTATTGCGACAATTACTACTAGCGCAGTTTCGTATAAAATGCCAAATATTCGAAAAATATATAGAAACGCAGTCGTAAGCAGTCCATGAAGGTTTATCAGCTGCTGTCAGAGATAAAGTTCTCTATCTTCGGCGCGGGTACAACTACAGTGCTTTGAAAGTGAAACTCGCAACAGACGCGACCATTAGCCGTTTCTTTTCTGTCAACCTAGCTTCCTCCTTCGGGGTGAACTAGACAGAGGCCACCCGTATAGCTGACGCGATAAATCTTCGTACGCGCTGACGAGACCGACTACGTGGAGATTAATTCTTGGGTGAGCGCGGTTAACGGAGCCACTGACATCCGGGGCAACCGTCCAGAGTTCCCCCACGACGCGATAACGTCTAAAGTTCAAGGGTGTCTGTTGCTCTGTGCAGCCGATAAGCTTCCGCACATGGCGCGGTCACGGTGCTACGCTGGCCAGACGGGTGGTATCAAGATGACGCCGGCCAGCGGCACGAGCAGACGTCTACAGAAAACTCCCGCTAGCCTTATCGTGGTCAGGGGTGGCACCGGTCGGCCGAACACTGACGCTTCTCATCTCTTGAGTCACAATTTCTGTTGATGCTTTGAGAAGAAAACCTTTGCGAGGCGTGTGGTCAAGACTTTTGTTCGCGTGGTCCTCTTCGTTCAACGTAAAAAGGAAACAGCCGAAATAGCACAGGGAGTGGCCATGTGTAGAGCCTTCACTAAGCGGAGCTTTCTCATGTGAAAGAAGTTCGCCGAAGCAATGGAATGAGCTAGAACGCATATGTCAGGTGTCTCCTCCTCATAGTGATCGGCGTCCCGCCACGGTGGTCTAGGTAGGGGCTACGGCACTCGGCTACTGATCTGAAGGCCGCGAGATTGAATACCGGCCGTGGCGGCTGCATTTCGATGGTGGCGAGATGTCGAAGCTCGTGTGCTGGCTTCAATGCCTCAGGTGGTCGAAATTTCCGAAGCGATCCACTACGGCGTCTCTAATAGCCATATCTGGTTTTGGGACGCAAGGCCCCAGAAATAATCAACCAGCGCCATGACTGGCAACGTTAGCTGTCCCGTTCTACCAGTAGCATTCTACCAGTAGAAAAGCATATAAGGCAGAAACTTGCCGGATAACTAGGCAACTTGGGAATTAGCTGAGGACCGCGGTTCACATGATAGAAGGGATATTGATAGGCGAGATATTAAGAGATAGGAAAACAGCAGCATGGATAGAGGAAAAAACAGGAATAAGCGATAGGCTAGCTGGCATTAAGTTGAAGAAATCGACTTGGGCAGGTCACGTGACACGTAAGAGAGCTAAGAAATGGTCAGTTAAAGCGCCCGAAGTGATACCAAGCCGCCAGAAACGAGGCCACGAACGACAGGACGTTAGGTAGAGTGACGGAACTGAAAAAAAAAGTACGGATAAATTGGAATAAGTCGGCGCCGGGCAGGGTAAATTTGGGATCACTGCGAGATCGTTCGTCCTGCAGTGAATATAGAAATGGTCTGATGATTATTGGTGTGGTGGACGATTATGATGATGGCAATGAGAAAGGACACCCTGTCGGTTTGGGAGAAATTCTACGATCAGTTACAACACTGGTGTTCTGAGGTGTTATTATACTATGCTTCACCAAAAGGAAAAGACAGGCTACGTGTTGGCCCTCAAGTTCTTGCCTATCTTTTTGTCGCAGACTAAGTTGAAGAAAAGAGACGAAAGCAGGTCAACAGCGATAGCTGCCAAACGTTAACTTATTTCGTTACTGGGAAGTTCGTTATAGACCCTTTTCATAATTTTAAACCTAGCTTCCCTGCGATCCAGTTTGCCCTACTAATGGCGGCGTGGGCAATCCTGCAAACAACGTGTACAAGTGCGGTTTGCTTGTGACGGGACATGTAAAATGTCGACTCAGCCCTTCTGATACAAATATGCACAAAAAACGGGCCTCAGAATGAGCAACTTGAATTTTTACAGCATTTCAATGAAGACAGCTGTCGCTATTAGTAGGGCCAACGTGCAATGCAGAGAAGCACACTTGCGAATTGTGGAAAGGGTCTATAGGGGCGAGTACGTGGCATGAGAAGTTATGTAAACAAATAAAAACTGAGATGGATATAGTAAAAGAAACACTGAAAAACAAGTTGTACGCGTTAATAACGGAATCCGATATACCTTTGTGTTGATGATGCAGATGTATAGCCCAGAGATAAAACTCTTCTAGGCCCCAAATATCTTCTTTCCTACGACCTAACTGAAAATGCGCCTACAGAACCGTCGTTTCGTTCTGAAGTAACAAGCATTTCCGAAATATGTCTTTCTAGTTGTGTTTTCGAGCACCCTGAAAGTTTGGATCTACTTAACGATGTAGGACCCACACGCGTACGCTCCCCTATATGTAAGGTTAGGATTACTTTTGGTAGTTTTTCAGGGACATTTTACCTTTTGTAAACAAAATCCCGGCCCTGCGTTCGTAGCACAGAGATGTTGGCACCAACGCAGGGGATGCCGACAAGATTCACGGTCATTGGTGCCAAGTAAGTGTGACTGCTTACGTCAATGAACAGTTATCATCTCAAATCAAGCCACGTCAATTTCATTTTTCAGTATACATTCTGGATGGTCGTGTTGGAATAAAGGCTACATACGTAGTTTGACGGCACCGAACGAACAGACAATGACATCAAGCAGTGTACCGTATGCTCACGGATCCTAATTAAATTGCCGTTTATTCACACACATAGCTGGAATTGCTTCAAAAGAAAGCGACAACTACTGGAAAAGAATTACACACGAGTACAGGGAAAATAATAATACAGTGCTACTAGAGCAATGTTAAATAAGGATCCCCTTCTATTTCTTCTTTCAGAATTCATGTAGATTCTGTTGAACTGCGAGCGGAACCCGCGCAGAACGAAAGAACGTTTTTCACGATAGTGTCAAGAAGTGGCGTCTCGGCGAAGACACTTTCCAGAACTCAAAAAGACACCGGAGGATGGATATCAGCGCCCATCTAGAATGGGGCCTTATAAAGCTCATCAGGGACCATGAACATCAACAAGTGCGATAGAGAAAGTAATCACAACGGCGTTATCTCCCGGACGATAAGCACGACATCGTGAAACCACGTTGTAAGCAACTTCCGTGAACAACACGGTGATGAGTCAAATCACGAAGATAATACACAAGCGGAACCAAACGGCTGAATAGTTAATACACGCTCCTGAAGAAAGGGAAAGAAGAAGCTTAGCTATAAATTTGGAAATATTAAAAACAAACAGTTTCACTCCGAAATCAGTGATATTACCAGCCATAATGTCATTTCCATATCGAAAAATTTCAACTTCGCTCAACTGAGGTTGTCGACCATATTTCATTGCGTATTTAGACCATTTCAACGTTTGCAGTAGTAATCGAAAAAGGTGAACCTGACCATCTCGCTTTTGGTGTGCCGTATTGCACCCAACGTTATGTGCAGGAACTTAGTGAAATGGTTCAAGTCACTCGACAATGTGATCTCACTTAAAGAACATCCGGAACACTATATTTTCTGAAAAATATTGATGGCACGCACTCGAAGGCTATCCAATGATGGGTCTATTTCACGGCTCATTGGTATTTGTGCTCCTGTTCTGCGAATAACAATTGTTCTTGTCCTATGCCTTCCCCATGTCGCAATGTCCCTTCATATATAATAACTGAAGTAGACAGCCAAAAATGTGATGAGGCATCAGCATGTCCTACCTCTCCAGCCGTTTCGGCCCTGTGGTTCACTCCGTTCATGTCGACCAGACGTTCTTAGGTTTGGCCTGGAATTGACGAGAGTGCAAGTGCGTCAAGTGTAGTCAGTGGCTTTGTCGGCTGAACTGTGGCCCAAGTCTTCTGTTCCTCGCTCACTTGGACACTAGCTAACAAAGCCGTCAAGTTGTCTGGTCGGTCCGGCAAGAAAATCAGCTCGACACGCGTCGTGCGTCTACACGTCCGGGGCAGTCTGGTCGCACAGACTGGAGGCAGGCTCGCGGGGTTGAGCTGTTTATGTCCGGTCTCGGGGCGATCTGACCACACCGACGTCGCCCAATCGCAGCCGGTCTAGCGTCGAGTTAAACGTCCCCCCCCCTGCCCCCCTCTCTTTCCGTAATCGCGGGCGGCCTTGTTAACGGGTGTCTATCTGCAGCAGACGACGCCTGCTGCAGACGGCTCGCTTCCGAACTTGTCGTCTGCTCTTATAAAGAGCCCGAGGCAAAGGCTTTTCCTGCATCACATGATAACGAGCTCTTATTGCCCTAATATGCGCCGAGGAAGTATCAAAGGGGTGGTGGTGGCACAGGCCAATTTATATCGTTGTCGACCCGTGTCAAGAAGATGAGGCAGCGGACATGATATTGAGAAGGTGACAGAGAAATAAAAGAGTTGCCGCAAGCACTTATCGGGAAGACAAAGTTGAGAAAGAGACGCTCGAAATCCAGGTTTTGCTGGCGAGTTGCGTAGCACTGGGAGATGACTGGGCAGGAATGAAGGAGGAAACCGCCCGTTTCCGGGAGCACTCGGCATGGAATAAACTAGCGCCCAAAATCCCTGGTTCACGGTGGCATCGTTTAGATACTATGGAGTTTTCTGCGGTGAATAAGGCCACATTGATTTTCAACCATAGTACCAGCACTCCTTGAGTAGTGGCTAGCGCTGGTTAACGGTTTAAATGATCGCCGTTATCATCTAGTAATGGCTAACTACTGGTGCCCGAGGACGGCTGTGTGGGTGGTAATGGGGGATAGTGTTGGTAAATAATGGCAACCGAGAGCTCGTGATGGTGAAACTATGACACCTATTGGCTAATGGGGGCTATCCGCAGTTGTAACACCACGATTTTTCTCAATGTGTCGCAGCCCAGTTGTCCAGTTGGCGGCCAGCTTTTAGATGGTGTTTGCTACTCTCTTCATTCATCCATGCTTCAAGCCCATGTGGCCAAAACAGGAGATAGAGAACGGTCCTTAGATTTTAGTCGCTGCATCTTAAGGGGACAGCAAAGGGAAGCACTATTTTCTTCGTATCATTAACATTCAACTACCTTTTCACATTACCAAATGCACTACTCTGGCGCTGAGAGAACGCTTGGTAAGCTGAAAACGCACAAAAGAAATACAAGTGGCGACACCGCTATGAAGTTTCGTTCCTGCACTAATACACGTGACGTAATACATATGACGGCGCATGATTCGACCTGCATAATAGTTTAAGGGTAAAAAAGATGTACATTGTGTCCTAAGTAAACAGAGACTCAGATAATTTGACGGGGCTGCTGTCGCGAGAATTCGAAAAAGAAGTGCAGGGGGTTCATGGCATATTCTCCTCAATGTTTCGCCGACAAATTTTAAGACAAAACTCTGGCCTCGATTTTCTGCTGTAATACTGAACAATAAATGACGAAAGTAGAGACACGTAACATCTCGAATGACTAATCTGTAACTCTGAAACACATTAGTGTTTGACTTGAGCATCCCATTGAACAACACGCGAAATGGCCTCCAAGTTCATTTCCTCATCCAAACCAGTTCTATGAAAGCAGGATGCCAGCGAAGCCCTAAACCAAGAGAACTTCAAGTTAACTTGCAAAGCCTTCATCACATACACAGCAAAAAGCAGCAACAATAGTTGTGCTCTTTATTTTGTTTTTTTTTATTCCGTGGGTGTCGTCAAATTCGGAAGCCTCGAGTTTTCTTGCTCCTGGGAAGACTCGCTGTCGGAAATTTCGTTTCCTGGCATTGGTGCGATTGAAATAAAAAAAAAAGGAACGAGGGACGTAAATTGGCAAAATTGGGAAGCGCTGGGAAAGACATCTTCGTCCAGACAGCGCCTCCAATGAAACTTCGTAGTCCGTGACGCGGTATACAGGCTCCAAAAAGTAAGGAGGTGTTTTCAGGAAAACCTTTCACCGTACCGAGATCCTTATAAACCTTTATTCGTTTAAAGAAAATAGAATGAAAACTGATTAAAGAAAAATTCCCGGCTTCAATGTGGCGACGATAAAAAAAGAACTTAGCAGAGGGTCGCTCTACCGTCTAAAAGTTGAAAACTTCCACTGATGCTCCGAAGGACTGAAGCTTTCTCTAAAAAAAGGCCGTTGAGAAGCCGTCTTATAGGCGATAAGGATTCTTTCATGAGAAAGGACCTAGATAACTTATCTTTATCGTAGTGAAAATTTTGTTTATTGTTCTTTTTGGCAAACTCTTTTAAGCTTTTTATCTGCCCAGATCTTGGAAGGTTCCCTCAATGACTTGGGCCAGAACAGAGAAACGTTGCGAGCTTCCGACACTTTAACAGCTTCCCACGCTTCGGTGTTGTTCATTGGAAGATAGGGCTTTGTTTCTGGTGATTTCTCGGAGCACTTCGTTCAATTTGGTGTTTGCACATAATAAAGCTCTAACCGTATGTCACTTCCCAAAAAAATGCGCGGAAGTGTAAAGAACACAGAAAGAAAACATGTACTTTGTGACTTTTTCTCACATAGTCACAGACAAATTTTTCTCACTTCTGAGTTTAAAATGTCTGAGAAATGTATAAGAAAGAATCGTAAAAGAAATTCTAAAATTTTCTCGTGTGGAACGTACTGCGCGTCCTTGGGCTATAGATAATGAGTTTCCTCTACTTGTAATATTTATAGTTGAAGTATCATATTGCAAAACAAAAGTAGCAGACTGCACGCAATCTCGCGATGCGCCATGAAAATTGATTATGCTCTGCAGTGTTTGACAGCATGGTTAAATTTCATGGAATGAACTAGGGTGCTACTCTAGGAAACGTACATGCTATTCCAATGTACCAAGTAGCAGATGAAGGCCTAAATGATTATTGGCTTTGCTAAGACCATGCTGACGTCTAAACCACGCTTTATAGTTACCTTTGATAATGCGACTGAGCTCCTGAAGGTACTTCAGCGAATTGAATTATAAGTTATTAACAAAAATACTTTATTGATGTCGTGCATGCCCTTAAAGTAAATCTGCACGATAAGTTCACCGCTGGAGAAAGACGGAGGAGCAGGAAAGAAATGGAACGTGAAGACGAAAAAATTATGGAGATATATACCTGTATTCTCCTAAATATTGCTTTGGAAGCACTTAGACTCATAGGCCAACAGGTGCTCAAGTCTAGCTCGAAGTAAAATGTTCTCATTCCACATTTGTCTTTTCCTCGATTTTTTTTTTCAGCTATTCGTGACCTGGTTCTAAATTGCCGTACTAAGTATGTGTATACGGGTTCATGAAATTCAAACCAAGGATACTGCTTTTTTTAACAACGAGAACATTCGAGGTCGAGGTAAAATGTCATTCGGAAACAAAAAAAAAAAAGCTCGTCATATCGAGTATGCGCCAAAGAGGTACGGAAACAAAGCCTCAGTGTCCTCTCTGGTTAAGCTGAAACAATTCTTCTTCGCACTTAGTTAACGTTTCGCGCAACCAGATCGGTACGCTTATCTGCAACGTACATTCCTTCGAATTCTTTATGATAAGACCGTAAGAGCGCTACCTGGGTTGGAGCGGGATTAGAACCCAGGCGGCTGAGTGGAAGGCAGGTTTTCTATCAAGGAGACACTCCAGCGTTTGACGGTGCTTAGGAAAAGAACCCCTATACGTGGAGAAGAGCAAAGCACATCCGTTCTATACTATGGTACAGCAAGGAGGTAGAAATGGAAGGTGAGGCTGAGGAGGAGGCAAGGAAAGGCAGAGGGTAAAACACCGTATAGCGTTGTATAGTACAGGGTTTGGAACAGAAAAGTGAGGGCAGGGGGGAGGGACGTCAGGGTAAGGAAGAGGGAAGTGTGAAGGGGAAAGTGTAAACCATAGCATATCCATCTATGGCGTGGTATAGTCAGGAGTTACGACAGGGAAGTGAAGGTGAGCAGGAGAGAGACGAGGAGGGTAAGGTCACCACCGCCGTAGTATAGTATAACAAGGGGGTGGGAAAGGGGGTAAGGGTAATCAAGAGAGAAATGAAGAGTGGATAAGGTAAAGCGTAGCATACTCATTTCTATAGTACAGTATAGCAAGGAGGTGGGAAGCGGAAGTGACGATGAAGATGGGGAAGGGAGAAGCGGAAGGCCGCCAGCTCCACTGTGACCTATAGTCTTGCACCCTTAGTGCTAGCGGTCCACAATATTTTTAGGGGCGAAGCTCCTCTTAGTCTAACCTTGTCACGCGTAAGGCGTCAGTCGTCAGGAGTCAGGCGTAACCCGCGTGCCTCCCGGCACGCGCTCGCCCTCGGCGTTCGCCTCGGCGCGTGCCTCTCTCTCTCTCTCTCTCTCTCCCGGCGCTGCCTCCCGGTGCGTGCCTCTGCTGTCTTGTGTGTGTGTGTGAGAGAGAGAGAGAGAGAGAGCGAAAAGCGCGCGTTGGCTATGGAAACGCTCTTTCTTAGAGGAACGTTGTACCAGCTCGCAAAGAAAGAGAACGCGCCTTCACCCGCGAGAGACAACGTTGGCGCAGGCAGCGTCTCCTAGCGAGTTTCTTGATTGAGAAATACCGACTGCTCGCGTTGGAGAAGCGTTCACCGGCAACCCATATATATGTATATATATAGGCACTGGATCTTGACTTGCAATGAAATGCCGGTGGGAGATTTCACTTGTGCATAGTTGAACCATGAGGATTCGTAGCGTGCGCGTTAATTAAATTAATCCAGAACTCGGCACGATCTACGATGAACCTCCCGAGCTTTGCCCACTCACCATCATTCGCTTCGTGGATATGCTGTAATTTTTTTTAATATTGTTGCTGGTAAAGTACAGCTGCTACACTCTCTATTAAATGTCGATATTAATGCCATTGTAAGATTGGGTTCTGCAAAGTTATCTACTAGACCACCGTGGCCCCGCCACGGTGGTCTAGTGGCTAAGGTACTCGGCTGCTGATCCGAGGGTCGCGGGATCGAATCCCGGCCGCGGCGGCTGCATTTCGATGGAGGCGAAATGTTGAGGCCCGTGTGCTGTGCGATGTCAGTGCACGTTAAAGAACCCCAGGTGGTCGAAATTTCCGGAGCCCTCCACTACGGCGTCTCTCATAATCAGAACTGGTTTTGGGACGTAAAACCCCACAAAACAACAACAACACAAAACACACCCCACAAAACAACAACAACATTCCTCTGAATCTGTGGTTACAGCTCCTCACATCTCTTTTTAGGGGGATATTATACGGTGTATATTATTTTTCGTACCATTCCCAATACCTTGTCACACTGTTCCCAGCGCTTAAACTCAACAAAACTAATTTTGCACCTTTATTTCGACGTCCCCATAAACGTCGCGATTTCAATCGGCAGAGTTGTCCTTTTATTAGAATATTTGTCCGACGGTCACCGCGATAGCGGAATGGAGCGAGAACTCGGAGGCTGTGAGCATGGCTGTTTTTATTAGCGCTTTTTTATTTTTGACTGCGAGCAATTTTGATAGTACGACTCTGATCGCCGAAATTTTGGCTGCCGAACGTTATTCTGTATCCTCAAGCAAATTCTGTACACATTTTTGAGTTGCTCTTATATGCGTCCTTGTATACTCGTACATTTCGTAGGCTGCAAAAGTCATCCTTCAAGACTAGAAGCCTAACTTCCAACAATGTGATATGCTATGGACACCTGGATACCTTACTATACAACCTGTAATGTAGAGAACGCAAGTCGTATCTGCAACAGCACCCAGAATAACTGGGTAATAGTCACTGCCGCTAACAGCTAGGTTATTCAACCGGCGCCTGGACAACGCAAATAGCAAGTGCACTAACCTGTAATAGGCCAGCAGCTGGTGCTTGATAAAGATCTCTCGCGGCAGCGCCGACACTGGTGGTCAAATGATGGCGTGATGGGAACTGGAGGGTTTATAACAGCCAAGAGAGCGTGGACTGTCGAAACATTGTCCACCAGTTGTCGCTTCTTCTTCCACTCGCAGCGAGCAGGCTGTGGCAATATTGCGGTATCAGCGTGGCGCACAGCGATGGACGTCAGGTCCTGATATCCCTGGGTGCCACCGTTGTCGCCTTGCTCCGCGCTCAGGAATGTGACGGCAAGGGCACAGCCTGTACGGCCGTCGGCCGGGCCTGATAGCCCGTACAAGGCGTTGCAAAACAGCGTGGAGGCCTTGTTAAATCGGAGATTTCTTTCTATGTGTCGCTGATTGAATTGAATTGAATTTTATGTCTTTCATTCTAGCGCGCACTTTAGAAGCACTGAATGGACCCATAGCCATTAGATAGTGTGGGTCGAAATAGTTTTATTTTACGCAGGCACTTCTTACGCGCAAATTTAAACATATTTATGAAGAAATTGTTCGAGAGGCTAGGGGCACTAAAGTAGCGGAAAAAATTCAAAAATAACAAATACAATGTTATCCAACCACAACGTCAAAAACCACAGAATCGCGTCAATGAACATATTATGGAAAGTGTATAATAAGACAAGTAAAAATAATTTGATGCAAACTCGTAATACGCTAGTAAGCTGGCAACAAGCATAACCTTCCTTTCAACTGCCAGTTAATTCGTCTAAATAATGTCCCTCTAGTGCTCTACCAAAATGCGTCCGCGAGCAAAGAAAACGCACAGAAGGAATGCCCACTTACGCAGTCCAGAATAAAACCTCAAAGGAAGATCGAGGCTTGAATGGATGAACACATCACTGAAAACCATGAAAAACAGGCAATGTTCTGGAGCCAACGTTTCGACAAATGCACGGAGACAAGTCCATTTATCGAAATGTCGGCTCCAGTGGCATTCCCCATTCTGCATTGTTTTTAGCGACGTGGTCATCAACTTAAACAACAGAACTGGCTGTGCATCTGGGCACACAATGGAGCAATGGCGCACCACATGCGCCATTGCTCCATTGCTCCACCACATGCGCCATGCGAATGTAAGCTACATACCACTGCAGCTTACATTCGCAGTTTCACTAAAATATGCGCATCTTTCCACAGAGCCGATCAATGGCACTGGACATATGTATCGTAGAATGCCACACAGTTTAAATTTGCAGTTGTATCGATAAGAACGATGCAAACGGCAAGGTCATACCTAGGACCTGTCGCCGCCTATGAGGTAGCGACAGGTCTTAGGTAGCCGCCACACCCTGCCATAGGCCGGTTCGAGACACGTGACCTTTTTCGCCTTCGCGCCTCGCCCAAAGGGTTCAACATCGGTCGGCACGCCGGGAAAATGTACGGCTGTTCTGTTTATGAACGCGGAGTTTGGAGCTTCGAACAATCTTGGTTTGTCTGCGGACCTGATTAGCTTGTCTAACAAATAAACGAGCCCATCACCCATTTCTTTTTTCTATGTTTTCTGGAAATATGGGAGCGGTTCCATGCCTCTTGGCAATATCTTAGCTCTGGGAAATGACGGGCTCTTTCCCGTCCCGGGGCTTCCTCAGTAAGCTATACTCGGACGTGGACCCTGGCTGTCCCGACTGCAGTGAAACTTTTTGTTCTATGGCTCACATGCTCTGGCGATGTCCCGCGTTGCCTAACGACGTTCTCTCCAGCGAAGCTGAATGGGAGGAGGCCATCACAAGCACGGTGCTCCAAAAGCAAGCCCAGGCTATCCAGAGGGCCCACGAAAGGGCGGAGCGTCATGGCGTTCTTTCCTCCACGTGGGTGCGGCCAGCGGTTACAACGGCCTCCCGCTAGGGAGTCCTTACGTAGCTCCTCAGGATTTATTAAAGTTCATTGTCTGTCTGTCTGTCTGTAAATGTTCTGCAAGCAACAATTGCTACGGGAGAATCGACACGTGATGCATCAACGGCCGTAAGCTTGTGCTGGCTCTCCTTATGATTCGGATAAAGTCAGCACCGGCCGTTAAAGGTTTAACGGCTAACATGGTTACAACGTGTTGTGCACTGATAAGCTCAAGAACGCAGTTTCGATTCCCGCCCACGACGGCTCCATATCAGTGTGGACTAAATACGGAAGAAAAATCTGTATTTTATATACTGTGTTTCTTAGGTGCACGTGAAGAGACCCTAGTGGTCAAATTAGTCCGAACTTCCCAAGACGGCGACCCTCATTATGACAAATCAGTTCTGGCACCAGATGTACTTCAGATTTTTATTTAGGTATGGGAGAACAGAAACGAGTTGTTGGACAACACTCATGAACTGGGATAAAAAGGCAATATGAGGCGTAAACACTGATACGGACACAAAAATCTATTGCATAGAACGAAGGAAGTGGCCAGTGAGGCATGCAGTCGAGTGCAGGCAACACCTGAATTGTGAAAGCGGGCAACTACGGACTACAAAACAAAAAAAAAAACAAATACATGGACAGAAACAGAAAGTTACGCTTAGATTAAAAATATCTCCATATAGATGACGTTCCGGCTCGTGTGCGGGAGCAGGAAGGTCTTTGATATGAATATATTTATGCTGTAAAAATATTCAGACATCTATCTTTTATAGTCACAACGGATTCATTGTGGAGAACAGCGACTATTAAAGAAGCCACTGGACTATTGCACATGGAATATGCGTCAAGGATTCCGGGATGGAATAGTGCCAGCGAAAGGTTACCTTAATTGATGCGAGATAATAGCTGACAAACATAGCGAGATATTGATGGTTTTCGTGAGCGCAACGTAAACAATATTGACCTGCACATTGACAGAACTGCTCTACTTCCTCATCGGTGGTGAAATACCACATAACCATCAGGCCAACCTTCGCTCATTGTGCTTTCAAAGTAGCGCCACCTGCTACTGTGAAGAGCCCTGACAGACACGAAACGTTTCCTAATTACTGGCCCTGTTAGCGCTAATGGGCCAACGTCAGCGTTACGAGAGTGGCGGCCGGTAGTATACTTCCCCGAAAAAACACATCGCGACCACCCGCCGCTGGTCATCATTGAAGCCCAGAGGAGAGCTGCCTCTCGAAACGCTTGCGCCGAGTGCACAACTTTAACGAGGTGTTCGTCGGCATTGCGTTGTGCAAGGCACGTTGCTGCTCTACAAACAGTGTCGGGTATACATTATCGAGCTTGCTCCATTACTGGGCCGCCCATACCGAGCAGTAGGGCATCACGCTTTGTGTGGCCAGTACATTCACATATTGCGAGATGTAAGGGACTTTTGTGACAAGCGTAATGGCTGATATTGCGAAATCTATCCAATCTTCGCGAAAGGTATAACGGCTGCTCTGCGCGTTCACCGAATGCCGCTAGTGTGAGCGCGGCTGTTTGCATGGGATTCGTGATAGTCCTGATAGCACTGCGTGCCGGTGAGAGCAGTTAATGGCAAGAGGACCACGTGACGCCGCTGTTTCTTGCGCAACAATTCCGTTTCGCCTACCACATGAAAGCTCATCGCGAAGTCCCTTACGAAAACCCGTCATAAAACAGACAGCATAAAAATGCACGAAATAAGATTGGTTAAGTTATAATACATCTGATAAGAGAGCATAGGCATCTTGTAACAAAGAGGTGTTTAATCGACATAATGATTAAGGAAGGTTTGCTTCGCGCTCGCTCCCTACTTAAGGATAGTTACGAAGTTAAATGCAACAAGAATATATAATATTTACAGAAAGCTGTCTTGTTCAAGAGCTCTATATGATGCATACAATATCAGAACAAACGTACCTTCTATAGACTAAATGTGTACTTAACGATCACGACCATCATTACCATCATCGCTATTACTGACGTAGTCATCGGAAAGTGGCAGACTGCCTTCCTGCTCTCCTGGCGCAGGGAGCAAAGGATGGAACCCCGGAAACCCAAGAGCCTTGTTGGTGGGGCATGGCGAATGTGTACATAGCGCTTGAATGGACACGGACGACAGGAAGGACCCAACATGAGCGTTAACTTTCAACAATTGGGTTTATAGTTAAGCACATAAATAAGTACTTACACGACACTCAATCGCCACAGTGACTGCCAAGCGCACAGAGAAGGCGCTTTTTGTTTTGCAAGGACTTTGCTCGTCATGACAGAACGAAGGGATAATACAAAATATAAACAAAAACTGAAAGATCGCGAAAGAAATTCGATCCCTACAAATGAAAAAAGAAAATCTACTTCTTTTATATGACGTGTAGGCATGACAGTTTTTTCTGCTATGGCGAGTGATGGGGTGTTTCTGCAGTTGGTGCCCAAGGCTGCTGTTTTGGCTGCGTTAGTGATCAGCCTTGCAAGTTCGTCCTAATGTGACGGTACCACTAAAAAGGAATTCGCATACACACGTTTCGTAGTGCAGTGCCAACCACCAGACGTGTCCCTTGTAAACGTTGTTCCTGTGTTCTCGGAGTCTGCCATTCAAGCACCGGGTTGTTTGCCCGAATAATGCTTACCACAAGAGGGGTAAGCATTACCCCTCTTGCAGTCCACCAAACCTTGTATATATCGCGTTTTGCATGCATCTGTCGTTTCATGTGTACCAGCGGTTGCTCTACAGATCGCTTTTAGTTTGTTCGGGGCTGAGAGGAAAACTTTCACGCCAGCTTTTTTAACCTGCTTCTTTAGGTGGTGCGAAATCGTGTGCAGAGAGGGAAGAACAGCGACCGTTTTCTTATATTCCACCCTTCTTGTTTTCTTCTTGTCGTGTTCCACACGAAATTTCTTGACTAAGTTTTCGGGTGCTGCCTATTGTATACGCAGTGGGTCACCTGCTTCAGAGAGGCGGGAAGACTCACTGAGCAGACTGTCAATCGTTAAATGACCGCACAATTTTAAGAGAGCGTTCTGAAATCATATCCTGATGATGCTCTCCTTGATTAGCCCAGAATGAGCTGAACTGTCGGCCAGCAGCTGCTTTTGCCTCGCGGTTCATACCTTCAACAACTGTGGTTCCCTTGGAAAATAAAACCCAATGTGGAGAAAGCGTAACGATTTATTGTCAGATAATGCAAACGTTAGTATCAGAGGCTGAAGGGTCGTCTAAACAAGTGCAGTCTGCTAGTCATACAGAATTCCGGGAAACAGCCGTCGCATCTCAAAATTGTCAAATAATCGTCTACATGCGGGAAGGTTCTTTCAAGGATACTTGCCTCAAATGCTAGCCGAAACAGTTGCCGGTCTAGTTTCGCTTTTTAAAAATGTCACTCAATACGCGTGCAATGTAAGAACCAATGCACACTTCTTGTCTTTGAATAAGATGTCCACCATACCAAAGATGGTATGTCGACTTCAAAAAGAGGGATAAAAGTTCTGCCAGATACTCTTCAAGCGCCCTGAAAATGAATCCAGACAAATTGGTCAGTACATCCCGAAACGAATGCTAATAATTTGTCACGTGGTAACGAACAATAAAGATCCTTGACGTTTATCGAGATGGCATAAGGAGCAGTGTGGAAGATAGTGGCTAGGACCTTCAGTACATCGTCGGAGCATTTCACCAGAAGGGGATGGTCAATTGTTAGTAGTTTTTTTTTCTATTGCATGAAGAAAAAGGCCTCATCTTGTGTATTCTTTCGTCCATGTCTATTCAAGCGCTGTACAACTTCACTAAGCACAAGTCTTTGCGGCCATGACCTGTTATGACGCCGTTTTTCAACGATCAAGTTGAAGTTGAGTGTCTTATATGTTACAGAATATGGGTGAAGTATTGCGCAAAACTGTTTTAACTTAGCAAAACCCATCTAGAAAAAAGACTACAGTGTTTTATTTGGTGCTGATGTAGCAAAGCATTCCAAAAAGCGAGAACCGATACTATGGGATATTCGTCTCGCAAACGGTGCCAGTTATTATGTATGATCAGAATCAGAATCAGAATCAGAAATTTTATTGTTTCCATAAATTCAAGTTATTGCAACTCAATATAAAGAAGGAGGTCCCGGAGTCAGAGACTGAATTGGGACCTCCTGTACATAGTAAAAATGAGGAAAAATAAGACTTTAGCATGGACAGGAAGGAATAAAACTTGCAATATATATTTTGAGGACAGTGTTCATATACATTTCAAATACATAGTATAAAAAACAAGAAAATATGTGATACACTTGAAGGAGAAGAAAGGGTTTGCACAATATACTATATAAAAAGATACAAAAGTATGCTTTAGGGGCTGTGTAAAGGAAATATTATGTGGTGTTATATTGATTGATAAGGAACTTTCTTAAATATTTGACAAATGAGCTTAAAGTCATTGATTTTAAGACAGACGGTAGTGAATTCCATATGGAAAATGCACTAAAATGGGCGGTTTGTTTACCGTAGTTAGTTCGGATTTTCGGCAAGATGAAGTTTTTCTGTAAAGCAAATCTAGTGTTGTTGGGGTTAAGAAGTGAAGAAAATGGGATAATAGAAAAGGGACATCTATTATTTATATGTTTATATAACCAGATGGCTAGACTGTATTTAACTGTATCGTGCACTGTCAGTACATTATAGGCATAGAACAATTGTTTGGAATTGCTGTTACAAGAGCTAGAAGTTACTATTCTGATGGCTTTGTTCTGAACAGTCTGTAACGGTGCAAGGTGAGTATTGTAGGTATTACCCAATGTATTTATGCAGTAGTTGATATGCGAGTGAATAAATGCGTAGTATAGTGCCAAGAGAATGGAGTGTGAAAAAAAGGGGCGAGATCTAATGAGGATGCGTATACCATAAGACAACTTTTCTTTAACATCTAAAATATGGCTAAGGAACTTTAAGTATCTGTCGAGTCTGACACCTAAGTAAATACAGTCATTGCTAGCGTGGATCAAGTTATCTGGAATAGAATGTGTAGGAGCGGGTACTAGCGAACGTTGATGTGATGAAAAGACAATAAATTGGGTCTTTTGAGGATTGAACTTTAATTTGTTTAATTTACATCAGTATAATATGTTGCGAAGGTCAGAACTTAGTTTATCTATTAGGCAGTCAATGCTCTTGTCGCAGCCAAATATCGTCGTATCATCAGCGTAGAGCAAACATTTACAATGCATGATATAATTAGGTAGCTCGTTAATATAAATTAAAAACAAAAGAGGGCCCTAAATGGACCTTTGTGGTACCCCTGTGTTAATTGTTTTTTGTCTTGAGTAAGAACCGGAAATACTGACCATTTGGTTTATTATTCAATCATTAAATAAATAAAGAAATAAAAATCAACTTTTATTTTGCATTTACAAATTTGGTGTGATTGAAAAAAGTGATAGTACTACAGCTTCGCAAGGTTCCGGGCCCCTACAAAGTGCAGCAGTAAAATGAGCCACATTAGAAAAAAATAAGTGAACCAAAATTGAAAAGAATTCTCTTTAAGAAAGAAAAGCAAAATAATGCGGAAACTAGCAAAAACATGAAGTCTTCTTTTTTGCTTATTTGATGCAGCGTGATACGATGTGATACACAACGATCCGATTTAAGAAGAACAACTCGCAATTAAAAGGAAGTCAACTTGTGAAAGGGAAGTTTATCCAAGATCTACAAGAGCAGAAATTATGTACACGAAGAAAACCAAAACCAAAGCCAGATCATAAGAGAAATTCACATAACCGTTCTTAAATAGTATAAAGTTGATACATGATGCTTAGGAAGAGACAACATGGCTGTTTTCATGACACAGTCAGAAAAATACGACGAACGCACTCCAGCTATCAAACAACTGCGCACTGGCAACTCGGCGTTGGAAGCGCGGCAAGCACGCGTGTGGACAGTGAATTGGTGCTTGTATTAAGTAGTACCTCTGGGACAAATGATCACATCACGTATATTGGTGCACTGCTTTGTTTTCCGCAACGCGTGCAATCTAGCTAGAAACCAAGTATGGTTTCCTCTGAGTTCTGCGATATTATATCCCTTTATGAACTGTTGAAGTCCTTGGGCAATCCCTGTGCGGGCCCTCGATCGTATGGGCTGTATCATTGATCGAGCGTGTCAAGTATCCCAGCGTTGCAGAACTCTCGAACGCCCGAACGTGCTCATCGATCTCCTATTCTCTGAAGGAAAGAACCTCGCGAAGAAAAAAGATGCACAGAAAAAAATAGTGATACATGTATGTAGACCCTTGGGCAAACAGACGCGCAAACAAGGGACGTAGCAGGCCGTGTCGTCCATGCGCCCGTACTTTTTTTTTTATTTGTGAAAGTTTGTCCTTATGAGCATGTACGCACCAGGCCGGACATGGACGCAGTCTTGTTGATACTCCTCCCTCTTGACGGTGACCTTTTCTAAGGTTGGCCTTGACGACGTACGACTGTGTGGTCTCGTGTCACGCAAGGAAAATAAGCCAACCAACTCTGGCCCTCGACCTTCTACTACCCACACTTTTGCCCTCGGGCCCCGCAACGGTGGTCTAGTGGCTATGGTACTCGGCTGCGGATCCGAGGGTCGCGGAATCGAATCCCGGCTGCGGCGGCTGCATTCCGATGGAGGCGAAATGTTGAGGCCCGTGTGCTGTGCGATGTCAGTGCACGTTAAAGAACTCCAGGTTGTCAAAATTTCCGGAGACCTCCACTACGGCGTCTCTCATAATCAGAGCTGGTTTTGGGACATTAAACCCCACATAACAACAAACTTTTGCCCTCGGTGCAGTGCTGCATGATAATGATTATGCGATGGTCAATAGATAGATAGATAGATAGATAGATAGATAGATAGATAGATAGATAGATAGATAGATAGATAGATAGATAGATAGATAGATAGATAGATAGATAGGGAAGCAACGGCAGAAACAGAGTTGTCGTCCGTCTCCTCTCTCGGGTTACGCAGAAACGAAAAGCAATCTCGCTGTTTCCTTCGACCCAGTAGGCACAACGTAACAAATACCATTTACCCGATCTGCTGTTCACGTTTATCAATCCGGCTGTTCCTCTTTGCAAGAATGAATGAATGAATTTTATTGCTCACAATTGTTACATAAAGTTTGCACACACTGTGTGGACCCATAGCCATCGGCTAGTTTCGGTCCAAAAAGATACATTTTATAATGGCACTTCGGAAAAGCATAACTAAAGAAGTCATATAATATCTAATAAATAACCTGGAAAGAAGCAGTACAGTACATAAAATAACCACAAAAAGAGCAAAAAATGAAAAACCTCTACTTACATACTAAAATTAAGACAGCCATCACACTAAACATGACCAGTCATAAATAAATCAGAACATTCTTCTAAATAGTGTTTTTCTAGTGCCTTAGTGAAGTTTGAACACACTTTTTATTTCAAAAGATATGTCATTCCAGGTCTTAATACCAGCGAACTGTAAGATCCGTTAACCATGTACGTTGTTAGTTCACGGAATATTCCATTTACCAAAGGTTAGTTGCCTGGTGGAACGAGAAGGGGCGGAAAACATCGACACATTAAAAGGGTGGTTGTAATTAATAACCTTGTATACATATTTGGCTAGTTTTAATTTCCACAGCTTATCGAAATGCAAAATAAGTAGTCGGGAAAACAGAGGTTTACTGGGGTCATTATACTTCGAATGCGTAATAATTCTTACAGCCCGTTTTTGAAGTCGTCTAACCGGGTCCAGGTAAGTTGTGTACGTGCCGCCCCAAGACTCAATACGATATGTGACAATAAATGAAAGCATAATAAAGTATTCGTAGAGTAGTGGTATTAAAGTGTTGACGTGCCTGAGTAAGTGCATGACACCCTGAGGCTAATTTGGAACACACATTCTGAATCTACATCTGCCAATGTAAGTTATTATTTATAGTGACAGCAAGATATTTAATTGTGGTTACTTGCTCGAACACAGAATCGTTAATTTTAATGTGGATATCATTAGCATTAATGAATTTTAACCTATAGTGAAATGTAATGCATTTGGTTTTATCGGTATTTATAGATAGTTTACTATTTGATAACCAATGAGCAACCTCTGCTAATTCGATGTTAGACTTGGACTGAACATCACCTAGATTTTGACCTGTTACTATGACACAAGTATCGTCAGCGTACATCAGTATGTTAGAAAGCTGTAATGTCTGCGGAAGGTCATTTATATACAAGGAGAACAGCAATGGTCCCAGCACCGAGCACGGAGGAACACCAGTATTCAAGTGACTCATAGAAGACATGAAATCATTAATTAAACAGCCTTTTGGCGACCTTTCAGGTAGTCCGAAAGAAGTTCTAAAATGGTTCCACGGAAACCGTAATGTGGTAATTTATTTAGCAGTATTCTGTGGTCTACGGTGTCAAATGCTTCTTTTAGGTCCAGAAAGATAACTGCTACTAACTTATTTTCATTCAATGCTGTGTTTATAAATTGCGTAAGTGTCAAAACAGCGGTGGACGTAGAATACTTAGGTTTAAATCCGTGTTGCTGATAGGTGAGCATGTTATATTTTGCAATAAAGTTATAGAAACGACTGGCGAGAATTTTTTCGAAGATATTGTTAATTATGCTCCAAACAGAGATTGGCCCATAGTTGGACGGTTGTGAATGATCGCCACTTTTATGTATTAGAATAACCTTTGCAATTTTTAAACAAGTAGGGTAAATGGTTGCTCTCACAGAATGGTTAAAAAGGCGACACAAAACCGGCCCGAGGACGTCTAAATTTCCTTTAAGAAGCCTTACAGTTATCCCATCTAGGCCTGTCGTTTTATTCATTGGCATTCCTGATAAAATAAATCTGATTTCCTCAAGGTCGATGTCACACACGACAAAAGAGTTCGGATTGGAATATGAAGGAACATGATCGAGGCTGGGTTCCTTGAATTTTTTAGCTAGTGTTCAACCAATGGAAGCGAAGTAAGTGTTAAACGATTCAACTGTAT
Source organism: Hyalomma asiaticum (assembly GCA_013339685.2). Classification (NCBI taxonomy): domain Eukaryota; kingdom Metazoa; phylum Arthropoda; class Arachnida; order Ixodida; family Ixodidae; genus Hyalomma; species Hyalomma asiaticum. The sequence goes on along the minus strand of CM023488.1, from coordinate 21,724,279 downwards.
TGGAGTCGATGACATCAGGAAGTACTTTAGAAGGCGGAGGGTGGCCGACAACGTCATTTACAATTTGCCAAAGTTTTTTCGAATTACCATTCGCCCGCTCTATTTGTCGGGCATAATAATTCTTTTTACTCATTCTCATCAAGACCACTGATTTATTACGCATTGCTTTATATTGGCGCAAAAAGAATTCGTTATCCTTATGTCGTTTCCATTTGTCGTGCCAGTAATCCTTGCTCCTTATGACCTCCAAGATTTCTTTATTCATCCAGGGACATAATGTTGTTTCCCGTGAGTGAACCGAAACTTTTGTGCTGCTAATTTTGATAGCATTTTTGAGAAGAGAAGTAAAGTTGGAAAATTCAATATTAACGTCATCATTGTATACTTCATCAAAACTAGATCCAAGAAGAATTTTTCTTAAAGCCAAACTTCAGCCCGTCACGTTTTTTATTCTTGAGGCGATCAACAGAGACAAATATGGAGAAGTGATCTGTGGTAGGTTTGTCATACACTCCAGCGCTAATATTTTTCTCGGAATTCGTCAGTGCGTGGTCAATCATTGTAGCAGACGTTGCTGTTATTCGAGTTGGTGTGGTGATAAGATTGCGAAAGCGATACGATTTTAGTAAGTACATGTAGTCGTCGTTCACTCAACTACGGGTATCAATGTTCATATCACCAACACTAATAGCATATTTTTTGACGTTGTGTGTTAGGTAACTCAGAATCATTTCAAGTGTTTCAGAAAAGGAGGGAAAACACGCATTTGGGGGACGATAAACTACGCCCACTGTAAGGGAAGATTCCACCCTGACGAAAAGTGACTCAATTGCATGTGTACTGCATGGTAGTGAAGGAAGAATTGTATATGAATGCTCATTTTTAACGCAAAGAGCAACACCACCCCCTCGAGAACGAGAGTCGCGCGGCTGCGATAGCATTGTGTAATCGGGAAGAATAATGTTTTCATTCCTTTTTAGCCTAGTTTCAGTGACAACGATTACGTCAAAGCGTTGCGGCTGCTGGGAAATATATGGGAGGAGCTGATTAAGATTTTTTCTTATGCTGCGAATGTTGCTATGAAATATCGACATGCCTCTGCGAGTGTAGTTATCTTGTTGATTTAGGTGAGACATTATGTTTGAACAGGGTATGTGCCGCTGGGTATAGACACAAGCCTACTACCTAAGCCATCACTTGATTAAATGAGTTAAGCTTCTTAATGATGTGCTCGGTCAGTGCACGGTAGAGGCCGCCAGGAACATTCAGCCATAACAGTCAGCTTCTTGGCATCATCGTCCAAGGGCAGTTGGTTGAACGCTTCAGTGAAATCCAATGTGCTGAGTACTTTGCTACCATTTAACTTGCAGAAGATATCGCCCACACCGAGTAGTAGGTACTGCTTGGTCACAGTGGCTGCGTTTACTTTCAGCCGAAAATAGTCGCGAAGTCGATCTCTCCCATCAGCTTTCGGTGTTCAGGTATCAACCATCGGTGTCGCTCATTCAGCTGCAATGGATGGATGGATGGATATTAGGAGCGTCCCCTTTATAACGGGGCGGTAGCCGGGCCACCAAGCTCTAGCTTTATTTCTGTTTCCTCTACAAACATCTCTTTTCCCGAATCACACATATTTTCACAACTAATTTTTCTCCTCGTCTATTTATTTTATCTATTATCGTTCCTCTGTGATGAAACAATCTTACCCGAACTACCTTGCGCTTCTGTTTGCTCCATACTTTTGCGCCACCAATGCTCTAAGCGCCTTTCACTTATCTCTATCGCCGGCATGTTCAGCTTTCCCCTGTTACTCCTGAAACCCATGGCCTCCTGTAGGGTAGCGTCCACAGCTACACCTGGGTGGACATCTGTACATTCAATCAAAATATGATCTGTCGTTTCCCTAGCTTTTCCCCAGCACGTACGTGTGTCCCCTTCTTTATTGAATTTCGCTCTGTAACTTCGGGTTCTCAGGAAACCGGACCTTGCCTCAAACAGTAAAGCACTTCCCTTTGAATTATCGTAAAATTTTTCTCTCTTGATTTCGTCTTTCCCTTTTCGGTAGCAATCGGTGATAGGACGCCATCAGTGGTCAAATCGTACGGCATCGTACATGCCTTGAAAAAACGAGGCTTGGGGTGTTCTTCGAGGAATAACCTCACAGGCCGGGTTTGTAGAGCCTTAAGCCTGGTTCAAAGACATCCTTGAACTCCGCAAGCAAAGACACGAATTCCCGGCTAGCGCGGTCTTTCTTGCACGTGTTGAGGTTCACGACAATATTTGCGTGTTTATTGTGGGATTCGAACCCACAACCAGCCAGGGTAAGAAGGTAGGAGCTGAAACCGCTACCAATCACACCACCGCCAGACTTCCAATAGGGAATCTGGTGGTGGTGTGACAGCGATTCACACTTCGCTTCTGTTTGAGGCCCGGTTAAAGCAAACGTATTTAGCAAGCAAAATTTCTCTTAAATTAACATCGCCTCCCTTTCACTGCAGCCCTCTTGGTTCTCAGCGGTGGTACCGCCATCTAGGAACGAAGCAGCGAAGTCGAAAATCATCGTGTTAATATGCCCGCCGGCAGTTCCCGCTTCAGTAGTCTCGATGCCTCTATCGCCGAGCAGACCTCGGCGTCCTGCCGGCGCATTGCTTCAGCCACGGCCGCTGCATAATTTGTCTTGTGTGACGTACATGACGTTGCCATGCGCTTTACTCTAGGAACACAAAGACGGTCGCCGACAAGCAAACGATGCGCCTTTCGCACAGCGAAGTGTGGGTTCACAAACCAATCCAGCGACAAACACTTCGGTTCCGCTTGGAAGGTTTCACCGTGCGCGGACGCTCCTGGTTTATGGCATGTTTGGGCAGTGCGCTGGCGCGTTCGATGCAGCGCCTCCGGAAAAGCTTGTCTGGACCTTTCGAATATCCCTGTGTAGAGTCGAAGTGCCACTAATGTGCAAACGCAAGGTGTTCAATTGTTCTCAGAGTATGCAACCTTTCTCCCGCCCCTCGATCCGCAAGACTGCCGTCTATGTCCGAAGACACGTTTTACTTTCGTGTTATTGCGATTCCTCTGACAGAGAGATCAACCACATATTGTTCCTGCCATATCGTGCTCCACCGCATCCTTGTGTGATGCCGGTCCATATTTGCTCGGGGGCTCGGCGACGCCCCAAACCTCAGACGTCATACCCGCGATCCGCTTCTGCGAGGGATGTTGCGCGAGGAACCCCTTGGCTCACAAAAAAATGCGCAGGGGCGGAAAACGCACGGGAAATATAGGGAGGCGACGGCGTTCTTCTTGAACGCCGTCGTCAAGTAAATATTTACACATCCGAGGACTTTCATATAATGTGTGTACTCTGTGCATACCGAGGAAAAGATTAATCATGTCGGCCGACTGTGCCTTCGGGGGGAATATCGGCTGCAGACGACGAAATTGTCTTGACGGTCGGTTTCCTTGGCGCCGACGATATAATTGGTCTTCCTTTTAGACACCGCTGGCGCCAATCGCCAATTTAGGTGCTCGTGATTTTTGCTTGTTTCCTTTTTACAGCGTAAGCCCTTGCGGACGCGTTACAATGGCCGACTGTGGAGGCGATGGCGCCCACTATTGCCACCGGAGTGCGTAACTGCTATCGCTCACAATGAAAAGCAAATCAACAACTCCGTGCCTGTGCACATTTGAACCCAGCTAAATGGGTGCCATGACATCCACTTCTGAATCTGCACTTCGTGTTCACAGCTACGGCTCTGGCATGGCTGGAGGTGTGTTTCAGGATGTTATGCGTTGTCGCCTGTTGGACATGGTTTCATCGATGAAGACGAGTTGGAAAAAAGTAGACGAGGGAAAAAAGACGAAAATACGAAGAAGACTAAAACACGGTGAAGTAGAGGAGGAACAAGGGAGGGCGATGGCGAATAAGAAGTTTACGAAGGAAAAAAGAAAGGTGACGGCGGTGAAGAGGCAGTAGACTGCGATGACAAAGGAGAGAAAGGAGAAGACAATAGACGAAGAAGGAGAGGGGAAGACAAACAGGAACGGAAGGAGGACAGATGAGAAAAACAAGATAGCATGCGGCCACGTCTAGTTTACGCTGTTAGTGAGCTGCGCCCCCTAGCTAGGCCATGCAATTAAAAAAAATCGCTCTCTATGCGCAGGAATTGACCTATTTTGGATGATGGGCACGATATTTTCTCGGACTCAGTGGCACTGTTTTGTCGGCTTTCTCAGCTTCTTCAGAGTCATAGAACTAATGAATTTCGTGCACACCGTTTTGTGCACACCGTTTTGTGCACACGCTGGCCGAAGGTCGAGAATAAGGGCGGTTACTGAAAATGGGACAGTGCGACATATATTTCATAAGATTTTATAGGATGTGTGGATTACTCCGTTCGAACATATACACAAATACTACCGCCTCAACAATCGTAGACGGCTTCGAGAACGAGCTATTCAAGGTTTTTCAAATATTCGTACTGATTCGAAAGTTCGAAAATATGTAACACAGAATCCGGACCTCTTGTCGAAAATGACTGATCTTCCACGTTCACGCTGGGCTCTGAGACCCGTGGCGCCTGTGTGGCCGAGCATAGTTAACGCATGGAGGCGTGATGCCGGTCGAAGGAGGAGCTCTCCAGTACGTAAATCTGCCGCCGCCAGCATGCGCTACCACGATACTAGTCTAGACCTATATGTATGATCGTCAGCATTGTTGGTGCTCGTGTCACCATGCTGGTGTACCGCACGCTTAAACCAGGCATCCAAAGCCCGCTGTCCTACCTTTCGCAGCCGCTCCCTTGTACGGTACTCATTTCGCATTCATTGCACCAGTCTGACGATGCGGAACAGTTAATATCTCTTTCTGATGGCCTCTCGTATTTGTTATCTGCTATTAGACGCGGCATGTTCCTGATAGTGATTTGTATTTTGTTAATGGTGCATCAGGGGTTTCTAACAAAATTATGTGTCCAAAATGTTACTGCTGTAGATTCGTTGGTGCTTTCACATTTGAGCCCGAATCGATATCTGAAGCTGTATAGTCGCATTTGATTTGTATTCGACAGTACTTGATATTCGCACGCTACTGGAATATTGTTATAGGTACAATGCGACCACAAGCGACCAAACGAAAGCATCAAATATCAAATATCAAATTTTGGAGAAGTTAAAAGAAAAGCGACGCGCATCGGAGAACCTTACTGGGAATGCGGTATGACTGGCCGTCTAGTCCTCTTGTCATGCGATAAGGTTGAACCTTTTCTGTTTTGTAGAGCTGTATCTACATTAGAGCCAACAAAAGCATAAGTTCAGTTGACTGTGCCGGTAGTATAGGACCTGCATGGTAAAGGTCACCGCTCTCTAAGCGCCGCAGCCATGGGCTCGGGCTTCAAAATGTTCAAAGGACAAAAAGTGAAAAGAAAAATAGAAAAGAAAATAGTAGAGGTTCACGTACAGCGCTCTTTCCCCGATCGGAGGATCTACAGCTTTGGAACAGCTAGGTGAAATAGGCCCCCGAGCTCGCCAGCCCCTCGACGTTGGTGGGATCGCATCGCGGTGTCTTCAGAGATTACCGCTAAAAGCGTTATAAGTACATATAATGCTATGGAAAGCATTGAGTACCGTGGCTTCTTTAAAGATGCCACTGAGTTGCATAACAGAATCTGTGACAGCGGCATGCATGAAGACCGAGTAGAGTCACATTTGCGAACACACATCAGCTAGCAGGAGATATAAGTGGCAGAGGCAGCTCTTCTGTTGCGCAAGCTGACTCAATTTGCAATTGGCATTGGCGTACTCGTGGCAGAAAAGTCGAGGGCCGATCAATCATAGAATATACATAAAGACATTTCGACCCAGCTGCGGGGGCGTTGCTAACAATGAATGTAATTCAAAATTACCGAAGATTAAATACGCTTCACGATGTGACGCAAGGATATGACCTATATCGGAGGCAGATTGTCCGGGTTGCGATAGAGCGTTCGTGCCGTTCTTTCAATACGAAGAGATTCCAGCTAAAATCCTTTCTTTTTTTAATTTACTGTTTCCTAAGTACCTTCACGCTATGCAGATTGACGTCATGACCAGAAGAGACTGCGTTAGAGCAACGCACGCATGCTTAAGCCGCATAATACAAGATACAAGTGTGCGTGCGTGCATGCGTGTATGTGTGCTAAATTTTGAGTGTGGTCGGCGCAGTGCTCCAAGTTTTCTACATTCAGCAGGCGAATTTAAGTACCACCGCCTCCCTGTAGAAACTTGAACGATGGTGACGAACTTTATAGAAAGTTGTCATATGTGTTCCGCCATACGTAATAAATTATGTAACAGAACAAGTATGAAAACGTACATGCACTTTAAATAATGCCCCGCCACGGTCGTCCCAACGTTGGGTCGTCCAGTGGCTGTGGTACTCGGCTGCTCATCCGAGGGTCGCGCGATCGAATCCCGGCTGCGGCGGCTGCATTTCGATGGAGGCGAAATGTTGAGGCCCCTGTGCTGTGCGATTGTGATAATATACCGGTTCGAAAGCGAAACTAAAACTGCACGACGCCGGAGAAGAGGAAGAACCGGCGCGAACTCGTGGAACAAGCACAGTGGGCGTGAGCCATATATTGTCAGGTGAAGAAGAAGAAGAAGAAGCTCGTGCCAGGGTTCGAAGCAGCTCAGCTTCGAACCCTGGCACGAGCTTCTTCTTCTTCTTCTTCAACTTCACTGCTTCACTGGGAAAACTCGCCCGAGACAGCGATTGCGTCGTGGCGGTTTAGCTATGTATTGGGTGCTTTAGCTTTTGTTTTAGTTTTCGTATAGTCTGTAGCTACTTTTGTCCTTAACGTTCACGCAATCCTTGTTGATGTCGACCAATTCTCCTGGCCAGGGGCAGTCCCCCTGGTCAGCCTCCCTCCCGAATAATGAATTGCCTTTAGACTTATTTTTCCGTAGTGGTGTCAGCAGCATTCCTGTTGCACTGGTGCCTTGGAATGGAGGCTTCATCAGGCTCACAAACCCACAGGCGGTCCAGAAGGAACTCAAGGCGACTTCAAACCACTTCCAAACCATCACTGACGTGCGCCAGTTTGGACGAGGGGGCATAGTGTGTAGGTCACCCGATCAGACCTGTGTACAAGACCTGCTTAAATGCGCCTCTTTTGCGTCAACTCCGGTGAGTGCTTTCATTCCACCTCACCTCGCGTGTACCAAAGGCCTCGTACGGGGCGTCGATTCCAGATTAACTCCAGCCGAGACATTGAACAAGCTTTCCGACGCAGGCGTCATTTCGATTTGTCGATGTAACCGACTGGTAAACAATGAGAGGATTCCCACTGAATCTGTTATTGCGACATTTGTGGGCGCGACATGTCCGTCAGAAATAAAGTTATGGCCTCTCATTTTTCGTGTGGAACCCCTCGCATCTCGGCCGATTCAATGTCAAAACTGTTGGAGATTTGGCCACAGTTCGGGAGGATGTAAATCAAATCTGCGCTGCCGCGTCTGTGGAGAGAACCACCGTTCAAGTGAATGTTCCGCAACATCAGAGAAGTGTTGCCTGTGTGGAGGGAGTCATGCCGCAGATTATTCTGAATGCTCAGTTCGGGCTCAGGAGTCACAAATACTGGAAATTATTGACCGCCGCCGCTGTTCGCGAAGGGAAGCTATCTCTATAGTTAAAGGTAGAAATTTCGGGTATTCTGGTATTACAGCCCGAAACAGTACAATTATTGATGCAAATCTCTCGCAGGCAATTGACTCTGCTGTAGAGAAGGCTATGACGAAGGTCGTGGATAAGTTAATATCGAGCTTGTCAGAATGCTTGACACAAATAATCTCAAATCAGATGAGTCAGCTACTGCAGGCTTCCATGGTACCCTTACAGACCTCCGTGACCAGGGACAACACTCTGCTAAAAAGCGCACTAGTCGATGCCCTGGCTCCCTCTGTCGACAAGCATGAACGGTCTGGAGCACTGGTGCGATTAGATAACCCTGCCATCTCTCAACCAAGCACAAGTGGTACCACACACATGGAAATAGATTCTCGAACTCACAAACGCACTGGATCCCCCATTTCTATTGATATAAAGACAAAAAGTAAGAAGAGTCAGTCATCGCGTAAGGAAACAAAGTCAGAGGCAGCAGGTGCCTCTGCAGTTCGCTCAAAACCATTGGGCAGTTGAGGGTGCTGCAGTGGAACTGCCGCTCTGTATTCTCAGCCTCACCTGATTTATAATCATTTTAATCCCGATATTATACCTCTTCAAGAAACTTGGCTTACATCGGATAACAATTTTTCACTCGCAGGTTTTCGCTCTTTTAGATTAGATCGTCCATCGCGAGGCGGTGGCCTAATGATTTTTGTGTCAAATAAGATATGTCACAAGGCGAAAATTTCTTTCAAAATATCAGATTCCGACTGTGAAATTTTAGCATTGGATTTGTGTCTCCCAGGTTATTTCCCGTTTTCTATTGTAAACTGTTATTTTCCTGTCGGTGTGCACAATACGCGTCACCTTGACAGTGCTTTGGCGGCTTGTAGGCAGGACGTATTGCTTGCAGGAGATTTTAATTCCCATCATGTATCGTGGGGGCTAAAGACAGACTCATGTGGCACGCGACTATGGGAGTGGACAACAGACCGCAAGCTCTTGTGCGTGAACCGAGGACACATAACATTTGTTCGAGGCCAGTCACGTTCAGTTCTCTATTTAACGTTTTGTAGCAGTGCAGTCAAAGTTTCGTCATGGTCAACATTTGACTCTGCTACTAACAGTGATCATATTCCTGTGTTTTTTGAAATTAGTTGTCCAGTAGTAACTTTACAACAGTCAACGCGCACATATGTCAACCTAAATAAATTTCAGACATTGTTACAGTCGGCCCTATTGTCCCTCCAGCATGCTGATGGTAAAGAAATTGCTTCTAAAGTTTCTACAATTCTCGAAAACTCCAGGAAAAGATCTGAGTTTGTGGTTCCATCGGCTAAACGTACATCCTCTCGGTGGTGGAATGATGAGTGTACGCGAGATTGCAGAAGAAGAAAAGCCGCTTGGAAAAAGCTTCTACAGAATCAGTGTCCAACCAATTGGAAAAACTATCAATTTCTTGCTGGTGTATTTAAGCGCACTGTTAACCGAGCGAAAGCGGAGTATGACAGCAAGCATTATGATTACCTCTCAAAATCAAACAATAAGCGTGCATTGTTCGCGTATCTTCGGACACGAAAGGTACTACCGATGTCGTTGACATTAGAGTCATGTGTCTTGACGCCACAAGAAATGAGTGTCTCTCTTGAACTGAGAGCGAAAGGCTTAGAAGATCGTTTTACCGCACATCTGCCGGCAACTCAGTGCAAGTTTACGCCATCCCATGAATTCGCTGAGGTATCTTTATCTGAATTAGCCGAGACTGTGCTGTGTTTGCCTAACTCAGCACCTGGACCAGATAGCATCACGAATGCAATGCTAAAGCTTTTATTTAGCAATCGCCTAATGTTCTTTTAGAGCTAGTAAATTATTCATTAAAGAACGCATGGGTACCACCAGACTGGAGACTTGCCAAAATAGTGCTGTTGCTCAAGAAACAAGAGCAAGGGTATTCTTTAGAGAACATACGACCAATTGCTCTGACATCCAGTGTAGTTAAACTTATTGAGAGGATTCTTCATCGCCGCATAAATGTCTTTATTGATGAAAGGTCAATTCTAAGCCCCTGTCAAATTGGGTTTAGGGCTGGCTGCTCCATCTGGAATGCACACGTCGATTTAGAAAGCCGTATTCACTTAGCAAGGCGCCATAACCAATAGGCTGCCCTGGTGACTCTAGATATTGCTAAAGCATATGACACAGTAGAACATCCGATCTTGATAGACAGATTAAATTCTCTTGGTTTCCCGGAGTATATAGTTGCGTGGAGAGGCAGATTTCTCTTGGACAGAAAATTTTATTGTTATAAAAGTGGCTTCTCTTGGTCTACATACACACAAACAAGAGGAGTACCGCACGGATCAGTTCTTTCTCCTGTGCTGTTTAATGTATTAATGAGCTCCATTCCACGAAACCAGGATATAACTACTTATGTTTATGCGGATGATATCGCATTTTTTGCAGCGGCAGACGATATCCATACCTTATATAAACGTCTGCAGGACTATCTTAACACCCTAGAGAGCTGGCTAACTAGCAATCGCTTTTCACTTAATACCAGTAAATGTGCCGTTCTTGTCTTTCCTCTTCATTACCCTGTGCACATTTCGCTCTGCTACCAGCTGGAAGACATACCACAGTTAGAATCTCTTAAATACCTTGGGGTAATTTATGATGCCTCTCTTAAATGGCAACTACACATTGATTACATAGCTGCAAAAGGTGCACGTGCAATTGGCTTATTGCGCAGGATCAGCAACCACCGTGTAGGTATGAGAAGAGACACACTTATAATGATTTACTGCATGTACGTTCGCCCTATTCTAGAATTCGGCTGCGTACTTTTCTCTGGTGCCCCAGCGTACATGGTCAGACCCTTAATGGTTTTGGAAAGAAAAGCATTACGCTTATGCCTTGGCCTTCCAAAAACAGTTGCAAATGTGGTGTTGTATCTGGAATCGCGACTTCCATCCCTATCATGCTGATTTCGCCTTTTGAGTGTAAATACATTTTAAGAATTTATGAATCACCATTAAGGCAGTCTGAAACTGTTTTTATTTCTCATTCGGCAATGTTTTTCGGTACTAATTGGCCACGGTTTCACACTCCGCAAGTTATATTTGTGCAACGATTACTCGACCAATAAACGTGCGTCTATGCGATGTACGTCCGGTCATTGACAGAGCTTGTTCAGTTGAAATTGAATTCGATGACATTTTCCCGAATAATGCAAAGTTACTTCCACATCGCATCTTAGATGGCATATTACAAGACCATCTTCAGAGACTCGGAACAAATGCCGTTATTGCCACCGATGCATCACAGCGCGAGGAAAAGTCAGGTGTTGGAATTTTTAGCCCGAATCTTGATTGGTCTTATTCCGTGCGGCTTCCTGATTTCGTGCCTATTTTCGTGGCTGAATTTTTGGCAGTCGTACTTGCGCTGCGCAACTTAAATTCTTCATTTCTGTCAGCCGTGGTTCTCACAGATTCTCTATCGCTCTGTACTTCGCTCACCGCTAGCATGGACACGCACGTGATAAAGGCATTTCCGGCATTAGTACCTTCGCATTTGAGAACAGTCCGTTTAATATGGGTCCCCGGCCATAAAGGATTGCTCCTCAACGAAGTTGCTGATTCTTTAGCAAAGGCTGCTTTAGGACGGACCGATTCTACCCTACTTTCCTGCGTCCGCTTATGTCACGGCTGCATTTCGATGGAGGCGAAATGTTGAGGCCCATGTGCTGTGCGAATTGTGATTACTATACCGGTTCGAAGCGAAACTAAAACTGCACAGGACGCCGGAGAAGAGGAAGACAGAACCGGCGCGAACTCGTGGAACAAGCACAGTGGGCGTGAGCCATATATTGTCAGGTGAAGAAGAAGAAGAAGAAGCTCGTGCCAGGGTTCGAAGCAGCTCAGCTTCGAACCCTGGCACGAGCTTCTTCTTCTTCTTCTTCAACTTCACTGCTTCACTGGGAAAACTCGCCCGAGACAGCGATTGCGTCGTGGCGGTTTAGCTATGTATTGGGTGCTTTAGCTTTTGTTTTAGTTTTCGTATAGTCTGTAGCTACTTTTGTCCTTAACGTTCACGCAATCCTTGTTGATGTCGACCAATTCTCCTGGCCAGGGGCAGTCCCCCTGGTCAGCCTCCCTCCCGAATAATGAATTGCCTTTAGACTTATTTTTCCGTAGTGGTGTCAGCAGCATTCCTGTTGCACTGGTGCCTTGGAATGGAGGCTTCATCAGGCTCACAAACCCACAGGCGGTCCAGAAGGAACTCAAGGCGACTTCAAACCACTTCCAAACCATCACTGACGTGCGCCAGTTTGGACGAGGGGGCATAGTGTGTAGGTCACCCGATCAGACCTGTGTACAAGACCTGCTTAAATGCGCCTCTTTTGCGTCAACTCCGGTGAGTGCTTTCATTCCACCTCACCTCGCGTGTACCAAAGGCCTCGTACGGGGCGTCGATTCCAGATTAACTCCAGCCGAGACATTGAACAAGCTTTCCGACGCAGGCGTCATTTCGATTTGTCGATGTAACCGACTGGTAAACAATGAGAGGATTCCCACTGAATCTGTTATTGCGACATTTGTGGGCGCGACATGTCCGTCAGAAATAAAGTTATGGCCTCTCATTTTTCGTGTGGAACCCCTCGCATCTCGGCCGATTCAATGTCAAAACTGTTGGAGATTTGGCCACAGTTCGGGAGGATGTAAATCAAATCTGCGCTGCCGCGTCTGTGGAGAGAACCACCGTTCAAGTGAATGTTCCGCAACATCAGAGAAGTGTTGCCTGTGTGGAGGGAGTCATGCCGCAGATTATTCTGAATGCTCAGTTCGGGCTCAGGAGTCACAAATACTGGAAATTATTGACCGCCGCCGCTGTTCGCGAAGGGAAGCTATCTCTATAGTTAAAGGTAGAAATTTCGGGTATTCTGGTATTACAGCCCGAAACAGTACAATTATTGATGCAAATCTCTCGCAGGCAATTGACTCTGCTGTAGAGAAGGCTATGACGAAGGTCGTGGATAAGTTAATATCGAGCTTGTCAGAATGCTTGACACAAATAATCTCAAATCAGATGAGTCAGCTACTGCAGGCTTCCATGGTACCCTTACAGACCTCCGTGACCAGGGACAACACTCTGCTAAAAAGCGCACTAGTCGATGCCCTGGCTCCCTCTGTCGACAAGCATGAACGGTCTGGAGCACTGGTGCGATTAGATAACCCTGCCATCTCTCAACCAAGCACAAGTGGTACCACACACATGGAAATAGATTCTCGAACTCACAAACGCACTGGATCCCCCATTTCTATTGATATAAAGACAAAAAGTAAGAAGAGTCAGTCATCGCGTAAGGAAACAAAGTCAGAGGCAGCAGGTGCCTCTGCAGTTCGCTCAAAACCATTGGGCAGTTGAGGGTGCTGCAGTGGAACTGCCGCTCTGTATTCTCAGCCTCACCTGATTTATAATCATTTTAATCCCGATATTATACCTCTTCAAGAAACTTGGCTTACATCGGATAACAATTTTTCACTCGCAGGTTTTCGCTCTTTTAGATTAGATCGTCCATCGCGAGGCGGTGGCCTAATGATTTTTGTGTCAAATAAGATATGTCACAAGGCGAAAATTTCTTTCAAAATATCAGATTCCGACTGTGAAATTTTAGCATTGGATTTGTGTCTCCCAGGTTATTTCCCGTTTTCTATTGTAAACTGTTATTTTCCTGTCGGTGTGCACAATACGCGTCACCTTGACAGTGCTTTGGCGGCTTGTAGGCAGGACGTATTGCTTGCAGGAGATTTTAATTCCCATCATGTATCGTGGGGGCTAAAGACAGACTCATGTGGCACGCGACTATGGGAGTGGACAACAGACCGCAAGCTCTTGTGCGTGAACCGAGGACACATAACATTTGTTCGAGGCCAGTCACGTTCAGTTCTCTATTTAACGTTTTGTAGCAGTGCAGTCAAAGTTTCGTCATGGTCAACATTTGACTCTGCTACTAACAGTGATCATATTCCTGTGTTTTTTGAAATTAGTTGTCCAGTAGTAACTTTACAACAGTCAACGCGCACATATGTCAACCTAAATAAATTTCAGACATTGTTACAGTCGGCCCTATTGTCCCTCCAGCATGCTGATGGTAAAGAAATTGCTTCTAAAGTTTCTACAATTCTCGAAAACTCCAGGAAAAGATCTGAGTTTGTGGTTCCATCGGCTAAACGTACATCCTCTCGGTGGTGGAATGATGAGTGTACGCGAGATTGCAGAAGAAGAAAAGCCGCTTGGAAAAAGCTTCTACAGAATCAGTGTCCAACCAATTGGAAAAACTATCAATTTCTTGCTGGTGTATTTAAGCGCACTGTTAACCGAGCGAAAGCGGAGTATGACAGCAAGCATTATGATTACCTCTCAAAATCAAACAATAAGCGTGCATTGTTCGCGTATCTTCGGACACGAAAGGTACTACCGATGTCGTTGACATTAGAGTCATGTGTCTTGACGCCACAAGAAATGAGTGTCTCTCTTGAACTGAGAGCGAAAGGCTTAGAAGATCGTTTTACCGCACATCTGCCGGCAACTCAGTGCAAGTTTACGCCATCCCATGAATTCGCTGAGGTATCTTTATCTGAATTAGCCGAGACTGTGCTGTGTTTGCCTAACTCAGCACCTGGACCAGATAGCATCACGAATGCAATGCTAAAGCTTTTATTTTAGCAATCGCCTAATGTTCTTTTAGAGCTAGTAAATTATTCATTAAAGAACGCATGGGTACCACCAGACTGGAGACTTGCCAAAATAGTGCTGTTGCTCAAGAAACAAGAGCAAGGGTATTCTTTAGAGAACATACGACCAATTGCTCTGACATCCAGTGTAGTTAAACTTATTGAGAGGATTCTTCATCGCCGCATAAATGTCTTTATTGATGAAAGGTCAATTCTAAGCCCCTGTCAAATTGGGTTTAGGGCTGGCTGCTCCATCTGGAATGCACACGTCGATTTAGAAAGCCGTATTCACTTAGCAAGGCGCCATAACCAATAGGCTGCCCTGGTGACTCTAGATATTGCTAAAGCATATGACACAGTAGAACATCCGATCTTGATAGACAGATTAAATTCTCTTGGTTTCCCGGAGTATATAGTTGCGTGGAGAGGCAGATTTCTCTTGGACAGAAAATTTTATTGTTATAAAAGTGGCTTCTCTTGGTCTACATACACACAAACAAGAGGAGTACCGCACGGATCAGTTCTTTCTCCTGTGCTGTTTAATGTATTAATGAGCTCCATTCCACGAAACCAGGATATAACTACTTATGTTTATGCGGATGATATCGCATTTTTTGCAGCGGCAGACGATATCCATACCTTATATAAACGTCTGCAGGACTATCTTAACACCCTAGAGAGCTGGCTAACTAGCAATCGCTTTTCACTTAATACCAGTAAATGTGCCGTTCTTGTCTTTCCTCTTCATTACCCTGTGCACATTTCGCTCTGCTACCAGCTGGAAGACATACCACAGTTAGAATCTCTTAAATACCTTGGGGTAATTTATGATGCCTCTCTTAAATGGCAACTACACATTGATTACATAGCTGCAAAAGGTGCACGTGCAATTGGCTTATTGCGCAGGATCAGCAACCACCGTGTAGGTATGAGAAGAGACACACTTATAATGATTTACTGCATGTACGTTCGCCCTATTCTAGAATTCGGCTGCGTACTTTTCTCTGGTGCCCCAGCGTACATGGTCAGACCCTTAATGGTTTTGGAAAGAAAAGCATTACGCTTATGCCTTGGCCTTCCAAAAACAGTTGCAAATGTGGTGTTGTATCTGGAATCGCGACTTCCATCCCTATCATGCTGATTTCGCCTTTTGAGTGTAAATACATTTTTAAGAATTTATGAATCACCATTAAGGCAGTCTGAAACTGTTTTTATTTCTCATTCGGCAATGTTTTTCGGTACTAATTGGCCACGGTTTCACACTCCGCAAGTTATATTTGTGCAACGATTACTCGACCAATAAACGTGCGTCTATGCGATGTACGTCCGGTCATTGACAGAGCTTGTTCAGTTGAAATTGAATTCGATGACATTTTCCCGAATAATGCAAAGTTACTTCCACATCGCATCTTAGATGGCATATTACAAGACCATCTTCAGAGACTCGGAACAAATGCCGTTATTGCCACCGATGCATCACAGCGCGAGGAAAAGTCAGGTGTTGGAATTTTTAGCCCGAATCTTGATTGGTCTTATTCCGTGCGGCTTCCTGATTTCGTGCCTATTTTCGTGGCTGAATTTTTGGCAGTCGTACTTGCGCTGCGCAACTTAAATTCTTCATTTCTGTCAGCCGTGGTTCTCACAGATTCTCTATCGCTCTGTACTTCGCTCACCGCTAGCATGGACACGCACGTGATAAAGGCATTTCCGGCATTAGTACCTTCGCATTTGAGAACAGTCCGTTTAATATGGGTCCCCGGCCATAAAGGATTGCTCCTCAACGAAGTTGCTGATTCTTTAGCAAAGGCTGCTTTAGACGGACCGATTCTACCCTACTTTCCTGCGTCCGCTTATGTCACGGCTGCTAGGTTTCGTAGGCGAGTCGTAAGGGAAGCGTTGATAGATTCCGCGTTGACAAACTCGACAGATTATTGTCACCTTCTATACCCCTGGCGGAGAACAGTATGTCAAACACGTCAGCTGGAAGTGTCCCTTACGAGGCTACGCTGCCGTGTACCGAGCCTAAATTTCTATGAGCACAGGTCTGGTCGGGTTCCTTCACCACTGTGTGCATTCTGCGGAGAGCCAGAGACGATAGATCATTTCCTTTTGAGCTGTCGACGATTTACCGTGGCTAGGAAAACATGCTTAGAAAACCCCTTGCGGGCTCTTGGAATAGACCTGTCTACGCCTGTGGTTCTGTCTTTTGGTGCCTCCATTTCTGGATATTGCAATACGAATGTTTGCTTGGCCGTGCAAAATTACATTAATGAAACTGATCGTTTCTAAATAAGCCAGAAATATCCTTATATTTATTCAAATGCACAACTAACGTTCAATACAAATTTTAGTCTTTTTCTATTATTCTATTTTTCATGATGTGAATCATTACAGTCTCCCCCCCCCCCCCCCCCCCATATTACATCAATACCACTTCGCCATTTCTCTGTAGATTACTGCAGTCCTAAATATTAATTTTTGTAGCACCCAATTCTTGGCCAATCCCCCACAGTGGGCGTGAGCCATATATTGTCAGGTGAAGAAGAAGAAGAAGAAGAAGCTCAGCGTTCGAGCTAGGCGGTTCTCGGCTGGAGGTCCGCTCCGGGGAACCAGGCGACGTCCTCTCGGCGCTGGGCTGTTCCTGCGTTCCGGCTGGGTGACTGGCCCAGGGACCAGGCGAAGGGTCCGCTGTTCCAACTGCCGTTCCTGACAGCTGGCCGATCCACGAACGCGACCTGCGCTCCGGCTGGGTGACTGGTCCAGGGACCAGGCGAGGCCCTGCTGTTCCGGCTGCCGGCCCAGGCAGTTGATCCCGTTCGGCTGCCGTGCCGGGTGGCTTAACAAGTGTCCGGGCTGCTGTGCATAGTAGCCGCTGTGCTACCGAGGTGCCGCGGTGGCTCATACCCCTGCTGCGGCACGAATCCGTGCTGTGTCGTGGGCTGACAGACGCTGACGCCAACGAGCCGGCATCGCGTCGACTGACCGAAAGCCGCGCCGAGGCGTCGACAGTCTGCCCCGCAAACGTCACACGGCGAGACTTTATTTATCAACACTGTTGTTAAAGTACTTCATGTGCTAGATAATTGTAGTTAAATCATTCATTTGAATATGTGCTTATAGTTCTTCATGTAAATAGAGTTAGTGTTTTGTTTGTGTGTGCACTCGTGGCTCGATAGTGTCCTTTGCTGAGCGGTCCTGGGCCCACACGATCACAAACCCCCTACTTTCCATCACAGCGATGTCAGTGCATGTTAACGAACCCCAGGTGGTCAAAATTTCCGGAGCCCTCCACTACGGCGTCTCTCGTAATCAGAGCTGGTTTTGGGACGTTAAACCCCGCAAGAACAACAACAAACAACAACACTTTACATAAAGATTGAATTCAGGTTGCACGCGTTATTTGCAGCGGGGAAGTACGTGCACATTTTCGCTTTGTGGCTGAACCTCGTGCTATGTTGTGACCGGACACACATAGTAGGTCGAGAACTATTATCGCCTTGAGTGAAGCATACACCAGCTGATGGAGGGAACGAGCTAGTACTGTCTCTGTGTAAATTACGAGTTCGTTTCCTTACAACAGGTCGTCACATTACCAAAAGGTGCTGTAGACTTTCTTTCCCTCGAAGTCACTCGCAGTAGGAGCAAAAACTACTTCGCTGATTGAACTCTGATACCTTTAAATGAGTCTCCAGCTTTCGTAATAAGAAATTCCAGACTCACTAGCGCTGCTGCAACGACCCCGAAAGTTTCGAAACGAAGTAATCAAGTTTTTTCCCGCAATGTCATCCAGGAAAGTAAAACAGAGCGCGTGCCTAAGTCAAACCTAAAGGTCTATTCCTGGCTGCACTAACCACAATTCCCAAACAGATCTCTGCCGGAGTCCATGGCCGCATGTCCTGATTCGTAGCAGTGCCTGGTTTCACTGAAACACTGCGGCGAAGCTATGCCATACTACAAAACAAAAAAAAAAGGAGAAAACGAATCCGAGAGTTGCGTTGGCTTGCCGACATACAAAGCATGCCTGATTACCCGCCTGGAACTGAAAGTTTCTATGCGAACTTTGGCAACGCTTCATTTCAGCCACACTAAAATATCTCTCAGCATCTACTGCATGGTGGACGCTGATACTTTTCAGTTCATATATGTTCTGGAATCAAAACTTCTGTACAGAATACAGTCTAATGTGTGCGGCAAAACATAAACTCTTGTTACTGCGACTACTCAGTTTACCCGGCAAAGCAGAGGATTACGTTCTGCACAGGAGATCAGGAAATAGACGAGATGAAGGCACTGGTATTGTGGCTAGTGGACGATAGAAATGATCAGGTGAGGGAATCTTGGGAGTATACTTCGGCATACAAAAGAAGTTTAATGGAATGATTACAGTGATGCTGACAATGACGACGCTAATTAGGACTTGCCTTTTGAAGACGTAGCATTGCTCCATGAAAGTGTACACTGGCAGTGGTAGTGCGGCGCCCTCGTTAGCGAAGAGGGTGGCAATGCAGGCTTGCTGGTTGTTCATTCTGGTGCGAGTTGAGCGCGCAAATGGGACACGGACAAAAAGGAAGAGACGCGCACACACTGACACAGTGTAGCGAGCTCATTAGCTCGCAGCACTGTGTGAGAGACTACTCCTAATTACAGACTTTTATAGCACACGTGGACACGCTATTAGTACAGGAGTGTAATAGCCGGGAATGTGTATGTGCGACGGACAGACAACGTGGACCACTTTGTAGATTTATGCGATGACCTTAAACAGAGGCTTAGGGCGATGGAGATGTGAGTGGTTATATCGGACCCTCAAATATGTTCAAATACAGGCGTGTCCTATGTTTGTTTGGCGTGACTTTGCCAACTATCAAGGTGTCTGAAGTTGAGCGTGCGAACTGTTTATCTGGCTAATAATGCTCCCTAACTGTAAGACTGTTTATTAGATGGCACTCAGTGCAATGAAGCGGCGATGGGCAAGACGAGGTACTCGAAGCGCGAGAGACACTATTTCAATAGCTTCTCGACCTTGTAGAGCGGAACCCACTATCCTGGGAGCCCACTTGCACTGGATTCACTTGAGTCGCTTCTCATCGCTGCGTAATGAATTTACATAACTACTGAATGCAATAATTTTAACGTATTCAGTAGTTGAGAAGAAAGTCGTACTTCAAGCAAGAAATAAAAAAAAAACACATATTTGTCAGTGGCCACAACAACCAATAATCTTCGCCAGCACATTTAAAATGCTGTTGAACTAAAGATGGTGACGTCGGAGTCCCGCAGGTGGTGCTATTCGTTCGCTGCCTTCGGCATGACAGAATCAGAAAACGAGTTCGTATGAGATAAAGGGACCTCTCATCTTTATGACGGTGATCATTACGGGCAGAAAATGTAATGGCCCAATGACAGGTTCATCATTTAGATGTAGGTTATGAAGGAATTCCTTGGTTCTCCAGTAATACGGAAAAAATTCACAGCATATCCACGGGGTGAATGATGATGAGTGGGCGAAGCTCCGGAGTGAATCACCGGTAAACCGTTAATCTTCCGTGTAATTCGCCCAGTCGATCATCATGTAAAGACGTGAGAAACACTCTATTCGAACGCTGGGATCTCGCGTTTAAGGGGACGCTAGCACAAACGCGTTAGAAACATGCAGTACACTCTAGTAAGGGGGGAGAGGCCACAGCGTCTTACGCAGCCCCTTACACAGGCCGGAACGCGCACCGCGTTTGCCGACGCCATCACATGACTGCTGAAAGAGTATAAGGCGGAGAGGCCACAGCGTCTTACACCAGCTTCTTACACGCGCCGTAACGCGCTAGCACAAACCCGTCATCATCGTTAGAAACGGACAGTCTTTCGCTCTCTCTCTCTCTCTTTCTGTCTCTCTCACACAAGACAGCAGATGGAAGAGTGAGAGAGCTCGCGCGCCGGGAGGAACGCGCCGAGGGCGAGCGCGAGCCTCCCGGCGCGCGAGCTATCGAGCGCAATCCTAGAACGAGGTGGTTACGACTACAAGGGACGAACGACCCACGCCTTAAGGAGCTTCGCCCCTAAAAAATATAAGCACGAAGTGGCTACCATCTTATCGAGCGCGGCACCCAAGCGAGCTACGGAGTAGCATTGAAGAGCCTTTGTTCTTTGTCGCGGAAAGGTATTGATTGCTCTTTGGGCTGGTATTTCAGCTGGCAACACGCGTCCTGGCGCACCGTGACATTTCTCTGTGCCCGGAAGTGTCGCTGTCGAGGCTTCGGTGCTCGCATCAAGCACCATGCTTCCATGCAGGCACCATGCTTCGTGAGTTGGCCTCACACAAGGTGCCAGCTATGAGTGATGACATGTGTAGGGTGACCTCTGTGTACCTGGGAAACGTCGGCATTGGCGATGGCCAATAAAACTTCAGAGTATTAGAGGTTACTTATGCTATGTGTGACGCTAAGGGTTAAGAAGAGTGTGGAGTGGGTCAGGGAACCGAGGCGTGTTAAAGACATCTTAGCGGAAATTAGGAAGAACTGGGCGTGGGCAAGATATGTATCTATAGTGCGAAGGCAAGACAGCTGCTGATCATTGAGGGCGGCTGAGTGAATACCCTAGAGAAGGCAAGCGTGGAAGGGGGAGGGGGTTGGGCCAATGAGATGATGAGGTTTGAGGGGATGAAGTGGTCGCAGTTAGCACTGAACCGGGATGATAGGAGATCTACGGGAGAGGCCTTTGCCCTGCAGTAGGTATCGATAGGCTGATTATTATTATTATTATTATTATTATTATTATTATTATTATTATTATTATTATTATTATTATTATTATTATTATTATTGGGATACATTTCTACTAAGTATTAGAATGAACTAGAGAGCAGTATTTCTTGTTTGTTGGGCGGTAGACTTCCTTACGCAATGCGGTCCTATACAAAAATTTCGCAACCACATGTCACAACCTTCAGCTTTTGACTGGTTTCCCGGACGTTTTGTTATCTGTACCTGCGCGTACTCGTTCGGGCACTCGGAAGTTTTCGTTTGGATGCCAGGATAACGGCTCTGGCTTTCACCAAGGTCACTTGAAGGTCGCCGACAACAGAAGTATAAAGTTAACGTCTGGGTGCGGGCTAGTTGTTACTTCCCTTTTAATGGTAACAGGACGAACTTTGTTGCACAACACACCGATACACAGAGGCAGACAAGAGTCCACTTTCAACTGAAGGTTTATTGAGCAGCACTAGCATAATTGTAAATTACCACAAGGTTAAAATCAGCATGATCGGCAAAGGCGCCCTCTTCCACAACACGAAGATGACCTGAGTAAGCACACAGTAACCACGCAAAGTGATCTAGAAGGGCCCACCCATGAAGTGCAAGAGCGCACGTGTGGACGCAGAAAGGCAAGAAAGCTTGCTGACGGAACCGCCTTCAGCGTTCGCGGTAGCTTCCATGATAATTCTTGTGGTTTCTTTGGGATGCCTAGCACCTATGAGTTTTTCTTCAAAATTTGTAGAACAGTGGTATTGTGCGCAATGCACACCCAAAGAGCCTCTGCGGCCATTTCTAACTTTGTTGCAATGTTCTTGCAAACGAACATTGATACATCTATAGGCCTGCCCTACATAGAACAGACTGCATGACAGCGGTCTCTTATACGGAACGTTTGTTCAAATCAAATTTCTTTTTCTTATCATCTATGCGAAGGGTCACTCGCGCCTTGGCTGCAGGGTTCGTTCGAATACAAAACAGTGAAAGTTTTCTAGGAGCAGAAAAAAAAAAACAACGTCCATGTCCATCCGTTCCGCGATCCTCTTGAGTTTCTGAGAAATTCTATGAATGTAGCCCCAACCCTGGTGCCAAGACGTGAACCCTCTAGGGCATAGATTACAAGAAAAATAAACATGTGGATTGTGTAAAAAAAAAGTTGTGTATAAGATACCCCTGTCGTGCTGTCTGTCCTATGTAGAGCAGACAGATAGATGTGTCAATGTTCGTGTACAAGAACACCGCGATAAAGTGAGAAATTCGATTCGAAGGCTTTTTATGGGGACTTTGCGTACACTGTGGCAAGTCCTCCAGATTTTGAAGAAACAGGAATAGTGACTAGATATCCTAACGAAACCGCAAGACTTATCACAGAAGCTGCCGCAAACGCTGAAGGCGATTCAGTTAGCAAGCCTTCAATAGCGTTAAGGAGCTTCCCTTTTTTTAACCTACATGTGCGCTGTTGTTCTTCGTGAGTGGACCCTTCTAGCCTTGTTTGTGTATTTATTGTGTGCCTACTCGCGTCGGGTCTTCGTGCTGTGGAAGAGGGCGCCTTTGTCGACCAGGCTGTTTGAAGCGATATCGGGCTGCCTTAGAAAGCGTAGTTATAAAGCGAAATTCAGCAAGAAGAAGAAAAATGCACATGCTCTGACGAAGATAGGGAAACGACGGAGCATGTTCTGACTGAATGCGGAAATACCCACCCAGGTGTACGTTTGGGCACTACCCTACATTAAGCCTTGTGTTTTAGAGAGAACAACGGGAAGCTGAACATACCCGCGATTGAAATAAGTAAGAGACGGTTAGAATACTGCTGGCAGAAAACTAGAGAGAACGGACAAAAATAATTTTAGGGAAAAATAAGGTCTTTATGCCATAATGGGCAGAGAACTGGACTATGAATTTATGTTTTAGGTACAGTATGGTCGAATTAATTGAAGTAGATTTAAAAGGCATGAGGACAACTTAAAGAGAGAAGGAAAAAAAAGGTTCCTAAATTTTTTTACGAGGCTGGTGGCGCACATTCCACCGCCCCGTTACAAAGGGGACGCTCATAGCATCCATCCATTCATTCTGATTGTAATCTTGCGATACTTAACAAATGTGCTTGTTCTGCTCAATAAACATTCTGTTTAATGTCAGCGCTTGTTTTCGTCTGTGTATCTGCAAGTCCAAAAAAGCTCGTGCTGTTATAAACATTAAAATATTGCAAGTCAATTAGTTTCTGGGGTTTTTACGTCCCAAAACCACGATACTATTGTGAGAGATGGCGTAGTGGAAGGCTCCGGAAATCTCAAACACCTGGGTCTACGTGCACTGATATCGCGCAGTAGACGGGCCTCAAAATTTCGCCTCTATTGAAATCGAGCCGGTGCGCGGTTGGGATTCAATCCCATGACCTTCGGTTGAGCAGCCGAGTACCATAGCCACAAGACCACCACGGCGAGGCGGAAGCTGAAGGAGTTGGGTGCTCTAAATTTTGCGGAATAATGATAAACCAGAAGCTCTTCTGCGGAGTGCAAGATCGGGAAGTTCATTATACGTTCCATGGAAGATACTCTAGACATATGACAGAATGAAACAGAGCGGAACACTTTTTTAATGATTCCAATTCGTTCGTAAAATGTTCTGTGCCTGACCATTAACCTTTTTCCGCGACAGGTTTGCTTCTGTGACTGTCACTACCTTAACGGTGAAGCATTTATGCTTTCATCTGCGGTCGAAACCACAGTCGCTCCGTTCCTTTTTTCGTTGTTCACAGTAAACGAAGTGCCATTTTCCCAGCCACTAAATAAAGCGACGCGTGGATATATATGTACGCAGAAGGAGGAAATTGAGGGAGGTTAACCAAAACTAAACTTTCGCTTTGCTACCCTGCACTATAGCGGACGTCAAAGGGTCCCTTTATTCAAGTATAAAAACATATTAGTGGATATACTATAAACCCTCTGCTGCCCCGTCTTTAAAGTGCGCTAAAATTTTACCTTGCTACGCTGAATGATAAGCAAAAAAAAAAAAGAAGAAGAAAGAGGGAGGCGCAATAGAGGCACGGATTCCCCCCTAACACGTACGTATTTGCAATATCTTTAATAATATCACGTGAGAGGGGAGCGTGGAACATGGTAGCATCCAAGATTCTCGTAAGCAAATATCTGCTGCACGACTGGCCAGCGCGTGAAACAGTCAACTGCGAGCACCGTTTGCTATGCTGTTTACTCCAAGAAAGCTAATCGGCCTTCATAGGCGAGCCGTGCAGACTTACACTGGGCTTGACATAGGCGCACATGCACAACTCCTCTCCACTTAGCCGAAGTGCTCATTTGCACGGCGACGTTTACTTAGCATCGGCCTAACAGGATGCTGAATTGAGCGACGCTGGAAAAGGCGATAGATGTCGAGTATGGTTTCTGCGCTTGGGCATTCTGCAGTAAATCTCGTTACTTTTCGAGATTTATTAGACGATACCGCATCCTCCATTCGGCACCGGCAGGACATTATTAAAGATTGCAACACTTTACTTATCACAGGCAAAGGCTTCTACAATTGTACAAGAACGGAAATCTGGGTTAGTTGGTGGTGATTCGTTTTTGACCAGCTTACAGCGCAAAAGGGACGAAGGCGAAGAACAGAGAAGCTTTCGCGCTGTAAGCTGAATTCTGCAGTTGTGTTTCGTGATTTGATCTTTTTGTTTGCTTGATATGGATTTATTTTGTTGGTTTGTAATTGGTATTGTCCATGTCACGTTGTGTACTTCCCTCAATGAAGGGTGCCTGAAAAGGAAATGTTTATAACCAAAGCCAACCCCCCACCCCCTCTTCCTCGCCCGCCTTTTCTACCCTCGCTCCATTTGTCCTTACCTTGTCTTTACAGTGTTATCTATGACGTGGTTACAGTAGCAGCTGTCACCCCAACAGTATATAGTGTCGACGGGCCGCAGTGTAGCAGGCCTTGTGCGAATTGTTATATGAGGCGGGCGTTCTTAGCGCGGAGCTCTCTTGTCTTTGAGCTCGGCGCAGAACTGGCGGCAAGACCGACTTGTAGAGGACGTTGGCTTTGGCAGATAAGGATGACCTCGTCCATCTCGTCTGAGGCCCCGCCGCGCCGCTCCTGGTGTGACACTTACACGGTCCACCGATAACACTGCTGAAGAATACCCCAAATGACTTCACAGTTTCACATATAACGGGCTCTACTTTGCGATTGTTCCACACCATCTATATCCCCTCGCATAATAACTTTCTCCCTATCAGCAATTAGGATTAGTTCTGACTTAGCTGAACAACACCTAGCATCTAATTACTTGATTTCACTTTGAGATACTTACTGCCACAAACTTTCTGCAGTAAACTTGATGACTAAATACACTTACTCATAGATGTAGTCCATTTAGCGAAAAGGTATTCCTCATATGCCATGACGAACATTGAGTGAAAGGTACTTTAACAATATTCCTGCCATCTGAGTAATTATTTTAATGCTAGTTACGCTCTTCAAACAATAATAAACTGTATATATTTCTTTCTAAGATTACACTACCCCTGCCCAAAAGGTAGCGATCATTTTATTGGTCTTTCTTTTTTCCACGGAATTGTCTGTACGCGTGACAAGGTTAACCGATGAGAATTATTTGCACATTTTCGGAGGACTGAGTGTTATCGTGCAGATCGAGTTATATGCGTCGAACCATTCGAGCGCAACTCAGTCAGGAAGGAATACGTAAGTTCGCGTCGCAATAATTGACAACTTAAAGATTGTCTAGCCTTGACACTCGCTGGCAAATACCTTTGTTACCAGGTTCACGTCCTGGAAGCCATGTAGAAGAGGCGCGCATGTTTCTGTGTCGTTCGACACGCTGGTTAAATCTCATTACAAGTAAAGGGGTCGTGAAACGTGTTCTGAAATTTTTGGTACGCTGCCTGTATTCGGAATCTTGGCCCTCAAATCTATGACATGCATTGTTTCGTTGCATTATCTTGATTGACTTACGGCAATAAAAACGCGATTTCGATTTCCCCAGCCCGCGTTCCCCTCCGCTTTGCAGCTGACGTCCTCCTAGTCGTTGCCATGGCCTCCGAGATTAGCGCGCCCTCGAAGGCTATGTGAACAGGAAGCGTACTCGAACATTGCTTCCGAACGGCAGTACCTCACGATGTCCAAGCATTTAACCATTTTCTAGATTTAATATGAGTGCAGTAATGTAGAGCGAAGCAATATAATTCATAATTTTAGATATCTTCACTTGACGTCACTGAAAAGTCACTGAGGAATAACCTACGCCTGCCTGTAGTGTAACATGGTATTTTCAGGAGCGCAAAAACTCAAGGTTTTTAAGCGGGCGTTATTGAATGTACGCTGACTATTGAGCTAAAATATCTCCGTATTAGTATGCCGAATGTTTATTTAAGCACAATGCAATTTGCGTCCGGGTAGCTCTATATTCTTTTCACGACCCCTTTAATGCCTGAGGCCAGGACCGTAGCCAGCTGGAGGGGGTCAGTTTCATGCACTCGTGAAATTTTTGACACCCCTCCTTCGGCCCCCTTTCCGCCCATGATGTTTAGCACCACATCGTATAACAACTGCAGAAACACACTGTATATAACCCTCCCCGAAAAATACTTCTGGCCGCACCACCGTTTGAGGCGTATTAATCCGATCCAAAGAGACACTCAGAGATTATTCGGTCAGAGCACGTCTCATGGGGACGAGAAGAGAGAATGCTGAATGCCCTCGTTTTTTTTTACCGTTACGCGCGTGGCGACAAGAATAATTAATTCGCAAGAATAATTAACCGCAATGCACGTAGAACAAATAATTCATTCTACGTGCATTGCGGTTGAACCAGCTCACTGATGAGGACTTAGTGAACTGCACAAAGAAACGCGATGCTAGATGCAGTGTTTTCTTAATATGCTCTTCGATGAAAGACCATTCGGTGAGTTCTTGTTGCGAGCTAGGCGAGCTACTTCCAGTGATTATGGTGAAATCTGAAAGGGTGCGCGCAGTGCCTGACACAAGATGCAGATGAGAAACCGAAATGCCAAGGCAGAACCGGCACTGAATTGCGACAGGTCTTCGCAAGGAAAAGTAAAGGAGCCATATTTTCATAAGATCTGCAGGTACCTTTAGTTATCAGCATACGTTAGGCACTAGTTTAAAGTTTACGTTTCTTTTTGTCTTCGTGTTCGTCGAACGTACGTTTGATTCCTTCGCTATACGCAGTACTGCGCTGTCTCTTCTACATCGCGTGTTCGTAACTGTTTCCTTTTGTTTGTTTCTTTTTCGCATTTTCGCCTGTCAGACATTGTATACATTTGGGTACTCTTTGGTACACACTGTCATCCGCACACTACTGGCACGTTTCTCACGAGTGAGTTCTAGCGTCGCATTTATCGACAACACTTGACATTACGAGTTTCTGCACTTCGTCACCTATTGTGTGCACCATCAAGACTATAGGAGGAACAAGTGAGGAGCTTGACGCACATCAGAATGCCATCTGATCACAGTTCCGCTTCCCCTCTTCCCACCCGGGGCTCACGTAACGCTTCAACCGTTCCTGTGTCGGCATAGCGACAAACTGCCTGCACGTGTCAGCACTGCGCGAGAAAGCACAGTTATATCGAATACCAACAGTACTGGGAAGTCACTGAAGAAAAGGTGGAGGTGGGGCGGAGACAGTTTGCAAGCATCATGGTTAATGTGCGCGTTTCGAAAAGCGACAGTGTCTTGTTTGGCAGTGAAACTTTTGCGTATCGGTTCTTCCCGAAGGCAAACGTTCTTTTAAGTACGCGAGCACTGGGACAGCACATCAAGAACATCTCCATTATACTGTCCTTCGATGCAGCCGGAGGAAAAGGTTAAAGCAAAAACAAAAACCTAAACACGGTGTGAATCTAGGTGTTGTCGCTGGAGTGAAGAACGGCCCTGTTTACCTAAGTGACTCCAGTGTTGTTTGACAGGGAAAACGTAAACAGAGAAGCGAGCAAACCCGCAAGTACACGTCGTCGCGAATAGGGGGCAACCAAGCGCGAGCAAAGGGCTTGAATCAAACATAGAGAAATAAGGAATGCGGAAGCGTAGAAAAGAGAACAAACAACACCAAAGAAAACGAAAGCGTCTCTTTCTTTACGATGTTTCCTGAGGAGGGTATACGGGAGTTGAAGGCCGCGATAAGGCTCACCGTCAAAACAACTTCGTAAACGGCGTATCTGAGTTGCCCCCACCGGTGAGCCAGGTATAATCAAAGCAGCACGTGTTGACAACACCCAGCCTCAACGCTAATTGGGTGCCGCAGGTGGGCCTAGGCAGGGAGAGGAGCAAACCTGGAAGGAAACGTAGTTCTGGAGGCTTACCTAACGTCCAGGAACCTAAACTGTTCTTTCGCTGGAAATAGAAAAATAAAGAATGGAAGAAGAAATACTGACGCGACATCTAAGAGACGTGTACCTTTTGTCATCACCTGGATCGCGTGTTCTTGTCAGGCGCCAACCTAGTGAAAGAATGTTTGTCGTCCCTGAGGGAGAAGTAGCAGCTTCGCTCCGCGATGGTGGTATTTGTTCGCGAAACTTCCTTTACAGTACCTTTCCTTAAGGACTTCCATGAAAGCCAAAAGAGTCCTACTGTTGGGCGTTGCTTTTGGCGTCTCCGAACAACCTGAAATAATAACACAGTTCGCCGTCTCGTACCAGTGTGTGTTCAAGTAAAACTCTTTCTTTTTCCAATACACTCCGGTGGTCGTGTCCGGAGGCTCTTTTTGTTTTCGCATGAGGAGACAAGAGTGTTAAGAAATGGTTTGGGTGACAGAGCACCGCGGGGCGTTTGTTTACTCGGAAGTCTGGAATCGCTGGAATGTAACTCAGTCACTGGGGTCTGTTTTCCGTGAACCAGCATCGCTGCGATTGACTTATTTACTGGTATCGTGTGAGATGCCACTGCCGTGTCATTTCGAAGGGCCTCGCACGCATGAGCGGCGAGTACAGTACGGGCGGACTTTTTGCCTACATTCAGTCGTCGTCTTTTCTGAACACTGGTAACGCAGTTGCACTGAAGTAGGACCGCATTATGCCTGCTTTTTGCGTTTTGGTTCTAGGTACAGAATGTAAGCGAGAAACATAAACATTACTTCAACGTAC
Organism: Hyalomma asiaticum; assembly: GCA_013339685.2. Taxonomy (NCBI): domain Eukaryota; kingdom Metazoa; phylum Arthropoda; class Arachnida; order Ixodida; family Ixodidae; genus Hyalomma; species Hyalomma asiaticum. Next base: position 21,695,028 of record CM023488.1, on the reverse strand, counting down.
GAGGTTCCGCAGACCTGATGTCTCCTGTTGCGAATATAGACACCCAGCTTGGCAGTTCAGTGTGTCTGCGCAGCTGGAACGTGGCTCAATAAGCCAGTTTTACTTGGGAATGCACTAAAAAGGCACGTCAGCGAACTTCGCGCACAAGTGTCCTTTGTTCATGTAAAACTTTTCGCGCCGTAAGTGTTCCGAAATGGGACTCTCTCTTTACGGTCGCAAATACATTGCTGCTGAAGTCGCTACAAATAAGGCTGGATTGTATCGCTTGCCGTTAATGAAGCTGCAGGCGAGCGAACTTAATCGAGCAGGGAATATAATTAATGAACTGTAGCTGCTTCTGGTTACGTAGCCTACAGTAACAGGTACAGTCAGATATCCGGCCTGATCCTTTAGAAAAAAAAAGCTATCTACTTCAGCCGATATAGCTTTTAAAGAATCCTGGCATGCCATCACTTGCCAGTGTGCAGCACCGTCTCGGTAGCTGGCAATGCTTCGGGTCAGTTAAAATGGCGTGTCAAGAAGGCATTGCCGGGTTCAGAAATGCAGGAAACTAGGGGTTTATCCAGGATTGCGATTTGGTGGCCAAGGGCTGGAAAGCTTTTTTCATATGGGGCGCAGGGGAGGGGGGGGGGGGGGTGAAGCGCGTGCATCCAGCATCGAGGGGTGTTGTGTGTGTGTGTGCGTGCGTGTTGGGGGATGGGGGGTTGTTCTATAAATCCCTGCATGAAACACGCACAAATGATGACGCAGGTGCACGAGAATTGCGCACAAGAATCTCGCTTCTTCGTGCAAAAACCTGACAGCTAATCGACACGGAGAGTTTCCTAGCCTAGTGAGCTCATTGTTCCCAGAGCAGCGACAAAAGAATCCCGCGGCCCTGTAACCTGCACTAAAACTGCACGGACCAATGCGCCAGTGTACCGCCCGCGCATGCTTATCTCTGACGACGTGGGCGATCGCATTCGGAGACTCGGGTACGGAAAGGTTTCGCGCTCTGATGTTCAGGAATGTTCGTAGGTGAGCGTCATCTTGAGGTTTCGTTTCAGTGGTGGGAATCCGCTTCGAGGACGCGGACAAAGAAGACCATACACACACAGCGCAACATTCAACTGTATTGTGAAATAGAGGCGGCATCACTTATATACTATGTTCACTGCACGTGGCGTCTTAGCACGCGCTCGGCATTCTGTGGGCGCCAAAAACTTTATTTCCTTGTCTGATAATGCAAAGGAGGCTACACTGAGGCAAGTTTGTGGATTTTGACAAATCAATTTCGCTTCGACGATAAGCTTAGCAGATTGAAGGCGATTACGATAAGCTACAGTGGACTGATTGAATATAGGGGTGCACTTGCACTCTTGACAATGATTTCCTAGATGACGATTAGCCTTCTTTTTTTACATTATTTTTGTGCTCCCTTAGACGCGCAGAGGAACAAGTGGACTTGGTCTTCGTCAGGACGGCAACTCGATCGCCGTCCTGACGAAGACAAGTCCACTTGTCGATACGTTGGCTCCAGAGACATTCCCTACTCTACATCGTTTATAGCGGTCTTATTTTTTTTTTTTTTTTTTGTAATTTGGCATCCACTCCGCTGACAGGAAGGCTTATTCCCTAATTTTTTGAACTGGCGTCTCAGAACTGCTCGGTCCCGGACCGAAATTCAACATGACAGCGGCAGAGCCGCGATCAATAAAAAAAAAAATTGAGAGGTCGCCATGGGAAATGGGCCCTGGTCATGTGGTAGGCAAGCGGTAGATAAAATGTGGCTGATCCCTCTTGTCAAAGAAATCGGTATAACACAAAAGTGAAATGTCTCTTCGCATAAGGAGTTGAATGTTCACTGTTACATCGAGCTGAACTAGCCCACTGCTATCTTTGCTTCGCTAGTACAGCACCGTTTGACGTGGATGAACCCACGTTCACGCATTCAACCGCACGGCTAAAATCAAACGAGATACTACGACTCGTGGCGTGAGGTCATAGGCTACGACAGAAGAAGAATATATGTGCATAGCCGTTATCCGCAGTGTTCATGTAATAAGATGGCCTGATTTTTATGTTAGAATAAGAAAAATCAATGCGTTAGGAATGCTGTCGAAGAGACGCTAGCGGTTCAGCCAACAGTAATAAAGATCTCAACAGATCGTGCAAGAGCACAGAGAACGCGTGAAATTTTAATTGAATTCATCAGAACCTCTATTGCATCTATCATGAGAGGAGTGAAAGGGGGGGGGGGGGAAGGGAAAGCGTGAGGGGCGGTAGGGGGAGAAGAGGGGTTGTTACGTACCAGGGCAGGCAGAAGACTATCGTCTTTCGGGGCGAAAAAGCACATATGGAGCCATTCTTTTTTCTTTCTGCATGTTACGTGTACAAGCTCTAATGCACGCAGCCTTCGATCTGAGAGCGAAGGCTTCTGGACAGTGGGATTTCTCATCTTGCCGTTTATTTGAAAGCAGTGTAATTCCTCTGGCAAGTGCTTTACAATATAAAAAAATTCGATAATTTGCTCGAAACTAATTTGCAAGTTAAACGGATACGCGCAGTCGGCTTGACCTGCAGTTCCTTCTGTGACGGTTTTCCCAAGCATTGCGACAGCTTGCGCATGTCGGAGAAAAATCGAAATGAATTCTCATTTTATAAACTTTCTATCTTAAAACCACCGTTTCAGGCACACAAGAGGACCCTCGTCGTTCAAATTGAGAATTTTAAAATTTCAGTGTCACCCCTGCTTTAATTAGTTGCGCTAATGAAGGGGCAATTCGTAGTGAGCGAAAGAAACAGGGCGATGATTAATTCCAAGACGTTACGTTTTTACTTACTTTTTTATTTACTGAAGACCTGCGATACGCCGCGGACATTTGATTTCGAGAAAAAGGTTTATTTTTTTCCAGCCGAACCCGAGCGGCTGCAACATGAGCTAGAACTGCGCAACTTTTCACGCATGGTTAATGAAGTTTATTTGAGTGAAAAAGCACGAAAAGGCCGAGCTTGAGCCATACATGCAAAGTTGCGGTGAGCACGTCTCATCGTGTATCTTTCTTGATTGGTAAAGTGACAACATTCCTGGGTTCTTAACTTTCGCAACCAAATAAAGAATATTTAGGGGGACGCATTCAAGATTGTATCAGAGAATGGACATTCTTTTGCGTGAAAGCCTGAAACACCATAGGTTCTGTACTGCAGGATGCTGCAATGGAAGTTCGCGAGTTCAGTTCTTTCGTTGTCATCCAAAATCTGACAACTACGGCGATAATTCGGACTAGGTACCTCGTTATGAGATAGTCGGTAGCGAGCACTGGCGAGTTCGTTTCATGTACGTGTAGGTTGTCCTGTCAATGAAAAGGGCTAAAAAAATAAGAATTCTACAGTATTGTACCAGTTCCACAAATGCATTCTCAAAGTTTATCTAAAGGATATAAGAACGCCCCACAGAGTTGGAACACCGGCAGAAAGAAACAAAAATTAAAGGTCCACGAACGTACTTTATCTCATAAGAGGTTGAATTTCGTACACCCATAAGTTTAGCGCTCAGATCAATTACTTCAGCCAATGGCAGCAGAAATTTGGCTGTGTGATTCCGCTAATGCCCATTCTGGATCTGTGAACGCCTTGTCTGACAGTTTTATTTCGATTCGCGTCTAAAGTGACATCCCTTGCGGCATTTTGGCAGAACTAGCGCTACTGCGTTATGCATCTTCGCATATCCATATATTAGACGTCAAAGTTATTTGTGCTATATGTATATATCTGATTTCGGAGTATACGATTACCTAAGAACACAAGTGAGATATCTAGTTGAAGCACATGCATTCTAACGAGGGAAGTGTTTGTGTTCAGTTACCAGAGCATCAGACGCGAAGTGTTTGGATTAGTACATTCATTTCTGCGTTCTGTACTAGTGTTTCTCATTACAGTCCCCCTGATGTCATTGCTATGTTTATTACTCAGATTAATGTAATCCCTCGAGCTATAGCACAGAAAAAGCATCACGGATCCTGGTGTTAAAGCGAAAGCCTTAACGTTTCTTGCGGAGGTCTCGCTGTAAGAGTTGTCCAAGTCTTTGTCAATATTTCGCCAGTGCCCGCGATATGAAAGAAGCTGTCACGAGACCAGATGAAGCCCACGAGTGCACCATATCTATATGTGATATGGTGCACTCGTGGGCACTGGCGTGGGCACTGGCGTGCACTCGTGGGCACTGGCATTAAGACGCCGTGATATGGTATACACGGCGTCTTAATGGTGTAACATCACAAGGTTACATTTCTCAATGACGCTCGTTTAACACCGTAAAAAATAGGAAAACTCGATGTGGTGTCGAAATTCTCAGATCTTTGACATCCCGGCCGTGGCAGCTGCATAAATTTTATTGAATGCGAAATGTTGTGGGCCCCGTACTGTGTGATGTCCGCGCACGTTAAAGAGCCCCAGGTGGTCGAAATTTCCAGAGCTTTCCACTACGGTGTTTCTCTTAATTATATGCTGGCTTTGGGACGTAAAACGTTCTGTCGGTCGTGACGATATCATCGCGCGGTGTGGGAGCATTAGGAAAACAAAGCCAATTCGTGGTTTTTCAAAGAAAATTTCGTTGTTTAGCTAGGAATATAACCTTTGCCCTTGATGTGGTAAGCAAGCACGTTAGCTTTCATTCACAGCTGCTTATCAAGTGCAGCTTGCGTTGCCTCAAAAGTGTTGGTGTCGTTGGCACTGGCACCGTTCGGTCCCTTCTGGGTCACTGCACAAGAAAACAGAGTCGTCATCACAGCACGAGAATATCGCATCATCATCATGAAAGCCGGCGCCCGCACTTCTGTCTTCTTTTGAGGTTCGAGTGTTCAAACACAAGGCGGCACGCACATAACGCCTGCGCGCTCTTCAGTGCACGTGTTACGGGTGCGCCGCGCAATGCGTTGCAAACGAAGAAGATGTGAACATATCTGAGCCTTATAATTCTCCTGGATTTCCTGCGGAAAAAGAAAGAAACAAGAACGAAAGAATAAAGGAGAAACAGGGAAAGGACTATAGAAAGAAAGGCTCTAATAAAGAGAGAAAAGAAGAGAAACACTAACGCACAGACATACAAACAGAAACAAATGAAGAAAGAGTCAAAGGAAAGAAAGATAACGTTTCGCGCGCAGTTACGTTATCCATGTAAGTATATACGTACATTAGACGTCGAAATTATTTGTGCTATATGCATATCTAAAACTGCGGAGTCAACGAATAGCACCAGACGAAGTGAATCTTTATGGCACACGGGTGAACTTGGACAAGCTTGGTACGCAGCTTTGTTTCCTGTAAAGGAGGGGCTACTGCTTTACAGGGAAGGGGCTACTGCTTTACAGGCACTGCTCTTCTTTCTAAACGAAACTGCTGACCCAGTGGCACTAAAGCGGCTTTTCAGGCAGCTGAGGTTCAGGACTGGGTGTGGTGGCACGGCGTACTGGAACGCATTACGTATATATAAAACTTTGCTTGTGAGAGCTGTTGTTTGTGGCCTTGTTTCTGTCATGTTCCGTCTTTCAGCGCTGTTTCGTTCCGGTTTTCGGGGCCTCCGTGACCTCAATTGCTGGTGGCGACAGCTTGAAGTGTTCCATTATGAAAGAATTATCTGCGCATTATAAACTGGCTGCGTTCCTTTATAGAGGGCGCAGCAGACGTAGCAACGCGAGAGTGGTCGGGTTCTGCGCATTACGTTTTCACAATAACTTTTCTTCCACATAAAATAAAAACACACTCTGTCGTCCACGGCTACGCAGGACAGGGAAAGATTTTATATACACTGAAGGCCTTTGTCCTTCAGTGTACATAAAATAGGATGATGATGATGGTGAGGAAATAAAAAGGTTGTATGTGTGAATGTGAATTGCGTTTCGTACCTGCTGCTGCACAGTTTCATTTAGGGGCGAAACTCTTTAAGGTTTGGGTCTGTCCGTCCGTTGTAGTAGCGCGCTACCTACTAGGAACGCGGTACTAAGATGGCGTGTGTGGGAGGCGCGCCCTCGGCGCGTGAGCTCTCTCACTCTCCCATCTGCTGTCTTGTGAGAGAGAGAGAGAGAGAGAGAGACAGAGAGAGTGAAAGGCGCGCGTTGACTATGGAAACGCTCTTCGATGAACGAGCTACCAGCTCGCAAAGGAGGAGAACGCGCCCTCACCCGCGAGAGACAACGTTGGCGCAGGCAGCGTCTCGTAGCGAGTTTCTTGATTGAGAAATACCGACTGCTTGCGTTGGAGAAGCGTTCACCGGCCACCCATATATACATATATAGGCACTGGAACTTGACCTGCAATGAAGTGCCGGTGGGAGATTTCACTTGTGCGTAGTTGAACCGTAAGGATTCGTAGCGTGCGCGTTAACTAAATTAATCCGGAACTCGGCACGATCTACGATGAACGTCCCGAGCTTCGCCCACTCATCATCATTCACTCCGTGGATTTGTTGTATTTTTTTTACTTTCCTGTTTAGGTGTGCTTAAAAAAAAAAGAACGGCCGAGGCCCCGATGCTTAACATATTCATCATTTAAAAAATAATAAAAATTTTCGTTGATCCCTCTGCCATCGGAACCGTTACAACACGAGCGCGAAATCTGTTTTCGCGGAGCTGTGGAATGCATCGGCGTCAGCCTGGTGAATTGAGGGGCGTGAAATGGATCGGGCACTTTGGAAATGTGAATCCGTTCCAAGTAGACATCAGCGGCACCTCAGCATCAGCGGGACATCAGCGGCACAGCACAGACATGAGCGGCACTGCATAGGGACCCTCGACAGTTGTCCACAAGCGTAAGTTCTCGAACGGCTCAGATTCCTCCGGAGACTCTACCTTGCACACGGCGGAAACCTGAGCAAAACCTGCCGTAAACCAGGAGCGTCCGCAAACGGTGAAACCTTGAAAGCGAAACCGAACGAGTTGTCAGCGGATCATTCGGGAAAACAAAGCCCGCTTAAGCGAAAGGAGTATTATTTGCTTGTAGACAGGCGTCCTTGCGTTCTTAGAGCAGAGCGTGTAAAAACACAACTGGGCTCATAACATGTATTATGTAGCGGCCGTGGTTGTACTACATTGCCCAAGCATTGCGCCGCCAGGCGGCCCCCACGCACCGCAGCGCTAAGCTGCGATTGTGACGCTGAAACTACCGAATCACTAACTACCAGCGCGCATTAGCACGCCAGTCTGCTTCACTCCATCGTTTCTGGATGGCGGTAACACCTCTGCGAACCAACAATATACTGAAAGGGAGGCGATACCAATTTAAGGGTAATTTTGCTTGCCAGACACATTTGCTTTAACCGGGCATGTCTTAGGTACAAACTCTAAACAGGTATAGTGAAGATATAAGGCCCGTCTGTTCCCTTTGTCTCCAACGTGTCGGTGGTGTATACGTAGAGCTTCCAGTTCGAATTTTCGCACTCCGGATGATTGTACGATCGAGTCAGAGCATGTGGCACTTTTTCATTGGATACGTTCGTTCGTTTTTAACACCAAAGTGTTTTATGCCGCGGTCCACCAAGAAGTATCTGACGTACTTCCCTAGCGCAAGTGGACGTCTGAAATAAATGAAAAGAATGGCAGGTTATCGATGTGGCGCGTGGTGGCGTCCTGCCGGCGTGTTGCTTTCGCAGCGCCACGGACAGTGTTTGGCTGAAGAGAGTCTTGCAAATGACGGTCATTTCAAAGCAGGTTCATTACGGCTTAGTAAGTCGCGCCGTGTTGTGGCCGCATACGCTTCTGTAAAGTTCGCGGTAGGTTTCATGTCCAAACAATCTGCGTTGCTGGTAGTCATCTCGGGACTACATCTACTTCACATTACGGGAAAGCCGGGCATCTTGTTTTTCATACGTTAGCTAACGTCGCAAACGTTGTTGCTATGGTAAGCCCTTGCTCTCCGCGTACATTTATTAAGGGCCGTCGAATTCCCCGCCAGACCGATCACAGTGTGCAATACGTTCGTTGAAATGCGTCGCTGAGTGAACTGCGATAACTGCCACTGCAGACCGAATCTCTATACCTGCTGGAACACCAAGAGCACTAGCACTGGGGGACGGTTAGATGACACACACAAGCCAAGGAACCTATAAGCAAGAGCTGTCGCAGGCGACGGAAATGCGGCGCAAAAGTGTCATAATCACTGAACTCCCGAGGCTGAAAAGAGAAATGGCACGTGGGGCTTGCGCCGCCGCTCGAAATGTGAGTTCAAGGTGACGGCGCTTGACAAATGGCCGCGGAGCGGTACGTGGCGAGCCCAGCTGCAGCTATAGTTCCCTTTTGAGATCAAGAATATCGGGGTGAGTTTATTAGGAAAACTTAATTTAACTCGCCCCTGCTATACAAACAAGGGACGAAACTAGCCGAGACACGCGCTTTCAATTGCAATACATCCTTGAGTTATTAAGAGCCGCAAACATACTGTAGCTGGTGGCTCGATGCACCATGTTCGCAGTTGCTCAGCTAACGCAAACACTCGGCCTCGTTAATTTTCGTGGGCAACCTGTAGTGCGGGAAGTCGGCACACATGATAGATAATCGTCGTACCAGAGGACAGACGGTAAGACCGCGGAGATATTTGCTGGCACTGGGCGCTTTTAATATTATTAGGCTACGGACAGGTTTAAAACTCTCTTAAATGCTAGCGGGGGGGGGGGGGGCGAGAGAAGGCAATGGTGGTGTGGGCGCGTGGCTAGGCGTAGGCTTGTACACGGTAGTGAAAAAACGAAGTAACTGACTACAAATACGATTACTTCATTGTAAAAGAAACCATAAAAATCTACAGTGAAAGCCTTGGAAATGTAATCGAACAATTACTCGAAGTGATCTATTACATCCCGCGTTACTTACCGCAAAACTTTTCTGAGATAGCACGTAGACACACAGACACAGCGTATATAGCGGGGCCACCGATAAATGGGATTGGAAAAATTGGTACCTCTTCCTCATCCGAAGCTCAGCTGAGGTCAGTCAGTTACTCTACGAATGTTGCAGACGGGCTCTTTCCCGTCCCGGGGCTTCCTCAGTAAGCTATACTCGGACGTGGACCCTGGCTGTCCCGACTGCAGTGAAACTTTTTGTTCTATGGCTCACATGATCTGGCGATGTCCCGCGTTGCCTAACGACGTTCTCTCTAGCGAAGCTGAATGGGAGGAGGCCATCACAAGCACGGTGCTCCAAAAGCAAGCCCAGGCTATCCAGAGGGCCCACGAAAGGGCAGAGCGTCATGGCGTTCTTTCCTCCACGTGGGTGCGGCCAGCGGTTACAACGGCCTCCCGCTAGGGAGTCCTTACGTAGCTCCTCAGGATTAATTAAAGTTCATTGTCTGTCTGTCTGTCTGTCTGCAACAAAGGTACATGAAATTTTCATGAAAGGTATAACTTTAGCGGTGCAGGCTATCTCGTCCACATTCAAAGCTCATCTTGAAGTTTAAGAAGCTGCCTTGATGGGTGTACTATAGGCAACAGAGGCAAGCGGAACACGACTCAGCGCACTCAGCCGCTCCAGGATCTCAAAAGCGGCGCTGTTATCTAGCTCGGCGTAATCGGGTTGAGAGTGCCCAGCCTAACGTTAAACTTCCCCCGCCTTGTGAGTCCCGCAGATGCTACGGCTGCCTAAGACGTGGTCCATTTACTTTTTTTTTTCGCCGATAGGACGTGCAGGTAATGATTTGCTTGAGGGCAATAAATAAATAAATAAATAAATAAATAAATAAATAAATAAATAAATAAATTAGTACCCTTACCCGTTGAAGGAAATACATGAAGAGTTACAAATTTACACTAAAATAATCGATTACAGGTAGTCTTCTGGAGCTCCCTTTACAGGCAAGTTTGGATAAAGAGCGGGTGAATGGGGGTGGGGGATAAGGCAATTCAAGGGACATTGCCTCCGGACTTTCCCGCCGTTCTCGACCGCTAAATATCGATTACCTCTTAGCTGTTACTTTGCTAGATTACTTTAGGTGCGAGCGACTCCTCCTACTATGTTCCTTTATGAAGCCTTACGGTTCACGTGTTTCTCGACTCATTTAACGTTTTGTACTCTGCGTACCTGTTTCATTTGTCCACTTTACATTTGCCGAATTTTGACGAGCCCGCCATCCTCTATGAAGGTGCACGAGCTCCGTGAGGTGCGTGAGGGAGAGGCATAAGTGAGTTACCGGACAGCGCTTTGATGGTTCACCCGCTCGGAAAGTTCACTGCTCCAAGACCGCATTAGTTGCGTAGCAACGCTTTCATATTTATTGCGTTCTCAGCCTTCTCTAGTATAAAAACGAAATATGAGGTTGTGTCATACATCGTTACTTCAGTGCGTAAGAGGAAAAACAGAATGAGGAAGTGATTGTTCGGCGTGATAACTGCGCTTATAATGAAGAGAATGAAAAGAAATATCAGCGCCCTTTCCAAGACATTGTGAAGATGGTCGAACGGCGAAGATGTGTCAATTAAACTGGAACGCTCGTTTCAAGCAGGTGGTGCGTCCTTCTTTCTTTCGTTTCTGTGTTTCTGTCTAACTTCCTTACTTTCCTTGTCTTGGAATGCCTGAGCTATTACCGTAATGGAGCACTTTAGATCAATGTTGAGGGGTGGGTCATTAACGGGCGCTGTAGTGTAGCGACTCTTATCTATCTATCTATCTATCTATCTATCTATCTATCTATCTATCTATCTATCTATCTATCTATCTATCTATCTATCTATCTATCTATCTATCTAATCTCTTTTCATTGAGTGCTATGAACAGAGTGCTAAAACAGAATGCGGATGTAGCCGCGGCTGCAGGTACAGGGATCGAACCCGCAACTTGGACCTAACGCACAAGAACGCACGCGCGGACTACCCACAGCACCTGAAGTTCTCTGAAGCTCACATGGGACCCTGCCTTCAGGATCGGCCCACTATCATGTAGAATTGAGTGAAATCGGAGACAGGATGTCAAAGGCTCGACCTAGAAGAGCTTCCCTGATAAAACGATTGTGCCTAGATCAGATTGGTCAAGCAGCCTAGAGAAGCGGTACGTTGACGCTGCGATAAGCATGAAATATGTTTCAGGGCTTCCACGGTATGAACGCTGGCTGACGATTCTATCTTAAAAAAAAGAACTCTCTTGTTAACAAGCCAGAAAGTGAAGGGCGCATAAGTGACGACTAAAACACGGGAACAGGCCTTTGGTTCCGGCGAGAACGCGTGCAAAAAGATACTTGATTTATTTTTCGCTCTGTTTGACATATTATTTTTTAATCTGTGTGTGTACGTGCATATGTATATATTTATGTATTCATTTACGGCCTGGTATAGTTGTAATTTAGCAATATCTTGTTGTCTGATTTCTGTTATAACTATCTCGTCAGGTTGTGGCGGTTTGCGTATTTTTTTAAAATTCACTCAGCTATTTTTGTTATTCTGTTTACGTTCTGATGAAATTTAAACTAGATATGTCATCCTTTCACTCCGTAAATTGTTGTATTGCACTTTATACGCTTGCCTATCCCTGCCATTTTGTACGGGGTCGTGGTCCTAGTCAAGTCCGTGAAGAGGCTTTTTGACCCCTGCCCTCAGCATCCCAAATGATGGTATGTTGGAATAAATAAAGTTTCAAAGCTTCGAAGTTGATTCCGTCGTGAGCGCGGGCCGAATGGCACTTAATGTCGGCGTGAGCGTGGGCCAAAAAGGGGATTGAGGCCGGAGCGAGTGCGGGCAGAAGGGCACTTGAGCCTGGAGTAACTACGAACTTAAAGCACCTGACGCGGGCGAAAGTGAGAGCAGAAAGGTACTTGACTGTTGGAAAGAGAGCGAACGCGACATCTCTTCAACATCACCAAAATTGCTTGGACTGTGGCCTAAAAGATGATCAGCTACGAAAGCGAAATACGATCTCAAAAGTTTTAATTTAGGAAACTTAACTAGACAAACGTTCGTGATGCGCAGTCGTGTGAATTTGTCTATGAACCGGTCGACCTTCTAAATATGCTGGGTAGTTTAAACACAAGGTGTGCTGAATTGTGCACTTGTGAGCTCTCCAGCTGTGGAAGTACTCCTGCTGATTACATAATTTTTTTTTTGTAATGGACACTTATAAGCCCTGATGCGTGAAGGGACTTGTCACCCCGTGTACTGCGGGTACAACTGGGACCGAATCTAACGCTTGCAAAATTTGCTTCAGAGCGAACTTTCTCCAGGGAACCGCCCAGTGCCGTTATACTTTTGGAAAAAAGCTTCAGTTTGCTATTTGATTTCAATTATTTTCTCCATTTTATAGCTTTTACATTAAATAGTAGTCTTATCACGTTCGTTTAAACCATATGTCACTTTAGTTCAACTACATAACGGACGTACTGTAGCCTAGACCAGCTGCCGTGTTCTTCCAGTACCCCGACGTTGACAAGAGCACTTAGTGATTGGTTGAAAATGCACCAAGAGGAGTAATAAGACGAATCATAGCCTGCGGGAGTGCAGACACGCACTATGAAACATCTTGCTCCTGCTGCCTTGCGCGAAGTCGGAAGATCGTTACATGAACGGAATGATATTTCCTGGTTATCTCCTGCATATGTGACACGCGTTCTACGGGAGACGCTAATGAGATACCGTAATACGACTGTCCACTGGGTTTGACTACGCTGCGCTCTGATCGCCCTTGAATCGCTTGCAAATATCGGACTACGCTTGAGTTAGAGAACGCTGATCCTAGACGTTGACAGCTTCATTTTTCTCCTGATCGACTGCGTGAGACTGGCCGTTCTGCAATATGGAAATAAAATGGGAAGATATGTACGGCTCAGGAGTTAACTTGTATAATTTTGCTATTGGCATTTTCGGTATTGGGTTAGCAGGTAAGGGCAGGGCAGTAGAGATGAATAGAACAAGAAGAATAATCTGCTCGTCAACTCAGGAGTTAACTTGCATAATTTTGCTATTGGCATTTTCGGTATTGGGTTAGCAGGTAAGGGCAGGGCAGTAGAGATGAACAGAACAAGAAGAATAATCTGCTCGTCAACCACTATATTTTACCAATTACCCAAAACGCTTCTAGATCGTATTAAGGCTTTCAGAGCAGTTCGTGCTCATCATGGATGGTCCAGGATCGAAAAGCTGCTCCGGAGTAGAGCCGACGGTTTCCGGTAGGTTGACTCGGTTAAGCAGTCTTCCGGCTACAGCATTCTCGAGGTCAAAGAGAGGCGTTGGTTAGAAGGACAGATTAAAGAAGACAATCTTTTTTTTTTTTTAGGACATCAGGGTCTTTCAATCAGCCCCTACGCGGGTAGAGAACCATTAGGGCTTTAGGAACAGTTTCGTCTGGCAATGGTTTGCATCAAGACCTAATTGCTCTGCCTTCTGTGATCAGGCTTTTGTTAAATACGCATAGCGTTGTGCCCGGCGTGGTAGCTTGGGAGGCTAGATAACGACGTGAGACGCTGGAGGTTGCCGGTTCGAATCCTGCCCACTGTGGTGGCGTTTGGATGGAGGCGAAATGTGAAAAACGCCCGTGTAGTTTGATTTACGTACACGACGAAGAAATGTGAGTGGTCAAAATTACTGTGGAGCATGCGGTGCATGGCTCATAATCAGTTATCGCGATCCTGACTTGTAAAGCAGCGTCGAATATTGGTGGATGGCTGTGTTCAAAATATTAATTAATTAATTAATTAATTAATTAATTATTTCTTTCATTTATTCATTCATTCATTCATTTTTCTTTGAACAAAGGATGGTTCGGGACTAGGATTTGCAGCAGCAGCAGAAACTTGACAACGGTCCCAACTCCATATGACATGGTGTTGCGTTGGCCCTAAGCAATATAAGGAATATGCAACATATAAACAATACAATAATAGGTAATACCAACATGGAATACTTGTAACTATTGAATTAAGACACTTAATTATAGGTAATGATTTACAGGATAGTCAGAAAGAAATATTACCCAAGTTGTGACTTTAAAAGCAGTGGCAAATTGAAGACAGGAAATGGCTACCACATACTTTATGTCCTTATGGTATTTCTGAGTTTCTGTGTTTTTACTTCACGAAGAGTTAAAAATTTGTGGTTAGAACTTAAAATAAATATAGAATGGAAGTTCATCCAAGCTACCCGCCGTGGTGGTCTAGTGGATATGACACTCAACTGCTGGTCACGGGATCGAGTCCCATCCTCGGCGGCTCAACTTCCATGGAGGCGATATACGGTATGGCTGTGTACTGTGCGATGTCAATGCATCCCCAAGCACCCGTGGTGGCCGAAGTTTGCCGAGCCTTCCACTACGGCGTCTCTCTTAATCATGTCGTGGTTTTGGGACGTGAAGACGCTAAAATAATTATTAGGTTCATGCAAGCATACTTCGTCGTCACACTTTTCGATGACACCTTTGCTCCGCAGTAACACTTAATGCTTAGAAAAAGAAATTGGGCACCCACGCACTAGTGCTGAGAACATTAAGGGCATACATATTTGAAAATATGTTAAGTTCTGCTTTGTAATATGTCAAGTGCTGGTTTCTTAGACATTGCTGTAATGTACTTGAGGTTTGTTTTGTTTTGCTCTGTTGTATTAGTTCTGTATAACTTACCCACTCCTGCTATAGCCCTGCACTAGGGCTGCAGTGTACGTAAATAAATAAATAAATAAATAAATAAATAAATAAATAAATAAAGCGTAGCTGGAATCGCTCCCTTCCTCCTTTCTCTCCTCCTCATCCCCACTTCCCTTTCCCACTCCTTGCTAGGCTATTGTTGTTGTTGTTATGTGGGGTTTAACATCCCAAAACCCCCTCTGATTATGAGAGACGCCGTTGTGGAGGGCTCCGGAAATTTTGACCGCCTGGGGTTCTTTAAAGTGCACTGACATCGCACAGCACACGGGCCTCAACATTTCGCCTCCATCGAAATGCAGCCGCCGCGGCCGGGATTCGATCCCGCGACCCTCGCTACGCTACGCAGTACGAGACTATGCTATGCTGTAACTACTCCCCTCCTCCTCTCACTTCTGCTCGCCATCGTCTCCGTATCCCACCCAGTGCTAAACCATACTTGTAATAAAAAGAAGGCCAGAAGGAAGACAAAAAAAGAAGGCCAAGCCGCAGCGTTGGCGGTGGTCTCGCTTGGCCGGATTTTGGCAGGCTTGAAGCTCACCGTTTATCGGAGCTCGTATTTGATGTTCCTTGACGCTCAGACGTCAATAAACCGCGTCGTATTCGGTTGGGATGCGTGGGTTCCCAACACCAACCAGGAACTTCGCTTGCGGACGGTTCAACCTATTCCTGACCCGAACGCCAGCACCGCTGCCGCCTGCCCTGTCCAGGCCGGACATTCGGCAGTCCATGTCGCCAGGTAGAATGCAATGCTGTCAATGTTGGTAGAATGCAGTAGGAGAGCTATGGTTGTCGGTTATAGTGTTTATTAATTGATTTCTGGGATGTTACGTCCCAAAACTAGATATGGTTATGAAATACGCCGTAATGGAGGGCTCTGGAAAATTCCCAAAGTATGCCCAACGTCATCATGACACACAAGGCGCCCTGACGTGGCTTTTTGCCCCTTTCTCACTCCCCCAGAAGCAAAAGATAATGAGCCTTTTCAGAACAGTTATCTTTTTTTCACTTGGTTCCGATGTGATTATCGAGCATGTTAGGGCTTTCAGAGCAGGTTGGGCTTACGAAAACTGGGGTCAGGTTTGAATGGTTCTTGTATTGGTGGGCCGATGGTTTCTGGCGGTTAAAGCTCGTTAATTAATGGAATGGCTGCACCGTGCGGTGGGATAAATTAAAAACGGTTCAGATTATGCAGGAAAAAAAGGAAACTGTTTCAACGCTGCAACGCTTTTAAATAAGCTCCTAAGCTTGGAAAGCAGATTAGGGCTTTCCGAATATTTCAGGCTTGAGACGGATTCCATCACGGTTCAAAAGGCCTATTTTCGGTAATTGTGTGCCTGCCAGTTTGGTGGAGCCACTTTGGTCACTTAGTGCTTTACATTGCGCGATGCAGTAACCACAAGCTCACCAAAGAAGGGCGCTTCAATAAGTTAGGGGATGTGAAAAAGAAAAGTTCTAAGCAGGCTTGTTTCTTGCATGAAAAATCGCGCAAATTCATTCACTGTGAAGCCTTGAAAGGGCTCATTACCTATAAAAAAGAGAGTTTTTCGCGCATTCTTATGGCAGAAAAAGAAGCTCTGCTTGCAAAGGATGTTATCCATATAGGCAAGCACAAAAAGCAGACTCGTACAAAAGGTTCGGTTTGTTTGGAGCAAAAATAGGAAGAACAGCTTACAAGTCATAAAGCCGTATCTGAACAACGACGAGTACTGTCATTTTTCGTTTAATGCACTAGAAAGACGTTGAGCGACTTCTTGCCATTCGAAGGTAATGTCAACTTTTTTAAAATTCATTTGGATACTAATTACACTCTGTGCAGAGAAACGTTGTATGTTGCTTCAGCCACTGATCACAATCCAGACTCGGAAAGATCCTTATCATTTCTTTCTTTCTTTCTTTCTTTCGAGTATGACGCAGAGTATGAAAGAAGACTTGTATTTGAGGGGCGTACAATAGAAATGCTCACCTCACGCATTAGCAACCTGCCAGTTCAACGTCGTACAATAATTCGGGCGAAACAGACTGCTGACGCATACGCGGGCACACGTATCTCCATAAACGGGAAGCTTATTAAAGCGTTCTAAAGCACGCTACGAATTCGTACTTAGATCACTCGGCTAGAACGAGAATGGGTTACCGCTCTGTCCACGTTTACACACTTACGTACACTCAGGCAGAACAACATAAATATCGTTAGCCTTACGCGTGGCACAACTCTGTCGTGACGTAGTAGAAGGGCGTAAATCACCCTAAGCATATTGCTAGCCTCTCGGGATTCTGACGTCACACTCAGACTGTATACTAGCATCTTTGGCACACAGTGTGCATGACAATGGCCTTTAGAGCGGCAGCGAGGCAGGTGGTTCCAGAAATCGGCGGTCAAAACAGATTGCGTAACTTCAGTATAAGCGAGATGCGCGATTGGAAAAAGCTAGGAACGGCACAAACAGTCAAGTTCCATGTTTGCAAGCAAACAGCAAGATACAGAATAACCAACCAAAAGAAAAGGGGTGGGGGCGGGAAGGAGTAGAAAAGTATATAACCAATATCTGTAGCACTGCGAGAAACTTCGGTTAAAGGTAGAAAACGAAGTTAGCGATGGATGAAGCGAGATTCCAGCGCTGAAACGACATTGCCTGTTCTGAAGAGATAACAGATTAAGGGAGGTGCGGTATTTGGGCGCCTTAAGTGGCTTTGCACGGGAAACCGAAAGACATCAACAGAATTGGCGCAGCCCATAGCATCTCGAGGCTTACCCTAGAGAATGTTTCGACATGCCTCGACAGTTGCCGTCGCTCTTCCAATCGTAGATTGATTGTGACCTCCCTTCTAGTGCAACTCGGCTTACGGTGCTTACCCGGTACCCGGAAGAGACGACGATGCCTGCCGTCCTCGAAACAAGCGTAAAAAATCTACCACAGTTGGGGACGAAAGAGGGAAGGTTGAGGGGAGTGGCATCGGCAACCGACTGCGGAAGTGATTCGCACTTGCGGAACAATAGAATCATCTTTAGCTCCACGTTGCCGGGGCTTCAAATGATATCAGCCTGCGTCCTAACCTCAGCAATATAAGAAGGGCCCTTGAGAAACCCTGCAGCGCTCTTTGTTCGACTGGAATATACCGAGGGGTACAAGGGGGACAGTTCCAGGGGACGTCTCCGATGACAAAACAAAGTGGAGGCGTCGGTGTTGTCCGATATCGAAGGGCCATGACCAGTGATGCAGTGCATTGCATGGAGCCGGAAGCCTGCGGGTAGCTTTTATTTTGGCGGGACAGCGTGGGCACCAGCGAGAAAATGCAGTCATTCTTCTTGTCCGGGACGTGGCGGTCGTTTAGTCTGTAACCGGATGCACGGAGAAAGGGAGATCGCAGCGTTTTAGCTAAAGTGCGAGGGCCAAGAAGAGTGGGCTTGATCTTGCTCGCTGTAGAGGGAAATCGCGAGCTTTTCCAGGCCATACTTGCGCATGTAGTCGCTACAGGATGGCAGCGGGCCCCGTTTCCCAAAGGCGGCGTCGGGTCCTGGCCATTAGGCCTTGTTTTTAGCGTGCCGCATGACCACTACCGGGTATTGCCGACAGAATATACGATCACCGCAAGGAACAGGCGTTGTTTCCTGTGGGATGTTAAGCAAAACCTCTGAAGGCCTTGCGGGAAAGCCAACAACATTGTGGTAAAGGAGGGCGAGTGTGCACATGACGTAAAAGGAAACCGTTGGGCATCCTTGGTTCGAGAACGAGTTGATCGGAAAAGTGATCTATCTATCTATCTATCTATCTATCTATCTATCTATCTATCTATCTATCTATCTATCTATCTATCTATCTATCTATCTATCTATCTATCTATCTATCTATCTATCTATAAAATAGTTAATAGTTGGGCTAGTTGGTGTTCAGACTTCACGTTCATCGTAGTTTAGCGCAAAGGAAACACACACAGTAGAGAAGGACCACAAACAACAAAGGCGCTACTAACAACTGATTTATTGAAGGTGGAAAAGACAGCTTTTATACATCCAGAGATCTGCGCAGGCGTACCACAACAGGAAATTTGAATATCGGCAAACAGAAGGTTATCACACTAATCAAATTCCTATCGCGCCTGGTGTGATAACCTTCTGTTTGCCGATATTCAAATTTCCTGTTGTGGTACGCCTGCGCAGATCTCTGGATGTATAAAAGCTGTCTTTTCCACCTTCAATAAATCAGTTGTTAGTAGCGCCTTTGTTGTTTGTGGTCCTTCTCTACTGTGTGTGTTTCCTTTGCGCTAAACTACGATGAACGTGAAGACTATCTATCTATCTATCTATCTATCTATCTATCTATCTATCTATCTATCTATCTATCTATCTATCTATCTATCTATCTATCTATCTATCTATCTATCTATCTATCTATCTGTGGTCTCCTGGTCACCTCGTTCTCATGTACGGCAATACTTGCACGGCAGGGTACAAATGAATGACGATTTGACATGGACGACTGATCTTTGCACCACTAACCTGTCATGTGCGCCACATCATGTCATGTACGCCACGGTTAACGACTATGCAATCATGTGTGGCTCACCTCCTTTGTGCTCTGCCCACGGTACGCGGCTATGCGCCACAGGTGCTAGAAATTTATGTAGCCTATGGTAATGAAGCATCATCTAAAGTAGACATATCGCAAATTGGAACACTCAAATAAGGAAAGTACACCGTTTGTCGTAGTTTGAGACTGAAGCATAGTCATCAGAAACGTACAGGCACACACGCAACCTGCCAAGCAAGCACGTTACCACCAGCTCTGCGGGTTCTCACACACGGTATCTATAGTAAGTAAACCTATTGCACCGGCAGTTGTGTAAGGTGAATTGCACTTGTAACGTGTGTTAAGCGCCATCATGACAACGTGTTAAACAACATATGATTTATTATAACACGGCGTGCGTTTGTCCAAGTTTGCTCGATCCCGTAGGAATACGTCAACAAACCACGTTTATGAGGCGCACATCACCGCGCCGAGTTGTCCACTTCACCTCTATGCAAAACAACGGTATGTTCACCGACGTGAGGGCTAACGTTACGTCGTACCATGAGCTGCTGTTCGATCGCCATGGGGCTGTCGACGTTCCTGGTTAGCCCCCGATAAGCCTACGCCCATTCATGAACTTTGCACGAAGACCTTAATCCTTATACGCGTAACACTTGGCTTAATGTCAAACAATTACTCGTAGGCCATTTCATCGCAGACTGCTTCGCATGACACCGATTTCCACAATGCGTGGGATCTGCAGCACCTTTTTTCAATGTTGTCCCAAAAACAGCACCGATCAGTCTTGGAACTCCTCTCAACACGTGAGCCAAATGTTATCGCACTGCAAACACAGGCGGAATGCGTCCGTGTATCCCTGTGTCAGATGTATATCCTATTTCTTATTTAAGGTAATCATACCCTAATAGCCCCGATGAGAAAAAAAAAATCTTAAATTTTCATAGGTGCGCGCGGAATTATTCCCGGGCTTCCTCTGCCATACACACACGATTTCGGCAGACGTCAAAAACAGCAGAGAAATCCGCGCTTGCTCAACATTATTTATTTTTTTTCCCATTGGAATGTTTCTTAAAGACACTTGGCGAATCCGCACCTGCGCAAAGGTGGAAAACGAAGATCAAAGAGACACTCTTGTTCATTTTCCATTGAAGTCGTAATTGCGATTCGCCGTTACGCCAGACGCACGGACTAAATGTCTGGTTCATTTTGCGAGCTTTCAAAAAGCAGAGCAATCCAGCCTTCCAGCTGCGAAATAGAGGACTTCCCGCTGCGCTTCAAAGTCAATTCCGTGTTGTTTCGCTGTCACGCATTTGAACATCGTGAGAGCCCGCGCTTTATCAAGGGCTTTCGAATTCGCTTCGTCCGGAAAAGCCTTATGCACATAATGCTCGCAACAAAAGAGCTGAGACGTCTGGTGGAAGCCGAAACATGTGCTTTTGATGTTTGCGCCGCGGACTCGCATTCTGCGATACCGAGGTATTCTAAAATATCGTTGACAAAATAGCTCAAAGAGCCCTTGCATCACATCGCGTCAGGGTAGAGCAGAACTCTGAGCTCCATGACACATGCAAGTCGAAGAAGTATTTCCATAATGGTCATACGGTAAGTAATCCGGTGTGCTCAGCATAATGCCGCCATAAGTTTGCAGACGAGTGCACAGAATCAAAACGATAGCATGTGCAGTTGTGATAATGTTACCTGTTCTGCTAAGGCTTCCGCGTTAAGCACGCGCACACCGTTAAGGAACAACCGCAGCGGGCACCGGATACCATTTTAGGTACTTGAAACCGATGCTAAATTTTCGTAGTTCTTGAAAACTTGAAAGAATGCGAACCTGTTTGCGAGTGAATAGTAGTTATAACCTCATGCGATGCAATCACCACGTTATGATAGCTCTTGCCCACGTTAAGTAAGGGGAACTGTTTAAGAATTAAATGTGGCTCGGACGTTATGCAGGCAGAGAGAAAGCTATTGCTGCTCGCTATCAAGTTTAACCCATTCGGTCACCGTATGCGTATTTGTGTACGCAAGTTATGGTCGAGTTGGGTAAAATAAAGCAAGATATACTGAGTATTAAACAAAATGGCCCTTCTGTGTAATGAGTGTGTCTTCATTTTTTCAAGTGCACTGCTTATTCATTCCGAGAGTCGCCTTGCTGAAGCCAGTACCATGTTCGAGGAGCCGTATGACGTGGAACTCTCTGAGAACAAAGTTGACTTTGTGAATTTTATCGTGTCGGAACATACACAAAACAATAGCAAACTGCATTCGTGTTGCTGCCCTGAGGGTGAGATTGCTTCTATGAAAAAGTGTAACAGATTTATCACGGAATATTCGATCAACACATTAACTGTTGCATGCTTGCGTGGGTTGGCACTACGAACCGGTGAAATACACAAGCATTTACTTCTTCAGAAACGTAGGTTTCCAATTATTCCTGGCGTTCCGTACCTCAACACGACACCACCACTTTTCGCCACACTTAACGTGATCAAATTGCCAGATGTGTACGGTTCTCGGTTGCTGTATTCGTAATGTCGTTTTTAGCGACAAATTTCCGTCACTATTAAAAGCGCTGTCGGGACTGCACCGACAGCTAAGTCACTTACGCGCCTGCATCCAGAATAGATCATGCTGAAGAGGCGTACTAATGACCCAACGCAGTCATTAACCTTCAATGTCCCTTCACTTCCCATTAGGTATGAAAAGGGAGGCGTTGATGTTCATGCCTTTAGTAGGAAAGAAATGTTGTTATTGTTGTTATGTGGGGTTTAACTTCTGAAAACCAGCTCTGATTATGGGAGACGCCGTAGTGGAGGGCTCCGGAAATTTCGACCACCTGGTGTTCTTTAACGTGAACTGACATCGCACAGCACACGGGCCTCAACATTTCGCCTCCATCGAAATGCAGCCACCGCAGCCGGGATTCGATCCCGCGACCCTCGGATCAGCAGCCGAGTACCATAGCCACTGGACCACCGTGGCCGGGCACCAGGAAAGAAATTCGATTGCACTTTTGCTATCCAGCGTTCTATGATGCCTGTACGTGCGTAAACAGCTGCAGTTGCAAATGCGTTATTCTCCTTCTTTGATACGTTCAATAATGTTGTCAAATGCGTTTTTCACTTTTGATATTTTCATTGTGTCACAGCCAAAAATATAGAATAAGCGCACAGTGGCGCTGTCGACTCTTTCTTACTGCTTCGTAACTCTGTAGAATTATTAATGGTAAACATGAACTGATGTAATGCACAGGAAGTGCTTATATACTCCCTTTTGATTATTTCGCACTGACTGCCCTGATATCATAGAGGGCCTTCAGGCGCTCTCAAGGTTCTTGCTTGAAGGATCCCAAACAAATTATAACGACTAGACGGAAATAAAGCTGATTCTGATCCTGTGCTGGACTGACCGCATAATGCTTATATATGTAATTAAAGTCTAAGTTGGAATAATTACTGTAACCAATCAACATTCTTTCCAGCATTCTTTTTCTAGAAATGGAGTATCTCGTGTCCGGGAATGAAGTTGCACAAGTCTGACACATTTAGAGACGCCATTTTATTATTTGTGACAGCATGAATGCATCTTAAAGAAATGGCCGTAGCATGCACAGCGGTGCTGATCGGCACCTAGCCTCTTCAGGCTTTCTCTACGTTTTTTTTTCTTTTTCGTGTCCCCTTTTTCTATTATCTTTCATTTCCTTCACCCCTTTTCCCCTGCATATAGGGTAGGCAGCCGGTCTCAGCACTGTCTAATCTCTCTGTCTTTCCCTCCTCCCCCTTCTCCTCTATGTTTCTGCTAAGGATTCCATGGTTATGGTAAGTGGTGCTGGCTTGCGGGATATACGAAACCGTTCGTCGTATTCAAAGCCATTTTCACGCATGCGGAATATGAGTAAACAGCGTAGCTGGCGAGCAAGCGCCAGAACCTGGCGAACCAACGCTGGATAGCAAAAGTGCAATCGAATTTCTTTCCTGGTTCTTGTTGCTGATGTTGTTGCCTCTACGAATGTCATATTTCTCTTGATGTTTCTTGATCTTCTGTTTTCGTTCATATTCCTTTCCTTGTTTATCTCTTTCTACATATTTTCGTGTGATCTTTCTTTTGTTTTGCTTCATTTCTTTCCATATTGCACTCAGGTCTAGTGGTCTAGTGAATGAGGCACTCCAGCCCTGATCCGCATGTCGAGCGGTCGAATCGCGGCCGCAGCCGCTGCATTTCGATGGAGACGAAATGCTGAGGCCCATGAACTGTGCAATGTCCGTGCGATCTAAAAGGCCCCAGGTGGTAGAAATTTCCGGAGCCTTCCATCGCGGTGTCTCTCATACTCAAAACGCAGTTTTGTACCCAGAACCGCCGAAATCGATCGAATCAGTCTACACTTTGAGCACACAGCCAGAAAGCGGCGCTTTCTTTGGAGCTCTCGCAAACACGCAACCCGAATATTATTGTGCTACGGCGCACCAGACATTTTGCAATTTAAATTCAAATACAGCTGGAAATCGCCCGTTGGCTTTACAGAAAATGACGTCACTGGCACAGTGGCAGCTGCGACTAGGCCGCTCGGCTTTTCTCGGTACCTTGAAAGTTCTAGACGTATGGTTGAACTCGAAGCGAACAAATGAAGCACTGCAGAGGATCTCTCCACAGTGGCGCCATCGACCAATACTATTTCCGCCTCTAGCGGTGTATTCGGCGACCGCCTCCAGTAGCGTCACTTTGTTGAAAGAACAAACAGCAGGAGCTTTCCGGCTGTACTTGAAACCACAAGTTCTGCTCGCTTCTTCCTAGGGGGCCTCCGCTGCTGATCGGCATCGTTGCTCGAATATAGGTAGAAAAAAGAGTTGCGGGGCTGCCTTAAAATTTTGATGTGTAGTGTGCTCCTGCGCACAAAAAAGCGGCGAGCCGTGGTTCTATTTGTTTTTCAACATACAAAGATGGCGCCAGGGTGAATCCCGTAGGGGTACTTAGTCTCTGGCGACGCAGCGGGAACAGCAACGTGGAAGGTATTATCCGAAAGGCGCGAAAGCTTTGAAGCTTGCAATATTACTCCCCTGGGGCCAATATAATAACGTGGTGAGCCGGGCTGACAGTGTAAAAGAACATGCGGCGTTGCGCAAATCAAAGTAATGCGTAGCGGTCAGCGAAGATTTCCCTACGCGGCATGGTTTGGCGTTGAGCGAATCATTATGAGTATGGTCGACGTGTTGGCGTAAATTAAGCACTTATGGGCGTAACGTGGGCACAAGGGTTCGCGAAAAGAATGTGCAGCTGCCCGTTTGTAATTTTCATTGCTTAAATAAGCATTGGATAAGCTTATTACAAAGTACCTCGGCGATGCAGGACACGGGCGAAGGAAACGAAGTGTTCGGACAAGACTCGGGCCTGCCATTAGTGTTGGTTGGCACTTGCCTGTGTATATATTGTAAATAAAAGTATCCCCGTAACAATATTTAGTGCAAGTTTAAGAGCGCCCCTGAGAAAACCTAGCTTTCTTGCGCTCCAGAAACGACCATGTGACGCCAGAGGCCAGCGTACACACTATTCGGTGACGTCAGTTGAATACATTTAGAAACGTAAACAAACCAATAACCCCCGTTTGCTCGAAAATGATAGATTCCCACGAAAGCTAGAAAGCTAGAAAATAGTTAGACCCCGTGCTGTGCCAACGTACGGAAGAAATGTGGAGCTCGGTTTGTTTGTTTGTTTGTCCTTATGGCTGTGAGGGGCCCTCTACAATAGGAGGTTATGGCGCTGACTGGACTTTATTCGTCAGGACGGCGACTCCTGACGAAGACAAGTCCACTTGTCGAAATGTTGGCTTCTGCCACATTCCCCGTTCTACTTCGTTTTTAGCGATCTGTTCATCGATTAAAGATAGCACTGTCATATACTTGAAATAGATCGTAGTGTTGTCCCTTTGTAGAAGGAGCATGTTCAGTGAATGCATAAAACTTAGACTTGCGAATGGCTTGAAAACCGGTGAAGCCGCAGTCTTTCAACAATTGTGAAATGACTACATGAGCACGCTTCAGTGTTAAGTAGACTCTCGCGAGTGACCAAACTAATGAAATGTTCTTGTGTTCTTTCCCTTTCTTTTGGTCAGTGACCTATTGAATGTCTTTGACCGTCTATCTATTTAGGGTAACACTCTTTTTCACCTGCAATAAAAGAGAGAAACAGAGCAGCCGAGGTCAAGTACTGTATGCCTCAACCTCTGCACAGCAGTCAGGTTATGGCTGACCAGAACAACGTATATGTAAAGTCTGCGAAGTGTGTTATTTTGAACACTTAAAACGCACAAAGCGAGTATTTCTTTATAATCCTACTGGAGGGAGAATGTGCTGATAATCGCTGACGAGGGTTTCACAGCATTTTTACGCAGAAACCCGTGGCATATTTTAAAAGGCACCGTGCCTATAGACGAATGCATACGTGCTAGCTAAATAGACAACGCCGAAGTTTCAAATTGCAGAGATGCCTATCGGTTAGCTTGCTTACGTTTTTGAAAATTTTGAAGCACAGAGAAAACCCGATAAAATTGTTCTTTTAAGAGAGTATTCCTTCCTTGCATGTTCCAGAATCTCGAAATTTACTTCGCTACATGACCAACAGAAAGTGGTGATTGCGATGGCCGAATAAAATCACCAACCTATTATGTACCTAGTGTTAAGGTATATATTTTCGAGACAGTTAGTTTGCCTTGAGTGTGTTCCTATACCTGACTCGCGTGTCAATCTTTGATTTGCCGCGAAGAAGTGGCTCTTCGAACTTAGTGCGCCGGGGCTACGGTAGAAAATCTTGTCATCGCTGTAACCGGCACTTCATCTGTCCTCAATGATGCATTAAAGAACGACAGTAGCTTGTTTATTCTGCTTCTGCCACGGAGAGAGCAACAACGCCGGCATCCGGTGCAATGTCGCGTTTCTTATTAGTCACGCGAAATCTGAGCAGATAAATTTGCTTTTGTGCGGTGAAAACTTTTCCGCTTTACTCATCGAGCGATCGGGTTCTTGGAACACATCCGATAAAGTGTTCTTAAAGTATCTATGCACAAGAGGTTCATATGTTGGCAACTCTCCGAGTGAAACTTTAATGTAAGCTGCGCGTGATGTAAATTAGCGACCGGAAGAAGTATCGAACCATAGCTCCCTCTGCAGTTCGCGTCCCGTTTTCATTAAAGATTAACTTGAAAGAACGCCCCCTGTCCCGTTCAATTTGCCCTATTAGGGGTGTGTGTCGAGTTTTTTCCTGGCTGTGTTGTTGCGGAACGGTTCCGCTTCGCCTCATTTCCTATCACCGTGCGGCATGCTTTCATGGCATTTTGAAAGAGCTCGCTCTGAGTGCTTCGCCACACGCCGCGCGCCAAATCCTCGCGGGAATGACGCGCGTTTGACGTCATGACTAAGCGTCACGATGTTTTAAGGAGAATCGTCGACTTCAGCGAAACCGCGCAGCGTCTCAGTCGCTGTGTAACGTTAGAGTCAAAACCAGGAGCGCGGTAATTAGTGGCTATAGACATTACAGACTATAGGCATGTTTTGATTTCACCGATTGGCCGTTAGGATATGTAAGGCTGAGAGCGCCGCTGGCTACAGCTTATGGAGTTCATTCGTGCAGTTTCACCCACTTATTCATCGGAAGTGAATTATCGGAAGTGAATTTTCCGAACTTCCGCTTCTCGAAGCTGCCGCCGTCGAGGCAACCAGATATCTTGGGTCAGTTGGTTTTCCTTGATTGTTAAACGGCTCGAGGATGGAGCGCCTTTCCTCATCGTGCCTAGTCGGTCATCTGTTCCTATTCTACTCGGACGTCACAGTGTTACCTGTAACGTTTAAACCAACGTTACTAGAATAAACTCAGTTTAAAAGCTCCGCCGGAGAGGCGGTCCGCGTGGCGGTCGCGAGAACTAGTGGCGCTGTAGTCACGTCTTGCGCTTGCCGTTGGCTCTCGCCACCGGCGCTGGTAACGGCGCAGTCGACGTGCACGTGGGTTGCAGCAACTGGTACAGTAGCGCACCCAGGGTTCGATTTTTCACAAAGGGCCAGGCACGCGATTACACAGTTGTTGCGTGTGAAAAAAAAGTTAATAAAATGCCAAATAATAGTAACATCAATGACGATGATTATCTTTATTTTTTTCGGCGTTTTGCAGAGAAATTAGCGCCACATTCTTCTAGAACATAGGAGCAGTTATAAGGTGGGAGGGGGGTTAGGCCGGCTTCAGGGGGGGGGGTACAACCCCGAACCCCCCCCCCCCCCGTCGGTGCGCCACTGAACTGGTACGCTTTGTTCACTCGTAATTTTTGGTTTCTTTTTTTGTTTTTTTTTTCGCCAATACGAAGTGCCTTGGATGAAGACACATACGTCGTGTACGACGCGTAGCGAGGAGCCACAGGATCATTTACGCGCATTATGCCGACTTGCTTTGCACCGGGGTGCAAGATCGGAGTGCATCGTTGCAGACACCGCAACGATGACCCCGGTTCACGCCACTTCGGACCACCAAAGGACCCTACGGAATTCAGGAGGTGGGAGCAAGCTTAACATCGCAAAGTTGAAAGCCCACTCCGAAATGCAACCTCTGTGACCTTCTTTTTGAGCACGGCAATATTATAGAGCGCTACTTTCACGTTTTTGCTGGACAATAAGTTTTGATCCCTCGGAGAAAATGGGAGCTAGCGCTTGGTACGCTTGTTCGCAGCACTTCCACCCCATATATATATAAGCCAAAATGTTCAGGGTCAAGGCGCAAATACCTGAAAAAAAGCATGGCGTCCCGCGAAAGCCCTGTGCCCAGCTCGTCGACGGAGGAGCCGTCAGAAGTAGAATAGTAAGACGAACGACAAGCGATTACCGACACTTCCGGACACAGAATTGCCCTCGCATCACATTCACATTCGATCACTTGTCAACTGTCGCGCTACGTTCAAAGCAATGGCTTTTTGAGTGTTTTTACGACGAGGTAACGAACAGTAGGTGCGGAATATTTTACACTCGCCGGCTTGTGAACGGGTTGTGCAAAAAACAGTTGTAGTTGATGAGCAGTTGAACCGCACAGTGAACAGCTACATAAAGCAAACAGCTTTCGTACAGTCTAAGCTGTGCTGCGGGAATGGAACATCTACTCTGCGAAGTTGACGAACTGAAGGTATGTGAACGATAGCGACAGAGCTCGTGCAAAAAAACTGCTTGGTTTTCACGTTACGCCAGATCTGTCCGAATTGTTTAAGACGTCGTAGAAAGGAGCTACTGCAGACACCAGCGGAGGCAACCATTAAGAATTTTAAGATGAAGAATCTCAGAAGAACGTTTCTTAGGGCCACAGCAGCTCGCGAGAAGCAGGAGAAACAAATCAGGGAACTGAAAGGACTTAGAAACGACCTCGGAGGAGAGTGCCTGAACAAGCAGCTGGACTGCCTCCCACCGCTCGAAAAGGTGGCGGTTGCAAATGCATTTCGCAAAATCAAAGCAAAAGCACCGTGTGGAATGCGTACAATGCAAAATGGTTGCTTAACTGCATGCTTGTACGAATCGCCAGCCCACAGGCCTAAAGACTGCTGATAGACCTGAATATGCTACCACTGCCAACCACGAACCGGGTGGCACAAATACTGGAGGCCATTTAATATAAATATGGATTTGAAGCCGTCTGTCTGGAATACATACAATGTCAAATGAGCAAGCAGCTTGGGGACGCTTCTTGTCGATGAAATGAACGAGTTCAACAAGTCTACCTACAAAATAGACGGCTTTGTTGATTACGGTGGGATCGCGAAGGAGGGCACAGCTGCCAGTTAGCCGACCATGCGTTGGTGGTTATATTCGTGCCATGTTTTAAGGATGAGTACAGTCTATAGCAAGTTTTGTCACAAAGGTCGCCGCACCTGGCCGTGTGTTGGCCGAGCTTGTGCTCGAAGCCGTTTTGCAGCTGCACGAGTACGGTGCGGCCGTTATTGCCGCGGTAAGCGACGGTGCCGGGAATAACAAGTTTAGGTGGTAGCAGTTTGGCGTTAATGCATGGTGCCATTTTAGACACCAGGCATAAAAATTCAACACCCGTGCAATCCAATGAGCAATGCATGCGGGTCGATGCATACAGACGACCTTATGCATATCCACTTAAGTAGTGCACAAATGGGATGCGGGAACGTCGACTGGACGGACGATAAATGTTTAACTTTCGCAATAGCACTACTAGAAAGCCGCCGTGCGAAATGCGCGGTGGACCGCCGCTGTGCTCCGTCGTAGCAGACGACGCGCCGAGAATAGCGGAAGACGCGACTGCAGCGCCGCAAGTTCACGCGACCGCCGTTTGGACCACCCTCCTCCGCTGGCGGAGATACGGAGCTGCGAAACTGAGTTTGTTCTAGTAACGTTGGTTTAAACTGTTGTAATCATCGTTACAACGCCGGCCAGCTCCCGGCGTTGTCGTCGCCACATGCTAACTGGTCATCAGCAGAAGTGGTCGCCGTCGTCTCAGGCTGCGTCGAGCGCCGGGCCCTATAGGTAGGCCATGGATAATAGATGAGCTCTCATAACAGCCGACCAGTGGTATACAGCTTGCACTACCCTCTCAGCACGGTAACCTTTAATCTATTTTATAGGTGCACAAAAATGTGAAAATATGCTCCTTTACTAAAGATTAAAGTACTTTAACCTTTATAAAGGAGCATATTTTTCACATTTTTGTATACCTATAAAATAAACTAAAGTTTACCGTGCTAAGAGTGTATAGGCCAAAGAAGGAGCTCCCACGAGGATTGGTCATACCAGAAGAAAAACCATCCCAGTTTTGACCATCGCTGATGAAGCTGACGGCTGACAAACCTCTGTAGAATCTCTGAACTATGGTTATCAAATGATATGCGCTATTTACTGCCCCAAACATTAGATAGTTTGTTACAGTAAATAATTTGTCGTTCCTTTCCATAAAAATTTTTCTATGTATGTTTCTAGAAGGCAATCAACATTATTGCTAAAGACATGTGTTTCACATTGCGTAAGGACTAATAATTTCATGCTGCTGTTGCTACGTGCTTAATGAGGTGAAAAAAGCCTTTGTCAAGTACTAGCGACTTTCTGCTTTCACCTCGTAGCATCACTCTTGCGACTATTGTAATTTATTTTATTTATTTACAGAGTTCCTGCAACGCCTAGTGGCATTACTGCAGGGGTGTATACATACAAAGTCCAATATGGTTGCTAACATTTCTGCAATAGTACATCTTAACATTTTGGAAAATTATAACGATATATAATAATTACAGCATTCAATCAAAAATATTTGCGTACAATATGGCACGTGGCAAACAGGTACAAAAAGTGAATAGGCATGTCACTATGTCACAACGATGAAAAAAAAAAGCGCTGTTGTCACTCAGGTTACGATATCTTCGGGAAGTTCATTCCAGTCTCTAATTGTTTTTAAAAAGAAGGAGTTGGCGAAAGTTGTGGTTTTGAATGCGTACTCTCGTATTTTATGTGTGTGCTGGCATCTTGTGTCTCACTTGATGGTGAAATACGATTCAGTTCAATTTAATTGGGAATGTACCAGGTGCTCCACGTGAGCGCTGGTGGGCGAAGACGATGGGCGGAATGGGGACTTGGTCCGCTGGGTTCTCAGCTCGAAGACGTCAATGTAGAACGTAAGCATTCAGCCGCTTGCGACCATGCGTAAATCGCCACTCTCTGGTCAGTTGTGCAAACCTCTGTGTATCGAAACGCGCTGGCGCGGTTGTCACTGCATAACAAATAAGCAATGAATACACAGAGAACCGTCAAAAAGGTAATATATAAGGAACTTCTAGCTAAAGTAACACACTTAGACAAATAACTAGCGCAGTAAAGATGAAAAAAGTGAAGTTTCTTGCATCGCAAAGAAAATAAGGTAATTGGTGCACAAAGACAAATTTCAAGAGGGCACGTAATCTGTCCTATGGAACATTTTATGAAGCTGTTCGCCATAGTTGTCTAGTGGCCGTGGTGTTAGAAGGATGACACTAAGGACGCGGGACCAATCCGGCCGCGGCGGTCGCATTTACCCAAGGAGGCTAAGTTGCCAGAGGTCATTGTATAGAGCGTTATCAGATCACGTTATAGTACCTGAGATGGTTAAAACATTTTGCGCTCTCCATGACGGTACGCCTTATAAGCCCATCGCAGATTTTGGCATGCAAGACGTCGTGAACTTGATTGTCATTTTGTGAATTCAGTCTCCTTGACTAAGGCGAATTTTAATGAACCTACCTTATCATTATCGCTTGTTGTACTTATCTTCCCTGTGCCCTTATCATGCTTCGTGTACAGATTAGTCCAGTATTTTCAAACGAGCCTTTCACACCGCTTATCATTTTAGTCCCCTTAACATGGCCTCATGTCACAGGGGCAATAAGGAAAAAAAAGCGATAAGGACAAGATAGGTTTATGAACTAACCTCGCAGAACTTAAGTCGACGAAACCCGTCTTGCCTGGAATGCTCATATAGTCCAGGGAGAAAAATAGAGACCTTGAAAATCTCTCCCTGGAACTCTGTATTGCATTGTATATGTATGTGAATACCTTGGCATCATAGCCTATCTATCTATCTATCTATCTATCTATCTATCTATCTATCTATCTATCTATCTATCTATCTATCTATCTATCTATCTATCTATCTATCTATCTATCTATCCAGCAACGCGTCGGTGCTCTTGTGGTAGTTTCATTCACCTTGTATACACCAAAGCTAGGGTTGTAGGGTGTGGATGTATGAGGAACATCGACGATGGCCCTTTCCATCCCTAACATTTTATACTTGTTATACGTTACGAATAACGATATAATGACACTGCATGCACTTGTGGCTCGTACCCGTGGTGCTTGGTTCGTGGTATTCGGTTATGCGCCACGTGTGTTAATATTATGTAGCCCATCTAAATCAGAGGCCAACTAATATAGACGCATAGGGTGTAATTTCAACACACCTAATTCAAGGAAGGCGAAATAGTTGCCGTAGACATGACACACACACAACTGCAGATATAAAATATGTAGACATAACACACACACACAAACGTGCCGTAATCACCAAAGGCAACACGCTGAGCGGTAGGAGGGTATCGAAGGTGCCAAGCAAGCGCACTATCACTAAGCTACGGCGGCACCTGCTACGGTTCATACAGTAAGCAAAAACAATGCACCAGCAGTTGTAATGACGGTGCTTGAGCAACGTCAACTGCATTTCTAATGTGCTAATGTGCTAAGGGGTTAATGTGCTAATGTATCTAATGTGCTGTCATAGCAATGCAATAAAGATACATATGTTCTGCTATTATTCTGCGCGCTTTCGTCCAACTCCGCTTGATCAGGAATGCTCCAAGGAACGGCGCTTATCATACCACATTAACGCACTGTATAGTCACCACGGTGCTGTCGACGTTCCTGGTTAACCCACGTTAAGAATACTCATCAGTGGGTACTCGTAAAGTTTGCACAAAGACCTTGATGACACTCGTCACACTTCGTCGGATGCGACACAATTTGTCATAAGCCGTTTCCTGTCCTATTAATTCGCATTTCACCATTTCTCACATTGGGTGTGACCTGCAGGATTTTTTTTTCGTATTCCGACAGCTTCCACGGCAGCGCAAGTACGGTGCAAGCCAGTGAACAGTAGCTTCGCCTAAAATATGAAATATGTAATGCCCGTCCCTTCATCTAATACTTTGCTCGTATTGGTCACCAGCGCCTGTATCGAAGGCCGCCTTAGCCTTTCCTTGAGCCCACGGACTTGATCAATGCGTTCGGCGCCAATGCAAGCGGAAATAAGAAGTATTTCTGGGTGGAGGAAATGCTCTTCTGTACTCGAACGCCGGAACGGTACGATAACCGGCGACATTCAGGTCGATGTGTTTGCAATCCGGGATTGCTTCCCCCGTGATTTCGTTCCGCGTTGCGTCAACTCTCTCTATTTTGTACACCATGGTATGGCAAATATTGGCGCAGCAGATTTCCAAGTGAGGAGGCAAATGTTTGCAAACATCTCCGACGTTCATGCAAGCTTTAAGATTGATAAGTTCATCTGGGGGGCCAAGTAATCGTTCCCAGTCGCCAATTCCATCTATGTGCCTTCATGGCAAAAGGAGCGGTAAGCAGGCAGCCAGGCAAAGAACTTTATTTATCTAGGTCCTGAGACGCTCTGCCATAGAGCAGAGCTGCAGGCCGCTCCGACGTGGGGGCGGGTAAGGCGAGACTAGCCACCTCCCAACCATGAGGAAAAAAATGAGGAAGATTATTGCTTAAGCTTTCGGCCCGTACTTTGTTTCGCTATAGCAGGAAATATTTTACAAATAACAGAGTCTATTGTACTTTTTTCTTCCTTTTCCATCAAATTTCACTTCTTTCTTTAATGCCAAGCATTTCTTGGCAAACTTCAGCAACTTGTACTTAAACTATCTACCCATCTAGCCGCCTACGTCTCAGCGACTTTCTGGTCGTCTCTTTCATTTCGTGCATTTCAAGTTTGGGATCACAGAGTATCAACGTGCGCCGAAGACGAATGGTTGATTTGGACATCGTAAAATGATATACTCCTCCCGTACGTCACGACTGACGACATAGGAACCACGTCTGGCTCATACCCGGTGTGCTAGGCTCGGGTTATGGGGCCGTGTGCCACAGCTTACTTAGTCTTAACGTCGCAGCTCATGCTAATCAATGACCATCCAAATGAAAATTTCGCGAGAACACAATTTGCGGAGGTTAAAAACAAAAAGGATACCTTTTGTTGTAGCTTGCGTTTGAAATGCGGGCGCAACAAGCGGACGAACACAGCTAAGCGCAAACGCACCTCTCGTTAGGGACGTAGGAATCGAACCCGCGACACCGAGGTGCCAGGCGCACAACCACGCATCTACAGATGCTCTTCCGGAGCTTCACGGTGGCATGAGCAGTTGCAGTTATGTTCTTTTCACTCAGTTTCCGCACAGGCGTCACACTCCGAGGCGTCACACTCGGCTGAATGCCAAACAGTTCGGCGTAGGCAAATCTCTTTCTGAATGCCTGGCAGACATCGATTTCTACAGTGCGTATACGATCCGGGGAATTTTTTTTCCTACCTTCGATATTTTCTCCCAGTGCTACTTAGCGACTGTAATCGAAGAAGGACGCCGCCTTAAGGAGTGTTTCTTAGCTCGTCTCCATTGAGCCTGATTTATGGTCGTATCAAAGGTAACATTCATCTTGGAACTCCTTCCATTTAAACGTCCGAAATTTCTCCTTCCATGTGATCAATCTTCATACTTTTTCGAGGTAATTTCTCACTGTCCAACACAGAAGTAATTCACGGGAGATACTTGTGGTGGCGTCTTCTGTAGTTGGAACTTGCCCCAAGGGCCAAGTTGGCGCGCAGTGCCCCTGACAGGAGAGAGCGTTTGTTAGGGGTGCTGCGAACCTCGTATAAAGTAAATGGAATTACTTTTGTTGGAATCACGAAGAAGGTCGCATTATCGTTTAGGTGAAACCCCGAAACTTTATTATTATCATCATTATTCTGATTAGGATTTTATGTTTGTTAACCATGCCTTGCAGAATACAAGTCAATACGGCATCGCATCCGAGGGTGCTTATGGTACATGACCATAAGTTTAGTAAAGTGCCAAGAGATCTTCAAGACTCAAGATTATTAGTTATAATGAACTAATGGTTCTTAGGTGTGCGTGGAAAAGGCAGTTATGGATAGAGTATTACTAATCCACTGTAGCTCCGGGTAGACCGATTAAAGGGCAACTCCGGTAATTTTTCATCGTCCACTGATCTCAATGAAATCTTAAATATATGTTCTCCTCGGTGCTGTAAAAATATATAACAAACCAGGTGGTTGCAAGTTGTTTAGTTTTCCCGAAAATGAATTTCAAAAATTTTTTAGCGTATTCCTTTCGTTGAAGGTAATGGCGTACGCCATTACCATCAACGGAGCGTACTCGAGCAGGCGGAACGTCAAAAGTAGAAAGGCGACACTTCAGCGCTCAAATGGTTGCTGTCATCGCACACTCTGCACGAAGCCTCTACCCGTTTCGCTTTCTGTTTGAGCACATCCTTCATTCGGTTATTTAAAGTTGTTGATGAGTTTCTGGTCAAATACAACCACCATGGGTGCCACAGGACAGGAAGACATCGCTACCAGAACAGGGTGAAAAAACTGCCGGAATTCCTCTTTGAATTAAGGTGTGAATAATTTACAGCAACATAACCATGTCTCAATAACGCAATTTTAAAAAGTACCATCCTGTGGATTTTTGTCTAAGCTGTGAAGGGCATCGTCTATCACTTTGAAATACTTTAAAACAAAGCTAGATGCTTTGTGTTGTCGTCGCAGAGTCACAGCTGCCGTAGTGTCGTCACATTTGCACGTCTGGTGCCAGAAAACGCCGTCAATAAAAGGGATAAGGAACTGTCTTTTGTTGTTTTGGGGATAACAAATCATCCCTCTCTACATTATTAATGTTGATACCTATGATTTGTTCTCCTGAAGCGTTCCGTTTCTTAAAGGGCCATTCTGTCGATTTCTCAGTATCTATTGATCTCAGTGAAATTTTCATATATGTTCTCATCAGACTGTAATAAGATATGCCAAGCCCGGCGGTCACAAGTCATTTAATCTTCCTGAAAGCGAATTTAACAAACAAGAAATTTGAGGATTCCAACGCAAGCGACCCTGTTTTATTGACGTCATTATCTTCAGCGCTGCCGACCCATCCGTGCGGGCTGTCGAAAGGAAAATGGCGATAATTTAGCGTTCAAATTGTCGCTTGCAAGTTCAGAAAATCTGTCATAAGTCAATACATGGTTCGGATGACCTCGCCACTGTCAATTTTTCTGACACCATCTACATATTTCTGATGGCGGCGAGGCTGTCACGTCATCACATGCGCCGCACGAAGCGTCTGCCTGTTTCGGTTTCGGTTTGAACAGACCGTTCTGTCGGTTATTTGCAATTATTGGTGCGTTTCTCATCAAACAGAACCACCTGGTTGCTAGAGGACTACCACTACCATTGGGAAACATCGATATTAGAACATAGCGAAAGAACCACCGGAGTTTCCCTTTAAATGCATGACTGTTCTGTTCTTATATACACTATATTTCAGCAGAATGTTCCCGTTATTTTCTCTGTATCGAACGTATCCTACATTGTTTTATTTTCTATGCTAGCTTTGTTGCAATGTGAACCGCGTCTCACCCCCCCGCCCCTTGGATCCGTAATAACTTGCGGCGGTGGGGATAAAGCGTAAAATAAAATAAGCTAGTGGTTGTCTTTAGAGGGAGACAAGAAAAGGCACTAATTTCTGCACTCCCCCAGCGAACACGCTTTAGCGCCACTGGGCGTGCCAAAAAGACAAATAATTAATGAGAGAGCTTCCGCCAAAGCTTACTCGAACCCTCAGGCGCCATAGCAGAGTTACCCCACAACGCGTCCCTCTCTGCGTAAATCGCAGCTTCAGTGACGTGTATGTCACCACAGGCAGCTGTGCTATCGACACCCTTGGTATTCCTCCTCGGATAATGCACTCTCGTGCTAGCGGGCACATGATGGTTCCCTATTGGCGTCTGCACTCGCCAAAGGCACTATCACGGCTGCGATTCTTTCGTGAGCCGACCGGGCGGAATCATTAGCCAGGTTATGCAAGAAGGTAGGTGTGCAGACTCGGGCGCCAAAGCAGGAAACCAGACAACAGGAACGTGAACAATCAGCTAAAAGGATGCTCGGGCGCGATGGAAGTGGATGAAGGAGAGGGGGGGGGGGAGGGAGAGGCAAAGGACTAGAAAGAAAAGTCATCTGTGCATGCTCAGGTGCGGCTGCACCCCTATCAATACGACACACATGCTCGTCCATACGGGAGAGAGCGAGAGTTCTTGTAGAGGCTAATAGAGGTCTGGCTCGTGCGAAACAGATAGTTAGCGCCTAGCCATTTTTGTATGGCACGAAACCATGAGAAAAGCCATGAGTGTTTTCGCAGAAATGAAATCTGGGAAATCCGTACGAAATTTCTTGTAACTTTGTGTGGCAGAAAACATGTGGGCACTAATTTTTCCCTGCGATAATCGTCACTCTCTCCACCTTGTAGAGTTCCGCAGAACTCATTCGCAAGATCATGCTCAGTTGCCCTATGTTTCTGCTCATATCGCCTTTGCGCTGCCAATTCACAGCCTCCTGGACTCTCTGATGACGTGTTACGGGGCTCCTGGTTAGGTAAGTTGATAGAGCGACCGTCCGGGGCGCGTGTAGGTTTCGGGTTCGAACACCGGACCAGGAAGTAGTTATCGTCAAATAAAAAAAAGAACACATTCGCTTGTGAGAAATCTCATGTAGGTTTCCTCGCAGCTTTGTATTACAAAAGGTGGAGGATGCCAAAGGGCCCCTTCAATAACTGTGGCTCCTCCTTGTGGAATGCTGCGGAACTCATAAGTCCGTGGCCCATACTTTCACTGACATGCGGTGCCACCCAGGGTCTATAGCGGGCATGCCACATTAGCTGGGCAGCCAGCGAAATATAATATCGTGGGCCTGCCAAGAGGCTTGAGTGATAACTGCTCTTTTTCTAGTGTGTTACTTGTTCATGGGTCATTCTCTGAAAGCGCTTCAGTGTGTCCACCAGCCCGTTCGTCTTCCTGTATCGTTGCCTTTGGATGGCGCTCTGTTTCGAAACACAAATTAAGTTCGCGCGGTACTTCCTGCAAGACAAGTTTGGAATACAATGAGATGATTCCTATTCTCCGATGACATGGTACCGAACTGTACAAGGGCAGTATGTTGTACGTTTGAAACATTGTTCGTTGCGCATTGAAGGTCTATACTCTATACAACTCCTGCAGGAGCGGGAATAAATATACCCTAGGTACAGTTCAACACTAGGCGACATCTCATCCATGCTGCTACCACAACTCAACCCACGGTCGAAACCGTTGGCAATAAACGATAACTGCGAAGTCGTGTCTGCCATTTTACTCTCCTCCCCCCCCTCTCTCTCTCTCTCTCTCTCTCTCTCTATATATATATATATATATATATATATATATATATATATATATATATATATATATATATAACAGAATTGACGATGCGCCTATTAGAGAACGACGGTTTATTAAGTCAACGTTTCGGTCGGAGCCCGACCTTTTTCAAGGATGTCTTGAAAAAGGTCGGGCTCCGACCGAAACGTTGACTTAATAAACCGTCGTTCTCTAAGAGGCGCATCGTCAATTCTGTTATAAACTAGTGGCAACCCAAGCTATTTTTGCATATACAGTCATATATATATATATATATATATATATATATAATATATATATATATATATAGTGTGTGTGTGTGTGTGTGTGTGTGTGTGTGTGTGTGTGTGTACGGACGGTTCATCCCCTTTGAGTTTGGCTACTGGATATTATTACCAAGGTCATTTTTCTATTTATGATCTTTAGTTTTGTGATATCTGACCCGTCCACCTAGTTTTACTGTTACTCTAATCGATTTCTTATTCCGTCTGCTCCATCAATTTCGACCAGCAATTTTTCAGACTTTCCCTACTTGTCGCTACAGCCGATTCATTCATGTTCTCATGACCGCCCTTGAAACCTACTTTCTCGTGCCTGATTACTCCTTCATTTGTTATTCAAAGAATAGCTTGAAAATCGACATTGATGTGCTCCGTGGTTTCTGCACCCTTCTCACAAAGCAGTTCCGAACTGTCGTCATTGAAAATTCATTTCTATAGAACTTCGATTTCTCAAACATGAGCCACGGTAGCCTAGCGGTTGAGGCGTTGGCTTGTGAAGCTCCAGGTGGGGGTTTCGAATACCAGCTAAGGTGGCCGAAATTATACGGGAGGGGGGAGGGGGGAAACCAAGAAACACCCGTGTGTTTAGATTTAAGCGCACGTTGAAAGGTCGCAGGTGGTCATAGTTACTCCGGAGCCCTGCACGACGGGGTGTGCCCTTGATCAAGCCTAGTTTTGCCACGTAAAGCCCCGTAATCTTAATTTAAGTCTAATTTTGATTGCTAAGCGCCTTTACTCTAACCGGACGTCAGTTGGATTCAACCTGTAAAGCGCTGTGGGGAAATATATAAGGCCCGTCCGTTCCCTATAGGGCCCATGTTGCGGTGTTGTATCGGTAGATCTTCCAGCTCCTATCGTCGCATCCCGGATGCATGTGAGTTCGAGTAAGAGTAGGTGGTACTTTTTCATGTGCCTTTTTTTCAGACATGCACTCCCATTACGGAAGTACGTACGTCACGGATTTATTGGTGGATTCCGGCATAGAGCACTTTCGTGTTCAAATTATTAGTATCTTGTTCTCAGACGCCTTGTTCTGGACTTGAATAGCACAGGACTCCATCTCGGATTATCATAACTTCTTTCTTTTTATACTCGACCTTTTGCTGTTTGACATACCTTCATTGCGCATTTTTTGGTGCTGGTAGATCGGTGCAGCAGGTGGTGTCAGCGGGGCGCAGTCGATGATGGTTCACTGATGGCAGCGTCCAAAGGCTCACACTCTTCATGTCGCGAAGAAGGGCAATCGGCAGCTGTACCACATGCTCGATACTACAGGCCTTTCGAGAAGCATTGTGCGCTCCACGTTTTCACTGCACATATTAATAAACCTAGCTATTATGCCCATATTCCACCGAGTTATGCCAGCACGCTTTCAAGGTCACCGTAGGAAAAATAGAGGGCAACTGCTCTGCGTGCCTGGCTACCATTAAATGTTGAGTAATTGATGTTCGTGTGATAACTTGATAGCTTCCCGTCGAGCAGGCCCCAATTAGCTGGCACTGCGGCTGCTACGTCAAGGTGCAGTGTGGATTGGTGGGCGGGATACACATGTCGCTCTTCTCGAAAGATTGATGTCCAGCGGTTCTATACAACATTCCTTTTGTCTATGTGCGTGGCATTGGTACAGCTTCCCGCTGGCGTTATGACGATTCTGTATTGTTTGCCTTTAACCCTTTTTTTAGTTCGTTGTCTTTTGTTTTACGAACCGTTGGCAGCTGCTACTGTGCCCTTCGTTACGGCCCGTATCGAGCGGCTGTCACAGTGTCCGGACTGTGAGCCGTCGTTATGGCAACGCCGCCAATTATGATCGCCACGTGAAACCTTGCCGTGATGGAATGCGCCCTTTGATTGTCCTTATTGTATCACAACGGTGCCACAGTGTGTCGTGTTTCACGGGTGGGAGAAAGCCGTCGAAAACACGCGATCGCGCAAACGAAAACATAAACTCGATTTCCCGCACATACAGGCAATACGCTCGAACCCGGAAACAAACTCACTCAAGCGTGCACTAATGCCCAAGCAGGCACAAAACTTTCACGCAGGCACACGCGCGCATACATAGAGAGCCATACACACGAACGGAAACGCGCGCTCGAGCCACAACCCGCCCCCGATCAAACACACATGGTAACGCACACGGGCACTCACCGTTACGCGAACGCACACATGCATGCACAAAATACACGTGCATGCGCGCACACACATGTGCACGGGCGCAGGCATTCGCATGCGAACGAATTCGCTAAACTTCCTATGCGAAAGAGCGTCTATTTTGTGCAGGCCGAGGCCCTTGACGTATTCTATGAAAGCGAACGCTTGACGCATGCTTTCGAGTGGCAAGGTGTTTTGTAGCAGGGGGCCATCCGAATTCTAGGAGCTGGTGTTTGACGGGAGAAAGGGGGGGGGGGGGGGTTGTAAGCGGGTCGGGATGAGGCCAGCATGCTGGTGTTCTGCTAGACGCTTGCAGAGGACACGATGTGAACGAACCGTAGGGTTAAAATCACGTTGTCATCAGGTATGCAATTATACGCGTTGCATAATGATTCGTTGTTTACGGACAGCTTCGCCGCATCCCTCTCTCGTTATGCAAAGGAACGCACACAGAGGAACGCGGTGAATGTTATTCTTCTTATGCCGCGGCGCATGCCGAGGAGAATGAAGAGAAAGCGCTCGTACATGTTCCTTAATTATACGCACATTCTGGCGTGAGCGTCGTCTCCGCTGTCCGTAAGGCCACCAAGACGTCCCGTAAGTGCGCTGGCACGCTTTCAGTGGATTATCTGTGTGTGCGTGTGTGCGCGCGCATACACATAGCGATTGTTTACTCTGCCCGTCTCGCGAGTTGCATGCGTGAGACTTTAACGAGTCGCAAGACGCATTGTTTAATTATGCATGTATGGAAGAGTCACCTCCTCTTGTGGCGCAAGAGCAAAGGCATCTGGTAACTGTACCGAAGAGTAAGAATGAACTGGAGCGCATATGGCAAGCATCCTCGCCGACATCAACTATAGGGGCCGAAATTTGGAGGAGGGGGAGAACGTGAGTTGAGGAGGATGAGATGCGTCGCGGAGTGGAAGATGACGGGCGAGCCACTCGGCAAGACAGCAGAGCAGATCGTAGGGCACACAGATGTAGCTGACATTTTAGATTGCAGTAAAAAAAAGAGAAATCTTAGAGCCCTTCCAAGTTTCAACTGTTTGAGAAGAGAGAAGACCAGCGAAGCCGCCAGGTTCTTAGCTTTTGGGAACTCTAATGGTACTATGCGGCCATTTTGGAATTAAAGAGACGCGCATTCAAAGTTGAATGTTGTTTTCATTTATTTCACAAACGCTTTAATCATCGCCCTGCGTTCACTGTGGCGCACGGGTAATGGTTGCACTAATGTTCAAGTTGTTAGTTGACGCTCTACGCTGTCCCTATTGTTTCTTCTGCTTGCGTTGCGTCTCTACCTCCTTGCGGAACGTTTATTTGGAACGTCAATTTGATGCTGCGTGCGGGCCGCGTCCCTCACGACACCGACCGCTGCTAGGTAGTCCCCGGTGAGTTCAGGTGCCGCACTATCCGTTTACACAAATTTTGCTATTCAACGTTCGCGGCATGCAGTGTTTTAACGAAAATTGGCTCTGCCGAAGAGAAAGGTGTATACACCAACAATATACAGCGAGTCGTCTCGGTACAGTTACGTTAACTAACCGGACCTGCGTTAGTTTCGCAATAAAGCGAAGGCGCAGGATTGTAGATTTTTAGGGCGC
The DNA here is from genome assembly GCA_013339685.2 of Hyalomma asiaticum. Classification (NCBI taxonomy): domain Eukaryota; kingdom Metazoa; phylum Arthropoda; class Arachnida; order Ixodida; family Ixodidae; genus Hyalomma; species Hyalomma asiaticum. The sequence continues at coordinate 21,652,847 of CM023488.1, read as the reverse complement.
CATCTTTCGGCTCCAGTGTCGTTGCCGATTTGCAGGAATAGCAAAACGCTAAGAAGGAATGGTGTAATAAAATAGCGGTCACGACGTCACTGACGCCATACCGATAACGGCGAACAGTTTTCGGCATTTCCAGGATTGTTTCGCCCACACGTTCTCCAACGAAGCTTTTCGATGCAAATTGGAGTAGTACGCGGACAACCACCGCGAAACTGCCTAATTTCGGAAAAGCCGCACAGAACGTGCCTATTTCCCCTTCACATGTAAGGCAACCGGTAATTCATTTCACCGAAGACAATGCCATGTCCTCGAAAGTTTATTTCAAGGAGGAAAAAAAGCGCGCGCCGGTGCGACTCCATAAAATCGCCGCGGAACTAATGGGCCCCACGTGAAAGCCTGCATAATTATCGCCCTTGCAGGATTCGGGAAGTAAAGGCACCGAACAATACCGCGTTTTAAATTTGGTGTCGTAGGACACCAATAGACTCAGGGGCGTACGGAGTCACGTCGCGAAATTCTCATGGAGTCGTCGTTGGGTGTGTTTGTGGGATATAAAACGAAACTTTCCTTCTTGAGAGCGCCCGACGCTGCTCCTCAAGCCTCATGTTTTTTATACTCGGATTAGAAAATGACATTTAATTTACGTTACTTCCAACGTTGCGAACATCATCGCTTCCAACGCACGCCGGCGTCAGCCGGTATGCATAACGTATAATACGTCGGTACCCCAGCAGCTCCAGTATAGTATGCTAGTACACCACCGCTGCCTCTCTGCTCCCTTTACCACTCAGAAATCGTGGGAGGAACACCGAAGGTTACACTCTCAGGTTTGAGAAAACACGACAGACTTTTTACGAGCTTGTAATGCCACACGAACTCCAGCGTAGCAAATTTTTCCTGCTGTGTAGATTTCATGAACTTATATGTTCGTCGTCAGGAATACTTCTGAGCATTGATGAATTGCACGACGTGAAATTATATTTGTTTTAAAAGCGAAGGCCCTATGGTCGAGGTGTGCGTCTAAGAGTCGGCAGTGAAAGATTTTAAAACCCGATGCCGCTTCGGATGGCAGAAAGGAATAAAAACGGAGTGGGGGAGCAGCGCACTTTTTCTCCTATGCTAGCATCGACTCAGTACTACCGCCGCCGGTGTATGAAAGAGAGGACAGCTCTACTACTGTGAAACCGGAGAGAGACTGTAGCACGGGCAATTCAGCGACTCCCGCTGTGCGCCGGAGACGCGCCGCGGTTGGAGAAATCACGAGCTCGCCGAGGCAACTGCGCCCTCTCTGGCGAGTCGCTGTAAGCGGCCGGAAGCAGGAGCACGCGACAGGAGGAGATGGTCGTCGACAATGCAAGCCCCTAGCGTGCTACGCACTTAAATATGTTAGACGTCTTTATCGAGCTCAGGCGTAATAGCGTAGTTGTCGGAATAGCGGAATGGAAATGCGCATGCGCAGTGCCGCAAACGGCCGATACCGTTTAGCGTGCACACAGTATTTCGCAGATTTAAAGGAGTACTGACACGATATTTTGACATTCTCGTATTGTTGCGGTAAGTGAAAGCACTGGCGAGGAGAACCCCAAAAAGAGTATCATGGTGCCTGGCAACGCAATGTATACATTTTTAATACGACTTCCTTAAGAGCCCACTTTCGGTTTCGATTTCGAGGGGGCGGTTTCCTAGTGACGTGTCAACAGAGTCGGAGGCACGTTAGGTCACGTAGGGACAGCAATTCGTGATAGCCTCGCTGCAACTCTGTCGTGTGTGGTCAGTTACACGTGGAGCACGCAAACAACGACAATTTCACGGTAGTCCAGCGACTCTGACAGCGATTTCATCGATTTTTAAGAGTCTGTGCTCATACGTCATCGTAGTGTCCATTGCGCTGGGGCTGGCTAGCAGTGCTGTTCGACTAAAACTTTAAAACCAAACTAAAATATTTTGTCTGTGTTTCCTGGCTTCCGCGTGCGGAGGACGTTGACAATACATGACTAGAAAACGAAAAATGTATATCTTGCGCCACCGCAAAATCGTGTCAGTACTCCTTTAACGTTACCGTGTTTGCGTGTTTATCGTAGTTCACGTAAAACATGACGGCGGTTTCGGACGCCCGCATCAAGTTGAATTTGACATTGCTGTGGCAGGATTCACTTCGTTCGCAGCAAATGACTGTGCAAAATGGCTTCGCTTGCCTTCAGGTAGCTTCGACGACGCAGTATTAGGGATAACTTAGCCGAATTTTCGCGGTCGCGTCCCATTTCGAACGTTGCTAGGCCTAGCGAGAGAGCATCTGTTTACACTTCTGCAACATGTCAATTTATGCTCTTGGCGCCGGGTTTTTATATATTTATTTCTCTTTGTTCACGAAAAGTTAGGATGGCGCTGCACGCGGGAGTGTAAGTGAACATTTTAAGCTGTCTTTTCACCTTTTTTAACGCATGTATCCTTCGCTAGATGGCGCCACAATCACGACTATCGGGCCGTAAACGCTTCTCCGCTCAACTAAAGCTTGTTTCTGCAACGAACGTTTGCGGTACGGTAACGCTATTCCTATGGCCCCGCTATCATGCTAACACGCTAAACTAAAAATGTCTATTATGTCACAATAGGGAGCCCACAACCGTGCACCATGCAAAGGTTAAGTAACCACATGTTTACATCATCACATGATGGCAAGGTTTCCTGATGACGTCAGTGCATACCGTTATAAAACGAATCATTGATGACGCCTTTGACGACGTCTTAACGCAAAGCGAAAGTTTCTGCGAGCGATCCGAATTCGCGGTTTGGGAAGTGACTGAACCCAAGCCGCCTATGCAGAGACGTGAGTCAGCATTCCTCTTGGACAAAACAGGCACCCGTACACCAATGTGAGTGCGGACGTTGACTGGCGGATTTCTGGGGTTTTACGTCACAAAACCACCAAATGATTATGAGAGACACCGTGTCGGAGGGCTCCAGAAATTTCGACCACCTGGGGTTTCTTCAAAGTGCCCTGACCCCGCACAGTAGAGGGGTCTGAACATCTCGCCTCCATCGAAGTTGCCCTGACCCCGCACAGTAGAGGGGTCTGAACATCTCGCCTCCATCGAAGTGCACTCACCACAGCAGGGATTCGATCCCGCGACCTCAGGATCAGCAGCCGAGTACCCAAAATACGCGGGTACTCACATGCCCCACACTGGTGGGGCATGTGAGTGCCGGTGTTACGTTGTACCAAAAGCTGAGCCATTAGTTTTGTGCACAGGCCTTGTAACCCCAGGGCACCCACAGAACCACACTAAATTTGCACAAATACTTTTGTACGAAGTGCGAAACTTGCCTGAATGCCAAAGAGTTCCGCATAGGGAATTTTCTCGCTGATGCCTTCACTTGACATCGATTCGCACAGGCGCCGTCGCGGTGGCCTAGTGGCTATGGCACTCTGCTGCTGAATGAGTATATGGAACTTCATAACTATACGTATTGGGGCGGCTGGCTCTGACGCAGTCTTTCGTCCCATGCACGCGCCATTATTAAACAGCAGCAAACAGCGGTAACTCCACTCTCGCTTGTTATCGATTAGCCCATCCTCTGTGCTCGTTAGCTTAGCACAGGCTGGTTTCCCAGAAGACACCTGCGCTCCCACTTTGCGCAGAAGCATTTTGCAGCCTTCGGGCTATCCCGAACATTTGCATTAGGGGCGTACGCAACGCAAACGAAGACTTTCTTTTCTTCGCGAACACCGCATCCTAATACTCAGTTACTGAGTTTCATGCGGCAACTGGGCTGTTTTTGCTGCCTCGCCGAATAGGACGCAGACACGAACGCAGGTGCAAGGATGATTAGAACCACACTGAGAGCGACGAAGACGACGGCACCTAAGCACTGTAGCGAATATACATATCCATCGTGCTTACAACAGATGAACAGCAATTCTTTTCCTTTCTCTTGTTTACGGTATGTTGTGCCGTGTGGATTGCACGAACCTTATCCGATGGCGCAGGCTACGTTCTGCAGGCATCACCATCGCTCTTTTTTCTTTTGTATGCACACTGTACGCAACTGGTATTGTATTCGAAGAGCTCAGCACCCGTGATTCGTAGTGTCCATGTGCTGCTAGAAGCCTGTCTGTTTTGGCACTACAAGAGGACTCATTTACTTTACGAAATTAATTGACGCGACCCCGTCGAACGTTAAGCTGTTCAGTGGCAGCTAAAGTGTACACAATATTTCCGCTCACACCTTATATGTCCATATCAACTGTACAGGCATATCTGACTATATGGGATACAAGTGGCAACATTTCTCCTATTTATGGTAGAACACTATAGGTCACTAAGAAATCTTGCAGTTTCCAAGCATTGTGGGAATCAGTGTCACGCGAAGCAGTCAGTGAGGAATGGGCCTACGACGCATCACGTGACATTCAGCGAAGTGTTACGAGTAGAATGAACGTCCCTTTGTAAACGCCATGAGTATATGTGTATGCTTAACGGACGCTAACCAGGAAATATCAGCTCACGTTAGGAGCGCAACACAGGCATCTGTTTTATCGAAGAGAAATGCAGGCTGCGGTGCGCTAATGTCCGTACCATGATTGTCGTCCGTTGAAGTACACCTACACAAAGTAGCAAATTTGGATAAACGTATCCCGAGTGCTACTAGAACATATGTATTGCTTATCGCATTGCTCTGACTGCACTAAACACACACTATGATCGCCACTGACGTCGCGCAAGCACCATAGCACAACTGTGGGTGCATTGGGCTTATTACTACAGTTTCGGTGTTGGGGGAGCTGCCGTAACCCAGCAGTAGTCGGCTTACTTGGCACCTCGGGGAACAGGGTTCGCTACCCGCATACTGCTTCGCTTGGTAGGTTGGCTTTGGATATGACCGCGCGTTCGTGTGCTCGTGTGTGTTTATTACATCTGAATTTCAAACACACGCTACCGCAAACGGTATGCCTTTGTTGTTTTTAAGCGTGTTCCAATGACGTGTCACTTACGTCTTTTAGTTGTCCCAAGATTTACGCGGACTGTATAAGACTGAAACACCTGTGGCGCATACCACGGGCTACGTGGGCAATTGTGTATGAGCCACACGTGACAGCAACATCGCTAATCGGTACGTGCATGACGGTTAAATCATGTTGTCAGTGTAAACATTATTCACCCATGTTCGTCATACATTCGTACCGTGCTGTCCAATCGTATCGGGTGCATATCTGGTGAAAGAGACAACGAGGACAGCACCGAGACGAAGGCGGCTGGATAGATAGATAGGCTCAAAGTTGCTCAAGTTCGCCAGGAAATGCTTAGGACATAATTAACATATGTGACTCTACATAAATTACGGGTAAATATGTCCCTGTACGGAGATGTGCCGCATATAGCGCGATATGCATATATGACGATATCATTAATGGGGAATTCCGGGTTAGACATATATCACGTGTGTTTATAGGGCCACATTTTCCTAGTTTGCGATAAGGAAATAGTACACTTACACAGGAAGTCTCATATTTAACTCTGTCATTGATTGAAAAATATGGCCGTTCACTAAAGCCTGCGATATATCTCTCAGAAGGCATAATTCCTGATATGGCCGCATCTTTCATCTTTAAAGGGCAACTCCGGTGATTTTTCAGCGTCTACTGATCTTAATAAAATTCTGAGTACACATTTTACTCGGTGCTGTAAAGTCATGTGCGAAGCCACGCTGTTGAAAGTCATTTAGCTTTCTTGGAAATGAACTTTAAAATTTCTTAGCGAACTCGCATACGGGCCACGCTGTGTTCTTGACGTCATCACCTTCAACGTTGCCTACATGAGCAGACGGGCCGTCAAAAGCAAAACGGTGGTATTTCAGCGCTCAAATCGTCGCTTTCAAGTTCAGGAAAGCAGGCATAACTCAATACACTGTCGGATGACATCACCACCATCATTTTTCTGGCACCATTTCTATACTTCTGATTGCGGGGAGGCTGTAACATCATCGCATAAGCTGCACGAAGCTGCACCCATTTCGATTCCGCTTTGAAGCCACAGTTCAGTCACTTATTTAAACGGCTATGTTCACCCTCTCTTGGTATCCATTCCGTCGTTCTAACTGTTCATCACTTATCTAGCCTTCTCATCCCGTCGCCTGCCCATGTCGATCTTTTTGTTCTTCTTATCATCATTTATTATGCCGGCGACTCCCGCCTCTTTTCTAACCCATTCGGCTCTCTTCCTATCTCTTAATGTAACGCCTATGATTTTTCGTTCCATCGCCCGCTGTGTTGTTCTTCCTCTAGAACTTCTTTGTAATTCTTCACGTTTCTGCCCCGTATGCCAGTACTGGCAAGATGCAGTAGTTATATAGTTTCCACTTGAGTGATTCTGGTAGGTTTCCGTTCATGAATTGGGAATGTCTGCCGTGTACTGCGTACAAAAACAACCGTGAACGGTCCGTATACTGCGTGGGCCTGATTCTGCCCAAGATGCATCACGCGCTAGGCGTCAGAGGAGGTTCACTTGTTGAGGCTGCCCCGCCACGGTGGTCTAGAGGCTAAGGTACTCGGCTGCTGATCCGAGGGTCGCGGGATCGAATCCCGGCTGCGGCGGCTGCATTTCGATGGAGGCGAAATGTTGAGGCCCGTGTGCTGTGCGATGTCAGTGCACGTTAAAGAACCCCAGGTGGTCGAAATTTCCGGAGCCCTCCACTACGGCGTCTCTCATAATCAGAACTGGCTTTGGGACGTAAAACCCCACAAATCAAACCATCAATTGTTGAGGCTACCGGAGTCACGTGCCGAGGGCTCTTCGCCTCTCTTTTTTCTTTTTCCTCCTCCGGTCAGGCGAACAAGTAAGCGTAATCCTTCCCTAGGGACATGGCGTACAAGGCCCCGGTATGATCGAGAAGGGTGGCTTTAGAGGACGTTGGCTTACCGAGGCTAGCAGCATCACGTGACACCGTCTACTTGTTTTTTTCTACATGCTCTCGCAAGAAACGTTTGCGCATGAGACGCAACTGCACGTGTTTAAGCCTTGCTGCGGGCAATCTTCATCCGGTTGAAGGCCCTGCGGTTTACCCGACTTCCATCAAATCTGGCTTAGCGGGACCTCGGAGGATCGATAACGCTGAATATTCGATGATATCTCTCTGACCAATACACTGGCGAGGCGGGTGCGCTTTGTACGGGACAAGAATGGATAGGGTGCGACAAGCAAAGCTGCTTGGTCGTTCGATGTTATCTGTCGTACCGGTGCCGTTTTTGTAGAGCAACGCTTGGAACGTAACGGAGGAACATGAACGCGGTGACAGCTTATCTGCTACCGAGCCCTCTCGCCCCACCCGTTTCCCCTCCAGGAATCGAAGATATAGCGCCCGTCCTCAGTGTCAACAAAGATTCGTGCTTCCCCGCTAAAAAATCAATAGTCCTTTCTGTTCGAACCTAACAACCTGTTCAGTTAGTATTATTACCTTTTTTCTTTTAAAGCGATATACAACGTTTCGTTATAGGTCTCCAGCGTCGCTTGGTGCCGTGGTCCCGTGACTGATTACGGAGGTTTAACGCCCCAAAATCACCATCTCATTATGAGAGACGCCGTACATGAGGGCGCCGCAAATTTCGACCACCTGGGGTTCTTTAACGTGCACTGGCATCGCACGGCACACGGGCCTCAACATTTCGCCTCCATCGAAATGCAGCCGCCGCGGCCGGGATTCGATCCCGCGACCCTCGGATCAGCAGCTGAGTACCATAGCCACTAGACCACTGTGGCGGGGCGGTTCTGGTCCCGTCGCACGTGGAGGCACTGCGTTTCAGACTTCCACCGACATGCGTTTGCGTGCACTCGTTGCTCCTTTCTGGCCGGTTTCAGCGCATTTATTTCGGGAACTCATTCCGAAGTCGGGACATCCGCTGCTACGCTGATGAATGCTACCCCAAAGGATGAGCACACACTACGCCAGCGCGTACTGCAATCTTGAAAGCAAACGAATCTAACGTGGGGCCCCCGTTCGCTACGAGTCGAAGAGAGATGAAAATATTACGAAGAATGATAGTCACGTGCGCTGCCGGAGACTTTGGCACCGTATCTCGTAATCTATGCCTAGAGAGCGCGCAGATTGATTGCTCTGTCCTCTGAGTCTGCGTGACCACCGCGTGGGTCATTATTATGGAATGCGATAGCGATAATACCGTTCATCCCTTGGAGGTTGAATTATTTCCAGATCATCCGCCGCTGTTACTTGCAGGCCATTTCATACATCATGTGCAACTTTGCGGATGCTAAGAAAGTAGTTTCGCCACCAAATGTGTTGCTCTGCGTATCTCATAAGCACCCCTGCTCGTTTTAAGGGCTAGCAGGGCAAGGGTCCCACGCTTCAAGAGCACTGACCGGCTGTGTATACGTAGAATTACAGGAATGCAACAATACGCTAAGAGATATGGAACATATTCACAGCGGTGTACGGAGTGTCTATTTCAAGGCCAACAAAGAAAATCACTCACCCTATGGCATACAGCAAAAAAAAAAATCGCAGCATATCCACGGAGTGAATGATGATGAGTGGGCGAAACTCCGGAGGCTCATCGTAGATCGTGCCGAGTTCCGGATTAATTTAGTTAATGCGCACGCTACGAATCCTTATGGTTTAATTACGCCCAAGTGAAATCTCCCACCGGCACTTCATTGCAAGTCAAGATCCAGTGCCTATATATATATATATATATATATATATATATATATATATATATATATATATATATATATATATATATATATATGGGTGGCCGTTGAACGGTTCTCCAGCGCGAGCAGTCGGTATTTTTCAATCAAGAAACTCGCTAGAAGACGCTGCGTGCGTCAAGCTTGTCTCTCGCGGGTGAGGACGCGTTCTCCTTCTTTGCGAGCTGGTAGCGCGTTCATCGAAGAAAGAGCGTTTCCATAGTCAACGCGCGCCTTTCGCTCTCTCTGTCTCTCTCTCTCACAAGACAGAAGATGGAAGAGGGAGAGAGCTCGCGCGCCGGGAGGCACGCGCCCTCCTATTAGCGCGTGCCTAGTAGGTAACGCGCTACTAGGAGGGCGCGTGCCTCCCGGCACGCGAGCACTCTCACTCTTCCGGTAGGTAACGCGCTACTACAACCGACGGACAGACCCAAAACTTAAGGAGCTTCGCCCCTAAAAAAAATGTGGGAAGCTTGAGGTTTCCCTTAAGTGTTGAACTCGATAGCGATGCCTGGCCCCATTCTCATCGCGCTCTCTTCAGCTTGTCATGCTCTTCATTCGCCCAGCCACGTAATTGTCGCGACACCACTTCGCAGGAAGTGCGTGTTACTTGCGTTACTGCGTGAGCTCCCTCGTCGTCTTGCGCCATTCGACATAGAGGCGTCATCAAACCTTGCCGGTAAAGAAGACGCTATTAGGATTGGGACTGGTTGGAAATTGAGACCGCTGGTGTCAAGCTGGCGCAATTTTTAGAGGCGAAGCTCCTTAAGGTGTGGGTCGTTCCCTCCTCTGTAGTAGTAGTAGTCGTCGTCGTATATATGTAGCCACCTCGCGCCGCCGGCTCGCGCCGCCAGGAGGCCCGCGCTCGCGCTCGGCGCGTGCCTCCCGGCTGGCTACCTCTCTCACTCTTCCATCTGCTGTCTTGTGTGTGAGAGAGAGAGAGACCGAAAGGCGCGCGTTGACTACGGAAACGCTCTTCTACCAGCTCGCAAAGAAGGAGAACGCGCCCTCACCCGCGAGAGACAACGTTGGCGCAGGCAGCGTCTCCTAGCGAGTTTCTTGATTGAGAAATACCGACTGCTCGCGTTGGAGAACCGTTCACCGGCCACCCATATATATATGGATTCGTAACGTGCGCGTTAACTAAATTAATCCGGAACTCGGCACGATCTACGATGAACGTCCGGAGCTTCGCCCACTCATCATCATTCACTCCGTGGATATGCTGTGAATTCTTTTTTTTTTTTTTGAGGGGGGGGGCGACAAATTCCTTTTGGCGTGACGTTTGTTCGACGTTTCGACTTGCTTTGAACCCTGTTTTCTAGCTTTATTGAATAGTTTACCTACTGTCAAGGTTATGTCTGAGACTTTGTTACCGCCCGTGCCTCGTACAGAAGCGAGCTGTAGCGATTAAAAAGTAAAGAGATGTGAGGGGTCATCAGTTTCGCGACAGCTTCCAAGGGAAGCTATGGTATCTGTAGAAGACTAGGGGCCTGGTCACGTGGCGCTCAACTCTAGTGTACTGTGCTTTAAAAAGTGCTGACATTACTTTAGTTTTCGATGAAACTTGCAGGTTGTGTGTTCTTAAGCATGCAACTTTCCTTTCGTATTTTCTGCTGAAAGTGTATTTACTATTTTCCTCCTTTTACGCATATGTTGAACTAAACATTGCACATTTCAACTATACTGCAAAGCCTTCCAAGAATTTAGACATTAATTATTATTAGTTCACATTAAGTTTGATGTCTTTAAAACAGTTTTATTTCGACTTTTGACGCGACGGATATTGAGAAAGAGTAACTGTACAAGAACAAAAACAAACTACGACATGTACAAAGACTATATAGAACGCTATATACATGAAACATTTACTTATTTGCGTTATTAAAGTTTCTTTACGAGATATTTCAGAGGTGGGTACAGAAGTTGCGTGAATATGTCCATATCTAAACTTTTTAGAGCGCACAAAATATGTACTGACTTTCCCTTGCTTCTCGTACGCAATTTATTCCTTGTGTTTGTAACTTAATTTATCAGTTGTAGTTGTACAACCTTTCGTATTTACCTTTAAAACTCACGAAGGGGAAGGGGTCAAGGGCTCGTTCTTTATTTGTTAGAAACAACTTACTGAGCAGACAATGAAGCCTAGGAAGGCTAGGCTTCATTGTCTGTTTGCTCATTAAGTTGTTCCTAAAACTCAGTTTTTCCTTGTGTACTACAGCTGTTTCTTTTTGAAACGGCACTTTCAAATGTTTTGTAATTTATGTTATCGCCTTATTCCAATTCTTCTAAGAAATCAAGATATTCATTGACTGATCGATCGATTGATTGATTGATTGATTGATTGATTGATTGATTGTGTGAAGCCCCATACTGACTCACAGTCTACGAACACACGAATATTTTTAGCGCCCCCAGTCACCAGTGTAACTTAGCATACTCGCGTAAGGGTTAAAAGCCAAGAGAATGGGGACTTTTGCGTTCGGTTTTATGTTTTCACATAATGCACGCAAAACAAGTTTATATGTATTTGAATGAAAAGCAGTTCGACGTGTAGGTCACGGCAGTTGCGATCGATGCGCAAGTAGATGAAGAAACGAGCCACCGCGATTACAAAAAATTAAATTTTGTAGTAAAGAACGTCACGCGGCGTATTTCGATCAAACGGAAAATTTTCCAGAGATGCTTTTTATTTGAGGCGAGCGATGAAGACGTTTGCCTTTTGCTTTTGTTTACTAAAAGGTGCCAGCTTTCCAACTTTCAGAGAAAAAAAAAAGCAGTGTGGGGGGCGTTTCTTCGGTGCAGGAAAACGCGCTTGCAGAGTTAGTCTGTTACGGCACCACCCCACTGTAATGTTATTCTGCTTTGCTTCTCCGTGTGTTGTGCGACTTTCAGGGGACCGAATGTCGTGCCCGATGAGCGTCCAGTTTCGGGAATGGGTTACATTTGCTCGTGATGTGTTCCGTGCAGTGTGAAGCCACCTCAAAACACAGTAATAAGCGTCGGCATCAGCGGTCCTCGTGCGACGGCCCTGATCGGTGGAAACCACAGTGTGCGCTTTCTTCTGCACACGAGCAAACGATGTTCCGGGCAACAGCTCGAGAATTTTTCCAGGTACTGATTTACTCAATGGCTGCTTGATTGCTTTTTTGAACTATTCACTGCAGAATTTTAGCAGGCCCAGCTACTTTAGTGGTAATTAAGCGAAAGTGCGCGATGCAAAATGAGTCACGCTTTGCTTGCGGAAATGTTCGCACGCAGTGCTGCTTTTTGCGGTACTTAAAAAAGAACGGGGGTGGGGGAGGGAGGGCGGAGGATCAGAATGTATTGGTTTTAAGCTATCAGGAATATGCGTTCCTACTACCTTAAACATTTTGAAAGTTCCTGCATCGCAAATATAACTCCGAATCGTTTGAACGGAGCTGCAAACAAAAAAAAATTAATTATGGGCATATTTACGGGAGGAAACGTTGCGCAAAAATTAATATTGGGCGGAAACGTTGTGCGCATATTTTGCCTGTTAAAAGCGAGTTACCGAATGCTTCCTTGGCACGCCAATACTGAGATAAGACGCAGAAAAAAACAAACAAAAATTAATAGCACACTTTGACTACGTTAGAGAAAATATTGCTGCGCACGTAATGTTGATGATAAATACGCTTCTTTTTGCGCAGTGTTATTCAGCGCACTAACTCTGCGCTAAATAACAGAAAATGATGCAACGCAACTTAGAGGCCACCTGTGTTACCGTAGTGCGTAACTGGCGGTAAATAAGTACAAAGTTAATGATAGACTAAGCAACAGAATGTACAACTATATTTCACGACAAAACCAAAGCGAAAGGTCAACGAAATTTCGCTGAATTGTGCAATGCACACATCCACGTTTCGTAACGCTTTGCATACAGATAAGTCCAGGTTGGGATGCAGTGGGGTGTTGGAAATTTTCAGAGCATAATATTTGCAAACTCGCGTGAATGAATCAGAATGATAGAATATTTTCTCCTGAGCATCTGTTACCCGCCACGGTGGTCTAGTGGCTACGGTACTCGGCTGCTGATCCGAGGGTCGCGGGATCGAATCCCGGCCGCGGCGGCTGCATTTCGATGGAGGCGAAATGTTGAGGCCCGTGTGCTGTGCGATGTCAGTGCACGTTAAAGAACCCCAGGTGGTCAAAATTTCCGGAGACCTCCACTACGGCGTCTCTCATAATCAGAACTGGTTTTGGGACGTTAAACCCCACAAATCAATCAATCAATCAATGAGCATCTGTTACTGCTATAAGGCTAACCACTAATAAGGTTACCCATATATCGCTAGATAAGGCTACTCATGTTCTAACAACAATCCAAGTGCGTGATGCTTTTATGACATTGACTGACTGACCACAGAAATTGTTAGATCTCGCTGGACACGTTGTCAGTAACAGTGATTTGTGTGGATCTGGCTCATCGAGTAAAAAAAGGAAATAGAGCCCTTGAACATTGTGAAGACAGAAGATCAGCGAACCTTGTTTAATTATGTGAAGATCATGAATCTGAGACTGATGACATCACTAGGGAAAATGTATATATGAATAGAGAATGAGACAAGTCTTCGTTACGTGATTTTGGCGGGAACATGTCATGTAACATTGCGTTACGTGATTTTGCAAGAACGTGTCACGTATGAAGGTCCGGTGACACTTTGTTGTGTGCTTTTGGCGGGAGCGTGTCGCGTGAGATATTGCCCCGTGAGATGACGCAACAAAATACCACATGACATGTTCCCCGCCAAACTTGCGCAAGAAAGTATCGCGTGATATGCTCCCTCCAAAATGACGTAACTCAATGTCACGTGACATGTGCCTGCACTACAGAGGTGATTTTGGCGGAAACCTGTCACTTTACATTGCGTTACGTGATTTGGGGGGAAGCATGTCACGCGACGTTTCGTTACGTGATTTTGTTGGAACTGCACGTGATATTTGTTGCGGGTTTCTTGTGGGGACATGTCAAGTGACATGTTTCCCCCCAAAATCACGCAAAAAGTGTCCCGTGACGTGTTCCCGCCAAAATCGCGACACTCATTGTTGCGTGACATGTTCCCTCCAAATTTACGCAGCTCAATGTCACGTGCCATGTTCCCGCAGTACAGAGGCAATTTGGCAGAAACCTGTCACTTGACATTGCGTTACGTGATTTTGGCGGAAGCATGTCACGCGACGTTGCGTTATGTGATTTGGGCAAGAACATGTCACCTGACGTTTCGTTACGTTGTTTGGGGGAACATGTCACGCGGCATGTTTCTGCGAAAATCACTTAACGCAATGTCACGTGGCATGTTTCCGCCAAAATTTCACATGACAAAATGTCAAGTGACCTGCCTCAGTAAACTATCGGCAAGCTTCGCCTGTGATCTGGCCTTGCGCGACCGAGCAGAAGCTGCGTACCGGTATGGCGATGATGTAACGATAAAATATAATGGTTATTATACCGTTTCTGCGAGAGTTATATCGCTTTACAATAGTTATACTTGTAATAATGATACTTCAACTTTGCCGTGGCTCACATCAAACGAAGTCATATCATTTTCCCCAAGAGCAACAAAAGGTAACACTAAACAACACCTAGCGCAGCCAAGTTTCACCACCTTACAACTAAGTTCTCGCACATTATCTGCCTGCTTCGCTGTGTTTTGTCCTTGTGCGACCTAGCGGCAGCTTCGTGCTTTCTTCATTTTTTTGCTGGATGATCAGCAGGAATGGCGGGCACAGCCTCTGCTTCTTACTGCCACTCATCGCTATTGGTAAGCGTCGGTAATAGATCGAACAATCTTTACAGCACGTTTTAGGTCACTACTTCCATTGCACGTGCTCGCGTTGTCGAGCAGTGCCGTTAAAAATATTACGAAATTTCTCTCTTTGCATAGCGAGCGAACAAATCCCACATCTACTACCGGTACTTTTTCTTTGTTGTTTTCCGTTCTTTACCCTCCTTAGTGAATATGTACTGGATTACAACAGTACTTCAAGAAAGAGAGCAAATTTAATGCCTAAATCTGCGTACATTGCCAATTTATTCTTTCAAAAATCTATCGCTGATTGCGCCATCATCTGTTTATTTGCACAACAGAAAGAAATGAGCCAACATTCAGTTTCTTTCTTCTCTTTGCGCCCAAATGAGAGCGCTCGAGTTCGGTGTTATAGTAGCCTGTTTCCTTAGGAATTTCGACCCGTTTGGATCGATATGTTTTCAGGAAATTTACAATGTGCAGCCCCTAACTCCCTCCGAACACGAGGTAATGAATAATGACAAAGAAAACACGTACGAAGGCCATAGGAAGTATTGTCAATAATGATGTCCCGGCGCTTTGTTGCCGGTTTCCCCGATGTAATCACTTTCGTAATCCGCAGAAGGAATTTTGTATACCACCGCCAAAATCCCTTGCGGGGTTCGCGAAAGTGTTTACATCGGGGAAACCGGCAACTTCAGACAGCGCACGTGCCAGGATCAGAATGATGTCGAAAAGAAGGTCACGTCTAATGCACTTGCCGAACAAGCTTCGACCGATCACACAATTGACTGGATAAACGCAAATATCGGGAAGGAAAGAAACTGGAAGTCACGCCTGCATCTCTAATCACTCGAGATGCAATATCTACAAGGCAAACACTGGATCGCAAAGATGGAAACATTCACTCGTCCTACGCGCGGCCTCATGGTGAATAAGGCTTCCGTTGAGAAGCTGAAACGTCTTATTCTTTGAAGCTTTTATTTTGTCGGTGTACTTCGTTTCCGGTGTACAACGAGCAGCTTTTCTGGCAGCATTGACATGTGCACTTGTTTTCGCTTGTTCAAGGAAATTGCATTTAACACCTACTTGCGAGGCGAAGCTAGGGCGCGTTTTAGGGGCGAAGCTCCTTAGGGCGTGGGTCTGTACATCCCATGGTGTTCGTTGGAGATATACGTAGCCACGTCTACTTTTATGAAAAAAAAATTCCGAAAGTTGTGTCCTCTGCCTGGATTCGAACCCAGGCTCTCGGCGTGGCAGCCGAGCGTTCTACCACTGAGCTACGCCTGTTTTTTTTTCTTTATTGCATGGAAATATTTCCGTAACTGAGCTACGCCTGTGGTTGAAAAATTATCGCTAAAGGACCTAAACAGGTATAATGTCTCCCGCGGAATCGCATTAACAAATGTAATGTTACGTTGAAAAATAGTAATACACCGCTACACGACGCGAAAATGGATTGTATAACGAGGTCGAGGCATCATTTGAAAGAACACAGAGCTGCGTGCTTTGTAGCTTTGAACCCATTACGGAGGCACTGGTAATTATGGCGTAGTGGGTACTTCCCTACTTGGCAAAATGATAAGTTATGGCGCAGGAGTACGAATACAGTGTTTCTCACGCCTTTACATGACGATCGACTGGGCGATTTACACGAAAGATTCACGGTTTACCGATGATTCCCTCCGGAGCTTCGCCCACTCATCATCATTCACCCCGTGGATATGCTGTGATTTTTTCTTTCATGCTGCTTGACGACTGCAAAAACGAAATCGATGGTGTCATCCTACGATATACTGAGTTATTTCAGCTTTTCTGAACATGGCTGTGGCGATTTGAGCACTGAGGTATCACCGCTTTGCTATTGACCGCCCGCCTGCTCAGGTAGGTAGCCTTGAAGGCAATGCCATCACAAACACAGGGTGGGCGACATGCGAATTCAGACTGCCTGCCTTGGCAGACATCATTACAGTGCCGATGAGAACATATGTTGAAAATTTTATTACTATACGTGGACGCCGAAAAATTGCCGTAGTTGTCCTTTGAGTTCGCCATAAAATCCTTTGCGTCAGTCAGTCAGTCAGTCAGTCAGTCAGTCAGTCAGTCAGTCAGTCAGTCAGTCAGTCAGTCAGTCAGTCAGTCAGTCAGTCAGTCAGTCAGTCAGTCAGTCAGTCAGTCAACGATCTTTATTCACAAATTTGATAGTTGTCTTGAGGGTTGCATTCGTTGGAAATTTTCGTTGGTATATACATACTTACATGTATACATGCAGCATGATGGCGACGCCGACGACGAAAACCAGGTTTAACTGTCGATGTAATTGCTATGGCAATAACAAGTCGGGTAACAAGGAACCCACATCATTGCCCGTAGGATGCCGCTAACAGTTGCGTTACATCAGTGTTCGTTATTTTCTCTGTCTTGAATACTTTCTCTGCGTGTAAGCTTGGGCACGTTAGCCAGAGTCCCTCGTTTGCATGGCAGGGATATTGTGAAACGTTGTCTTTGCTGCGTGGCCTCATGTAGCGCGTGCTCCTGACGAGCTCATGCAGAAAAAACATAAAGACAAAATTTGGCGTAGCAATACGTAATGCGCGAAATCTGACCGCCTGCCTGAGAACGCAATATATATGAACTTTGAAGGGTTATTGGTGCCATAACTATTTTTTTTAAATATGAAGCTGACAAAGAAAAATGGCTGAGCCACTTCCCACAAGTACCAGTGACCGTAAGCCAAACATATCACTTTTCTGTTTAAATCATCGTCCTCATCATCATCGTGGGACTGACCACGCCCACTGTGGCCCAAAGGCCTCGACCATACCTCTGAATAACCCTATTCCGTGCTGTCTGCGTCCATGTTATCCCACAAAATTATTAAACTCAGCTGACCACCTGGCCTTTCGCTGCCCCCTGGCTGGCTTGCCTTCCCTCGTAGTTCACCCTGCCACCTTTTATGATCAATGGTTCTCTTGACCGTTATTAAGTACCCTGCCCATTCCAAATATATCTTCTTAAAGGGACCCTGGAAAATGTTTCTTTAACATAGCGATAAAAAGAAAACACCACCGATCAATCCTGGAGGCTTCTGTTAACATGTCCGCCAAATATTATTGCACTACGTGAAGCAGAGAACCTGAAATTTGCTTTCAAAACACATTTGGAAAGCACCCGCCCTTCTTTCAACAAAGTACGTCATATGTGGGCACGGGTTATGAGATGTGTAAGAGAACTATCATTGGGGGGCCGATTCCCCGCTGCAGTTACCGCGGACACCACGGGCGGCGCTACGTCTCCTCAGTAACCCTGACGAGATGCTAGTCGCCACTGCAGAAGCACTAATACGCTCAAGGAAATTATCCCACAAAATCACAGCATATCCACGGGGTGAATGATGATGAGTGGGCGAAGCTCCGGAGGGAATCATCGGTAAACCGTGAATCTTTCGCGTAAATCGCCCAGTCGATCATCATGTAAGGGCGTGAGAAACACTGTATTCGTACTCCTGCGCCATAACTTATCATTTTGCCAAGTAGGGAAGTACCCACTACGCCATAATTACCAGTGCCTCCGTAATGGGTTCAAAGCTACAAAGCACGCAGCTCTGTGTTCTTTCAAATGATGCCTCGACCTCGTTATACAATCCATTTTCGCGTCGTGTAGCGGTGTCTTACTATTTTTCAACGTAACATTACATTTGTTAATGCGATTCCGCGGGAGACATTATACCTGTTTAGGTCTCTTAGCGATAATTTTTCAACCACAGGCGTAGCTCAGTGGTAGAACGCTCGACTGCCACGCCGAGAGCCTGGGTTCGAATCCAGGCAGAGGACACATCACCAACGAACGTACATCACCAACGAACACCATGGGATGTACAGACCCACGCCCTAAGGAGCTTCGCCCCTAAAAAAGAGAAAATGTTCAAGGTCATGACGCGCGGTGGCATGACTGTGAACGTGCTTGGGCAGCAGAACGTTCCTCACACTTTAAGCTGTAAGCGCTGATACCTAACGCATTTGAAAAATACCTGTGGCAGGGGTTCGTGAGGCCATCAGCTCTTTCAGCGATGTCCCTCAAGGAATACTTTTGGAAGCGTTGCAGGTTCCGTTTAAGATGGAGTAAGCTGCTAGATGAGCAGTAGATCAAGGAGCCTAATAGGGCGTGGTGCATGGTTCATAATATGAGCAGCTTATGGTCGAGGCTATGTCACTTTCTTCCTCCCTCCCTCTCTCCATCCACCCGCCGTGCGGCGTGCACACCCGCACTGTGCATGCGCATCCTCCTCCCTCTACTCTCCTTGTCTCATCTCCTCTCCTCTCGGCATTCTTCCTCTCCTCTCCGAACGGCGCGCGTTGTCTATGGAAGCGCTCTTTCTTTGAAGAACGCTTTACCAGCTCGTAAGGAACGAGAACGCACCCTCGCCCACGAGAGACAGCGCTGATGCAGGCATCGTTTGCTAGCGTCAAACCGATGCAAACGCGCTGAGCACCACCCGTGCTGCTTCGCATCGCCTCATTGTCCCCTTTAGCGGGAGATGGTTAACTTTTTATGTTGTCTTCATTACACTGCGCTTCTATACTCCATTTCACTAGTTCCGTGCAGCAGTGCCAAGAGTAGGAAGCCACCGGGCGCAGAATTCTTCCGAAGCTAGACGAAATGCCATTGTTTGGACACGCATCTACGAGCTGCTACTGGCGATGATGATGATGATGATGATGATGATGATGATGATGATCCTTCAAATATGGCATAGTGGCCCTGCTTCATCCACTTCCTCCCTCCAAGGCAGCAGCTGCCTCTGCAGCGACCGCCATTGGCAGATCAGAAGCCGTGGAAGGACACGTTTATATGTTCGCCCTCCGGATTGGCCGAAAGGGCCAGTAGCTACCACAGTGCCGCAAGGAACTACTGAAACCGACTATACATAATCCTAAAATGGACTCACCTGCTGCCTACAGTTTCGTGCTACAAAAGTATAATTATTACAAAATTCCGTGTGGCAAGTTAAATGACCTGAGAAATGGACTCCGTTAGCCTGTGTACTCACGTTACTCCGGTAGCCAGCGATTTGAGCGTCTCAAAGAAAGCCTTACGGTATTTTTTTGCTCTTGCTTCTCGCAGCAGTGTCGCTTAATTAAAGAGTTGCTGCGATGTTTATTTTTTCACGAATACTAATTTTACTACATCTTTCTGAAATATGAGGTCTTATAAACTATTTAATCATGTAGCCCGCAGTGAAAACAGCACATACATTTATTCGGTGCAATATTCAACATTTAATGAACAGATGAACACTTATTTAAATGGTCGTTGCGCCGATCCAAGCGGATAGCACACATGGGAGTAATAGAGCTCCATCTGAGTGAAGAACAAATGGCATACAAGTATGACACACAGAGTTTGTGTTATGCAAAGTGAGTACTCAACACAGGAGAAGGCCCTTTAACCATTTCTTGTCCGAAACATTTATCAAGCACTTCGTTAATTAAGCATCGAAAGTATTTTCAACACTGGATTGATGCCACCAGCAAAAAGTGAGAGCGATGGATAAGTGAAACGTATTACGGCTCCTAACCGTAACTACAGGGAACGCGAGTGACATATGGCACAATGTAGATATATTAGACTCCTTGTTCTTTTTGTGAAATGTGTAAGATCTCAGATAGGGTAAGCACGGAAACGAGACACTCAGAGCGGGGGAGTGCACCGGAATATACAGATTCTAACAAACACCTGCGAGAGGATAAGCAGAGGGTTAAAGGGTCCCTAAGTAGGTTTGGACATGTTCACATGACAAGCGCAAAGCTTACATCGAACTCTTACGGCCGTGTTTGCTGAGTGACGTTACTATCTTCCCCGGAAAGAACTGAAATTTCAAAATAAACACCATCTAAACTTCTCTCCGGCGCCATGCTCCAGAACTGGAGGTGGAGGTCATCTTAGGATCATTGCTCAATGGGACGCGAGACTGGCACGTGACACTACGCACGTGACACTGCGAGAAGCATTCCGCATAAGCGGCGACAGGAATATGGCCGCGCCGGTTTTTCTAGCCGGATATTCCTCGTGGCACTCAAGAGGTGTGCGTTGAGGAGATAGACAGGCGTGACGGTAGCGCAGAAAAGCGACTGATAAGAGGCGGTTGCTTTGCTGATAATCAAATGCCTGCAACATTTTATTATGGCTTCGTTATGATAAATTCTTGCATGTCACGCTCTTTGCGAACTGGTGCCCAAGAGTTGCTGCATAATTTTTTTTACCTATGAGGGGGCGAGGATGGAGGGGGTAGCTTTTAGATAGATAGATAGATAGATAGATAGATAGATAGATAGATAGATAGATAGATAGATAGATAGATAGATAGATAGATAGATAGATAGGAGAGAGTAACACTACGTGATGTGGGTCAAACAGGAAGTCATACGATATGTTCGCAGTACAATTGTGGATTGCGCAACAAAAGTGTACTGAGAAAGCACTACGTTGTACAATGTCTGTGAGGCCATAAGCAGAGAATCAATGTACTCGAGAGGATGATTATGAAAAGCTCGCCTGTTACCGCGAATGGTTTCTAAAATATCACTGGCACCTTCAAATGTTCTAAAGATCGTGGCACCATAAATCCTGGCGTTTACTGTGAATACATTCACGCCAATAAACTGAAAAAAAAAATGGAGCACATGCTCTTGGCCCTCTGAGACTGGCAAGGGCTGCCCGAAAAAGCCTGTAAGGGCTGGTGATGTTTCACGAATTCACATAAACTTACATGATAGGGTTAACGACAGAAGAGGACGTAATGATAACATATATCAAGGTATCTAGGCGTAACGCGCTTACACATTGAAGGTCGTGCTTTAAGGAAACATTCAGTTTCCATCTATAGATTTTCTTAGCTGCAGCCCGGGGTACTGTGACGCGAAGATACTCAAAGCGTCAGGGAGAGCTAAACAACTACCTGTTCGTCTTAAGCCGTTCCCACTGCACTTCCGTGCAAATTACAAGACACAGAATGGCCATCTTCCGAATAATCTGTCTTTTTACGCTTACTTATCGCAAACTTAGCTCTATAAACAATAGCACCAATTTTGCGGTGACTTAAGTACTCGCACAATCACATGGCTTGCGCACAACGATGGCAACAGGAACTAAGAACTATTCTATCCGAAGTTCGTCGCACTAATTGTCAAGCTAAAGCAGAGTTCTTGAACATCGCGTACCGTCCATTAACACAATCTCGCCTCGCAATCCTAAGCCAATCGACTGCATACTCGTGGTTGCAGCTAAAGTACAGCGCGGATACACAGACGTATTTTTTCTACATGAAGATATTGACGAATCTTGTCGTAACACTGTAATGCAAGGACTTAAAGGCAAAATCACGAGCACTGTGACGTGTTGTAATGCGCTGTCGACATCATGTTTTTAGAATGAGTTATCTTTACATGCATCGGTGAAGAGATCGCTAAACGCTATGGAGAACAAGAAATGTCCCTGGAGCCAACGTTTGCTCCATCGAAATTCCCTGTTCTACATCGTTTTTAGCGATCTGCTCATCGATTCAAGCCTCCTTCTACCCCTGAGGTTTTCTTCTAGTTTCTGTTTTTACAGGTGTAAATAGAGACACGGGACACCACGCAGGATGAGACACTCAGGTAGATAGGGAAAAGAACAAGCGTGCAAAACACGGACACAAGGGGAAGAAGTGTTGTCCCTTACCAACTCGCTCAACTTTCTGTCCTTTTGAACGTACGGAGGTGTTTCGCACACTGCCTACTGTTTTGTTGAAATCGTCCAGCCACATAAGAGAGTGTCTCTCATAATCAGAGCTGGTTTTGGGACGTTAAACCCGACAAATCAAATCAGCCACATTGGAGAATAACCATCAGTCCTCGAATTGTCCTTCTATTTCAAGGTCACAGCTCACCTGCATTGTCGGCTGCGCTGTATTCTGCTACGCCAAAGGTATTATTGAACAGGTTTGTTTTATGCGCTCGAACAATGTAACGACTCTGTTGTGTGGTGTCCCGTTTACCCGACTGACCTATTCAGCCGCAACCAATTAGAGTGAATCTTTCTACCTTTTCAAGACATTCGAATTCGCTGTAGGACATCCCTTCCTTGTTGGTATTTATTACGTGGCTTAAGACTCTGCGTTCCACGTAACTAAAGATGTCAACCTACGCGAGCTCCACAAAGGCCACATGAGACTGAAGATTTTCGCTTTCTTTCCATTTATGGCCCTGTTGGAACAATACTTCGGTGAGTTGGCTATGTTCCTAATATAAAATTGCCCAATATGTTACGTTAACTGTATTAATAGTTAAGCTGTTAGGGCCCTGCTGTGCACACCGTCTCCGATATCGTCGACCTACTACCGACACCCCTGCCCTCTCAAGCTGATACACGACAGCGATACGTGAACTTCACAATTTGCCTGTGCTCTGCCCTTGACTGAGACTTCACGGGTGTGGTACTCGTTTTTATGGGACGTTTATTTTCTCAAAAAGACAAGCTATGGAAATCCGGTGCTTTTAATGTTTCCAGTTGGGAGTAACGACAACATATAGCAACGTTGCACAAGAAACAAAAAGGAGCAATACAATGTCTCATCGCTCGAATCCAATATAATGTAATGGAACTGTAGTAGCACGTTTGTCCCTGTTCAATCAGGCACCGAAATTTAGCTCCAAGAAACACACCTTAACTTGTCTGAAACAGCAGCTTGAAGACACACTTGTTCTTTCTCGTGAACATCTCCGCGCTTGCACAGGCACTAATGCTCAATTTCGAAGACACGGGCTTTCAGGCGTTTATAAAGCAAACGTTTAAGCACATCCCTGTTGGTCGCACGAAATGGAGTACCCGAAGTCTTTATGACTGGACGGAATGTCGGATAAACATCGTAACAATGTTGAACAACGACACGAACATAAGGATAGCTGAGCTTGGAACAAATCACAAACATATTAGACGAACCAACGTAAACGAGACACTTCAACATTACATAAGAAATGTATATCTTTTATAGACCAGAAGGGCCATAACGCCGGCCAGCTATTCGCTGTCAGCTGCTTGATCTCACTCGAAACATTAGAGTGAATCACATGACGAGAAAGGGGCATACAGTTTGTAATATTACCTCTCGGGCATACAGTCGGACACATAAGTTTACGGAACACGGACTCAGCAGGCGAGTTGGAATACCGGCCACACTAATGCGTGTAGCTTTTTATGTGACAGAAAAAAAACGTAGGTCGCATAGATGCACTAAAGGATTAAACCTCCTTTGAGGGGTTATTTTCACAGGCTTAGCAATTAAGTGTGCAGGCTCTTCTTTGATTTTTGTTTTGTCGGAAAGCTCGTGTTTGGTAAAGTTGTGCAGCGCGACGCTGTAACATTGCCATAACTCTGTGCAGCAGTGCAGAACCTCTGATTTTGCTCACCATTCTATACGAGGTTAAGCACTCAAATGTTTTGTTCATGATGCGAGGTCGAACTTGCACTTACAAGGCATGCAAGTGGTAGAAAGAAAGTGGAAAAGCAATCACATATGCCAAAAAAAAAAAAGAAGACGTCACTTCTCAAAAAATATAAGACATTAAAAATGGAACCTTAGAAACGTTAACAATATAATGAAGTGGTCAGAAAGGAGCGTTAGACCCGTCAGCAGTATAGTAAAACAGGCACGGAGGATGTTGTGTTTATACATCGGTAGACGATAATAAATAGATGTGTTAAAATATGTGAGCTCCTGCATTTGTTGTCACTGCTACCTGAACTTATACTTTAGGTGAAGCTCAGTGTTGCAATTTTGCCAGCAGGACTTCTTGTCTATGTAACCATGCTTCTAAGCATCGTATAATTTGGTTTTCGTCGCAAGCTACGTAGGTTAGTTGTTTCAACAAGCGTGACATATCTGCTATCACTAGAGTTAAATTTGTGTAGTGCGATCACATTTTTGTTTCTGTAAAGAGCTTACTCGGTTATATTATCTATCATGTGTCACTATCTTAGTTTACGTCCTAAAAGAGACGATATATATGCTTTGTTTCCAATAAATTTTTTTCTATGAGTGTTCTCCTCTGACTTGTGCCTAAACGACTGTTCAATAAGAGATTCAATTATGTCTTAACCTTGTTTTTTTATATGAGGTGATCAAGTGTACGCGACGCGAACGAACGTCTTTTCACAGCACATTCCACAATATCAATAACCTACAGCTATATCCAGGTACATTATTATATCACGTTTTGCTTTAGCGACCCTCAAGAGCTGTTCCCGTTATCGTGACCTGTGTCTACTCTCAGCCTTTTAACGAGCAGTGCAATTAGAAAACACTACTTCACTGATCTTTAAAGGGCCCCTCAGCAGGCCTCATGGCATGTTTCAGTTATACGCTGAAGGTTCTTGTCTGCCCAATAGGGAGCGTTCAACCGCAAGAGAATTAATTGGTTCATTAACAGCATATGTAAAAACGTCTAAAGCGTCCCGAGACCAAGATTTCAGAATGTGTTACAATCATTATGAAACCCTCGCCTTACTTTTCATCATCGTGAGCGTGCAGTGTATGCACTGCGACTGTCAGCTCAATATAGCCAGACCTGGTGAGGTGCCCTTTAAGTAAAGAGAAGGCTTCCGCAAGCCACTGAACAAACATTGCCCTTGGCATGGAGAAGAACAGTTATCACGCATCGACAAACGCCCACGTTAAATGTGACATCGTCAGAGTGACGTAAATATGGATAGAGGGTGCGGGTGAGTGCAACTGGAAGCCGCCGTAGACACAGTCATGCTAACATTGGGTTGGTTTCGAACGCTGGAGCACTTCGACACCAGTTCGTCCGTGAGCGAATGAGCAATAATGAGGCCTTGAATTCCTGCAAATATAATAGCAGACACATAACCCCAACAGCGAAGGTAGTCAAGAAGCGATCACATTCTACACACGCATAAAGCACCACAGCTTAGGACAAAACATCTTCACAAAGAGTTCACAAAAGCACACCCTGTGTAAAACGCATCGAGCCTTCAACGTGCAGCCAACGTGGCCCAGCACTGGCGGAGCGCAGCGATGCGTTGTCTGCTGACGAAGCACCTTATGAAGAAGACGTTTCAGGAATCATATGCAAAGTAGAGTTCGTGAGTCATGCAGCGAATAAGTCCTTAGCTCTTGGCCTTTCCTGGTTTATGAATCGTATGGTGTAGAATAGATGAACAGTGTGACGCAGAGTTCATTGCTTCTGTCTCGTCCCACGGGTTCACATTTGAAGCTTTTCGGAGTCCATCACTTCGAGACGTGCTGTCTCCTAGTCGAACAAGCTAGAGCGATCCTTCCTGCTTGTACTGCTTAGCAGAGACGATGACGTGTCGAAGGAAAAGCTCCATGGAACCACCTGAATGAAGAAAGCGCATAGTTAAGTAGCTCATCCCGTAAGGAATGATTAAACCAGTTATAATGAAAAGACACGAAGGTGCTTAGAGAATGTTAAACCTTCCGGGTGCGCTGTGTTCACTACCTGACCTTCTATGCCGAATATCTTCTGTTCTTAACTCCTGCGATTTTTATTCATAATATCCAATCTAAACAAGGGACTCATGAATATTTATGCAGTGATAAGTTTCCTTTGCAAATATTAAGGTGCCACGCACATTGCACACGGACCAAAGGAAGGACGACAAAATCGCACTTCTGAGTGGCACTCTAACGGGCATCCTATAATGTGGCGGACTGCTGGTGCTTTGACACTAAAACATTTGTAGTTGTTCAGGAAATGCACAGAACTTAGGCACGTCGGGAACGACATTAACACGAAGAAACTGATCAAAAGTAAACTTGATGTCCGTTGTACGTCTGTTTAATCTGACTAAACAGCGCATTGGCAAGCCAGCGCAACCACACCTTGTGAGCGCAGATTGCGTTCTTTCTTCATGTTTCTCCATCTCCTTCCTTTTTCTGCAACCTTTCTTTATTATTTACCTCTTTCTACATCTTCTTTTCTTTCTTCTCTCTGTCTTCACCTTTCTTCATCACTTTCTATATTGTACACTCGCATCTTTTCCCTCTTCTCTCTCACACCACTCCTTGCACACACTTTCCCAACCCCCGCTGTAATAAACTGAACACGGCTCTTTTATAGTTTACCCTCTCACCTGCTACTCTCCCGCCTCTGCACCCTTACGTATGTCCTCCTCTGCCTCACTTTCCTTTCCAGTACTCTCCTAAATTATACTGTGAAAACCAGCGCCTTACTTTATCCTTCCTTTTCCTTTCCTTCCTTCTTACCCGCACACCACTGCACATTGCCCTTATTTCTCCCTCTCTCACAACCTTGTTATAGTATACTACGCATGGCTATGCTATGCAAGAGCTGCTTGGCGCGTACCTGGCACGTACTCGCTCAAACACTTTTGTGCGGACGACACCAGCATTTTGCCGAGCTTAAACAGGTACGCTCTGAACAAGCCGGCTATACAGTCGATCTAATCACCTTGTCGTCGTGTCGGCATTCCCTGGGTCCGGGAACGAAACTGCCGTCGGAGCCCGACTTGGACACCGCGAAGCGGTAGCAGCACCTGTGCACCTCGAACATGTGGGTCTTGGCGAGTCGCTGCGCCTCGGGACGGGCTTCGAAGTCGCCTGCCGTGGCGGCTGCTCGGCAACACGGGCAGCCACGTCCCTGCTCCCGGCATCACGTCTTCGGCGTCGTCCTGTGCCGGCCCACCGCATAGTGCTTGCGGTGCTCGTTGTGGTGGGGCTTCAGGGAGCCGACAGCGACGTCCCCGGGACCCGCGCTCGACTCGAAGCCGTCCGAGGAGCGGCAGAGAGAGCTCAGGTTGCGCCACTTGCTGGCCACGTACTGCTTCATCATGCGCCGGAATATACGGCTGCCCAGGTTGTAGAGGATGAAGTTGACGGCGAAGTTCGTGTAGTAGAGCAGCATGAAGTAGCGCTGCAGCAGCAGGATGTAGTCCGGCACCGGCTGGTTGCCGATGGACAGCACGAATACGTGTATGCGGACCACGTAGCTGGGCAAGTTGAGGATGATGAAGACGGTGCACACGAGGAAGAGCATGCGGGACACGCTGATCTGACTCGGGCTGATGAGGAGCCGCTCGGGGTACTGGTGGTGGACCTGCGTGCAGCCGTTGGCGGACACCGTCGTGGGGATGGCCTTGTTGCTGGCCGTCGGCGAGCAGCCGCTCGAAGTGTTACGGTTGTCTGCGAAGAAAGGCGAAGACGTGCGGAATTGAAAAGAGGTCTTTGTCCTGATCTCAGTCTAACGGTGTGGTATGCGGTACAGTCTAGTCACTGAACCGAAGACAGCTGAACTTTCTCGCAGCAGTACACTAACATACAGCTATATAATGTGAGCTCAACATACGACTGGCTCTTGTTCATCTCTGCACATCATCATTACTTGTACATATTCCCCCATCTACATGGATCATCATCAGCTGCTTGGCTCACTCTCCATCTTGATCGCCATAGATCGAGGCTCGACTACAATAAAAGCAGTTGCTCAGAAGTGGTGGAGGTGCCTCTTCTTCAATATATATAATGTGAGTGTAGCGACTTATGGATGGAGTTACACACCGGTATCTTAAGAAAGTACCAATAATAATTAGGCTAATTCGTACGGGTTCGTTTTATGGTAAAACGGCGCCGCAAAGCTAGCAAAAAGAAGACGAACCGTCGTGCGATATGTATATTTGGTTTCGTCTTCATTTTCTGGCACCCCTTCACAATAATTTCAGGAAAGCCGGCAGCCGATTCTGTGCTAGCTTGAGTAGGAAGCGTTCGCATCATTGGCAAATACAATCCGTAAGTTTCACTACCTGAGGTCCTTGTAGGGCTTCCCCTACAGCGCTCTAGCTCGGATGAAGGCTTCGCTAAGACCGTGCGCCATGTGGTGAAGCCTTAAACTGCGGAAATTCCGTTGCTGAAGCCTTCCAGCTCACGTAATAACGTCGCAGATTACCTTCAACAAAAGGGAAACGCACCGCAATGGTGAAGTGGAAATGTGCTGTGCGAGCACAGTTGATCGAGGGAATGATAAATAGACAAACGGGACCGAGCTCAGGCTACCCACTGTATATTGCACAAGAGCGAAAATTCCATTACATGGTCGTATATATCACACGGGCGACCAGAGGGGCGCTTCCAATATGTGTGCCCCGACGTTGGCTTTTATGTCTCACGCAAGAAAAAGCTGGAAGTCTGCGCTCTGTCTTGTCTACCTGCTTTTGTTTCCGCCTGTCGCGCTTGCACAGCTTGTTTCCAGTTACACAGAAACCAACTTATCCGCCAGAAAGTTTTGCTCCAGTTGCGGTGTCCTTACTTGCAGTTCTTCGTTGGCTTCCTGTTACGAGCTATTGCTATGATTGCCTTTCCTTTAGGTCCTCTCCTTTCCGAGGTTACGATCAATTGCGAATCTTGCGAGGTCAGTTCATGCTTTCTCTTTCTAGTTGGAGGATGACTGTGTCAGAGCGTACAATTTACGTTTTCGAACGCCTCTACTCCTCCCCAACATCCACATTATAACCTAAACGCTCATGTGATTCCGCAATAGCTGTTACCGGGGCTAATTATTGGCGCTATCATTTCACTTGAATAGATAAGCATCTGGGACGCAGGGTACATAAGGAAAAAGGCAGCTGGGAACTTCCACTGTATACAACGCCTGCTAGTCTTCAAGGAGGAGGGGATAAATTAAGAGAAATACCGGAGAGAAAGGGTAAAGAATATAGAAAAATTGAAGGAGGATGGAGACGACCAAATAAACCCAAACAAAATTAAGACAAGAAAGAAAAAGAAAGCTTTAAATGATTTCCACCCCTGTGCGATTTTAGCAAACAGCGTAGCTGGCAGGCAAGCACCACCACCTCGCGAACGCAGGTTAAGTCCTTTCTCCATGTTTCTTATTCTACTTCTTTTCTTGACATCTTTATTTCTATCTTTTCCTATACTACGCTCTAACCTCCTTTCCCTTATCACCCTCGTTACGCTTTCCCACTCCTTCGTATACTAAACTGCACAATGCTATGCTGTAGTATAGCCCTTCGTCTGTTCCTTTCTCCCATTTCAACCTTGTATTAATCCCCACCGGAACTTCCCAATCCTTTCCTAGAGTATACTAAGAGGCTATGCCGTGCTTTACGCTCTCCCCGTTTCCTATTTTCCTTCTCACCCTCACGTAAGTATTCCTCACCCAAACTTTTCTTTCCCACCGCTTCGCTGTATTATAGTACGCATGGCTATGCCATGCTAAGAGCTGCTTCGCACATGCTCGCCCAACCATGTTTGTGCGGACCACACTGATATTTTTCCAGCCCCAAACAGCTTCGCTGTCAATTGTGTGTGTGTGTGTGTGTGCAGGACCACTCCACTCACCTGCTAATTAGGACACCGCTGGCCAACCCCGCGCGCTTAGAGTAGACGCGCCATAAAGACGGGACACGATGACGAGAACCGTAAATCTAGGTTTTGCAAAAGCGGGCCACTTTCCAAGTCTCGTCTCTGAATGGGGTCATTCTCGACATTCCTTGAGCGCTGCAAGTACAGCTTTATGGAGCTCCAGCAGGCCCGATCTCGTAAGCTGACCCGAACATCTCACGAGCGAAAGACGCTTCGCTTCGTTTTGTGCTATGCCATAAAGGATCTCACAGTACTTTGAATAAATTAGATGACTTGGATGCGCATCGGAAAGGATCATTGCAACGCAAGTGCTCACTCGCATGGATAAAGTTTACGGGTACGTTTGATAAGGGTGTCTGTCGCTTTATTTGCAATTCTACTCATAAATCGAGGTCACTGCACCGTCCAAATAATTAAAGCGATCACACGACACATCTATTGGTGACTGAATAGGGGCTACTGCAGTTCATTTACGCGTACATTACTTGCTTCGAATGCCTAGGATGAAAAATTTCCAAATGAGTGCTGTGTTTTACGCCTGCCTCGTAGAATTCACGCCCTGCATAACGGAAAAAGAAGCTTATAACCGTTACTTTTTAAAGGATCACTTAGTTGCTTTTTTTTTTTAAGTGCAGGGAGGGTAAGGCATATTATCATTTTCCTTAGAGGCAACTCCGTGTCACGGGACAATACAGTGTCTTTGTGATAGCTGCGCTGCGTAAAATGCACTTGCTTGTTATTTTTTGCACTGTTTTTCATATCACGGACACATATTCTTAGGCGTAACTCAAAAATTTTTATAAGGCACTAAACTGAGTTCAGTGGACTCCGCCGGGCTGTGGATTAGGCTGATGGTTTTTGAACGTCTTATACACTCACGCAAAGAGAGACCGTGAATGGTGCCTCAGAAACTGAGTCATTTCATTGCTCCATTCAAGAAAGGGGACCAAGTTCTGCGGTCCCGGCGCACGCGTTTTGATGGGCGCAAGAAGACAAATTCAGGAGCCATTACCACTGTGGAGAGAATGGTCCTTTCCGTTTACAAGGTGCCAAACCGCTAAAAACTCTCCTTGGGAGAGTCCTGGTTGTGTGTATGCATGGACGCGCACGCACGTACATCCAAATGCAAAAGTTTATGGGACGCATGAGGTTGCACAAAGCTATACTATCGCTTAGCCTGAGAACATAGCCTCCAAATAAGTGTATCGACCTGCAGACCGAAAAAAAAAAAACTTTCATGTGTTGAAACGTTCAATTAGAGGTCGTTGCCTCGCTAAGCGGTGGTACAGCTTCATCTAGGGTATCGCGGTTCCGTGGTTGTGGTTCGGCTAAAGAAATGGCGCCATTTTCGGCAGGCTATGTCGGGAGCACGGCCAAGCGTCTCAGGGGGTAGGGGGAAAGGGACTGAAGAACAGAGAACCGAGAGAAAAGCCGTAGGACAGAGCTCCGGAAATTTTGACTGCCTGGAGTTCTTTAACGTTCACGTAAAACGCACAGTACACAGGCCTCTGGCATTTTCTCCTCCATCTAAAATGCGACCGCCGTGACAGGGATCGAAGCCTAATTTGGTTTTATTTCAGGGGAGTGGGGAGAGAGTGGGGTAGGGGCACGGGTCAGGTGTTGCATCCGAGAACCATATCCGCTATACCACGCGGTCACGTAAGTTTTTGCTGTTGGGTCTGCACAAAGCGAAAAGGGTAACAGAGTGGATTCCTAGAGAAGGCAAGAGTGGCAGGGGGCGGGAGAAATTTAGGTGGGCAGAAGAGATAAGGGAGTTTGCGGGGATAAATTGGGCCCAGTTAGCACAGGACAGGGATAATTGGAGATCTATAGGAGAGGCCTTTGCCCTGAAGTGGGCGTAGACAGGCTGATGATGATGATGATGATGATGATGATGAAAGCGAAAAAAAAAGGGGGGGGTGTGGCGTACTAACACCACCCTCACTATCGCTACCCCCGCAAAAGATAAGGTCCTGGCACACACCCTGCCTCCTACCTCCAGCAGGCATCCCACGTTATCGGCGCTGCCGTTGCGCTGATAACACCTCTAAACAAATGTCAAGGAGCCCAGCGCCATTTTGCTTATGGAACATCAGCAAGCTCGAGCGCAGGGATGATGGAGTTGTGTAGAGGGTATTTCAGTGATATCGGGGTGGCCCTTGGCGCAATTCAACGTCTTTTTTTTTTCTTTTCCACTATGCTTTCTTTTCAGTGTGCACTATTGGGCTTCCTGATAATTCAAAATAAAACAGGCGACAAAAAAAAAGAGAAAGAAAGAAAAAAAGATCAGAGAGCGTGTTACGGGTGGGAACTTCCCTGTTGTCTCCACGTTTTAGTTATGCACTCGTTATGCTATGGCTCGTCTATTTCCCCGTTATTTCCAATGCTTTCAAGGCACAAACCAAAAAGCAAAGCAAAAAGAACTTGTATTTGCGATAAGGCACTGGCTTGTAGAGCGTTGCGTCAGCCGTCTCTTTGTTTTGGTGAAGCTGCCTCGTGCGCAATCACGGCACACGGCTCCTATTTCAGGAGAACACCCGGCATTTCCCATTACAGCAGCTCCCGTACGACCCTTTTTGGGAGGAAGCGTCAAGCGCAAAAAGAAACGGGGCTTCTCACTTGAAGCGAGCAAATAAACGGGGCGCTCAAATAAGCGTGACGTGCAGGTCGTGCGATGTAGGAAAACAACCTGACACTCTGGCCTGGCGGAGTAATTTAAGCTCCTGCAAACACCGCGCAACGCAGAGGGTTCCAAGCGTTTGACGTGGGTGCGTGTCTCTCCAACTTCTGTCAAGTGCCGAATGGAGTGCTTGCACATCGTTTATCAGATCAGGCGGCCATTATGCACACTGCTGCGCTTGTCACGGAGGTGAAGTGTCGCGACAGGTTTAAGTGAGTTGCCCGCTCTGTACAATTTTATAAACATATATATATATATATATATATATATATATATATATATATATATATGCACCAGTGGCACGTTCCTCACCGCCCGTGTAGATCAGGTACACAAGCTGTGTTGGCCCTCCTTGTTGATCTATCTATCTATCTATCTATCTATCTATCTATCTATCTATCTATCTATCTATCTATCTATCTATCTATCTATCTATCTATCTATTCATTCTGTGTAGAAAAGGAAATAATGCTTTTACCTGGGTCTGCCGAGTCCATCTGCGCGCTGTTGACTCGCTGAAGCCTGCGACGAGCGTTGAACAGGTACAAAGCACGGCCTATCATGAAGTTCATGATGACGATCAGGATGAAGGGGACTATCAGTGTGACTACGGTGTCCATGATGTTGGTGTAGTGAAGGATCCTGTAAGCAACAAGCGAGAAAGGAAGGAAATGTGGTGCACACCAGTCATTTCAGTTATAATAAACCAACACAGGGCTGACTTATCTAGGCGAAAGTGATCAATTCTAGCTAGTATTTTGCCATCAGACAACTAGGCACGTTTCCTGTAGCGAACACTAAAGGCAATCGTTTCACTAACGTCAGCTATTATTTATCGGGCATCAGCCAGTATTCATCTGCTGGTAATAACGATCATTTCTCGACATGGATCAGAATTGGTTAACGACAGGAATAAATTACTGCAGCTATAATCCTAACAAGGTCAGCTGCTTTCAACAGTGTTGCGTTCTTAGGATGTTTGAGCATGCTAAAGCTACTACGTGCTTGCGCCTAGTCACGTGATATTTCTTTAAGTTTGATTCACTTTCTCAGCAGCCTGGCAAAATAACATTCGTGCTTATTATCGCAGAAATACACTATTTGTACAATAATGACCATGCTTCGCAACTCCACCATCCAATACATTGCGTTTAGGGCAACCATTTAATTTCGTATAATTTATTAATGGGAAGTAATTAAACAATATCTCTAAAAACAGTGTGAGACAGGCAAGACTACAGTGATTAACATTAAGGAGGCTGCATTCCAGAACTGTGCACATCGATTTTTCTCTTTTCTTTCGAAGGGAACGCAAGTTAGCCAAGACATCTTGCATATGGCACGCGCAACCAGCTTTATGTTCACAAGATCAGAATATGAACTAGTCAATGAACTTGACTCACTCAGCGTCAAGCAGCGATCGGCAGTCATTTTTACGGAATAATATTCGCAAGAACAGGGAAAAGACAGGGGTAGCCCACATAATAGTCGAAGAAGAAATATACATGGACAGGTCACGTGATGAGAAAGCTAGACAACCGATGGACAGTTAGAACGACGGAATGGATACCAAGGGAGGGTAAGCGCAGCCGTAAACCAAAGAGCGTTTCGAGAGGACTTCATCTTGTTGTGGACATAAGATGGGATGATGATGATAATGATGTTGTTGTTGTTGTTGTTGATGATGATGATGATGATGATTCACTCGGTGTTATATTGCCCAAAGCAAGTGTGATATTCATTTCTTTTAACAGTGCTAAAAGACGCACCCGAACACGAAGGTGGCCGCTAGACAAATATCACACAATCATTAGTCATTCATATTCGTATAAGAGCATGCGAATGAGAACATTGTGTCTTTTATGATAGGCTCGTGTCAGACCGTTCATGACACAAACACGGTAGTGCAAAAAAAAAAAAAAACACGTTTAGCGCTAACTCGCAGATTTCTTTCTTACGCTTCGCTGCGAACGCGGTAGCGCGTTGTCGCCGTTGACTTTGCTTTCACCGGCTTCGCGCGTTAAACTGCACAGCCTTCGTAAGATAAGCAGCAAGGAAGGAACGGTCTGCAGTAACACTCTTGCTTGCGCTAGTTGGTGCACTCTTGACACAAACTCGGTCGCGCAAAAAAACATGGACGAAGAAGAGGAGGAACACAGTTCTTCGTCCGTGTTTTTTTACGCTACCGTGTTTCTGTCAAGAATGCAAAAACTAGCGCAGAGTGCTACTGCAGACCGTTCCTTTCTTGCTGCTTATCTAACGAAGGCTGTGCAGTTTAACGCGCTCAGCCCGTGAAAGGACAGTAAGCGCAAAAATGGGCTACTGCGTTCAAAGCGGAGCGTAAGAAATCTGCGAGTTAGCGCTAAACGTGTCAGGCGACCAGAAAACTCGTAGCTAACTCAATTCTCTCGGAGTTTGTTTTCGCTTGGGCTTTGTTCAATTAATGCTGTTCGGCATCGACTCAAGTAAGCCCCGCCACGGTGGCCTAGTGGTTATGGCACTCGGCTGCTGATCCGAATGTCGCGGGATCGAATCCCGGCAGCGGCGGCTGCATTTTGATGGAGGCGAAATTTTGAGGCCCGTGTAGTGTGCGATGTCATTGCGTGTTACACAACCCCAGATGGGCGAAATTTCCGGAGACATTCACTACTTCGTCTCTCATAATCAGAGTACACACGCGTGTGTATTCCCTACGTTCCGGGTACCAGCGAAGCGCTCGCACGTGTGCTGTCCGAGCAGGGAATAAGAGTAGCACACAAGCCAATTTCCACGCTTGGCCGTTTCTTTCCGCGCCCGAAAGACAGGCTGCCGAGGGAGAGAGCGCAAGGTGTGATTTACTCCATTCCTTGTTCGGATTGCCGCGCGTCGTACGTGGGAGAGACGAAGAACTTCCCAGAGCGGCTACGCCAGCACAGGAACGATGTCCGCAAGTTCGACAGACAAAGGAGTGCATTAGCTGAACACAGCGAGGTGCACGACCACCGCATCGATTTTGACAACTCCCGCGTCCTCGACTTGGAAACCAGTTTTCACAAGCGACTCTTTGTGGAATCATGGCACATTCAGGCGACACCTGCAAACGTGAACCGGTCTGCAGGTGCAATGCCAAGTGTCTATTTTAGCGGACTCCGGCACCTGGTTCAACGTTAGCATGACCTCGGCTTGAAGAACGGGAAAAAAAAGAGAAAGGGAGAAAGGAAGGAAGGGAGAAGAAAGAAGGCCTTATAAGCACTGCTGCTGTCTGGTGCCCTCCAGTCACCCCTGAAGAAGGGTCCGAGTGGGACCCGAAACGTCGGGTTTTTTAATGTTTAGAAGTAAATTTTACTTTTAAATGATTACAATTTGGTTGGTGTCCCCCTGTTTTTCAACACGAAGAGCTGTGGCTCATTTGCACAGAGCGTAAAAAATTGACTGCATACTGCATTACGCTATGAATGCAAAACTCTAAGGCTTACTTGACGTAAATAAATAAATAAATAAATAAATAAATAAATAAATAAATAAATAAATAAATAAATAAAAGTCCGTAAACCAGACGGTGAGTTGGATATGATTTAGGTTTGGGCTTTAGAGCTTTATTAGAAGGCAAGCGTCATAGCAATGAACCGGAAGAATAAAGGACCAAAAAAATTAACACCATCTTCCCAAAGGGAACTCTGATGGGATGCAAAGCAGCAGCGTTGCGCACGGGTGGCGTCACGGGTTGAACGGCGCTAACGCGGGTGCTTCGCATCCCATCAGGGTTCCCCTTGGGAAGATGGTGTTAATTTTGCGCGTGAACCGACGAGTCGGCGGTGTAGCGAGCGGCGGTAGCGGCAGGTGTTGCGGGCGCTGCGACGAGCGCGCGGCGGGCGAGGGAGAGAGTGACGTCAGCGCGCACTGCGAGGGGAGCGTGACGTCGACGCGCAGTTGCGGCGTGACCTACTTGGCACCGCTCCAACACCTTCGGTGAGGGGAGCGCGTTGCGGCGCGTTGTACGGACGTACGGAGGGAGAGCGTTACACAGGCTAGTCAAAGAGCTGCTTCGCATCTAAAAGCTAGCGAAGCTTACACTAGTGGCTCAAGGCTAGCGAAGCAGCGTAGCTGATGGGCACTTGGATGGTCCGGGTTTTTCGCCGGCGAACCCACTCACATGTCGCCGTGGTCCGAGGCTTCGGCAAACGTCTCGTAAAGCAGTGCGAAAGCCAGCGAATGCTTCTCAGCGCTTCGCACCGCGCTCAGCGTAGAGGCGTTCGCGTGGAACCGGAGACGGTAGCAGACGCGGCGCGCATGGCCTCGGGTTGACGCCGTCGCACGCCTTTGGTGCACTACTACACTATGCGTTTGTGCATAGCTTCGCGCTATGAGAGTACGCATGCTCTCGTGTCGCGAAGCTATGCACAAACGAACAGCCTTGCGAGACGCTGTGCACAAGAGAAATCGACGCACACTGCCTTTGTCTTGTTTTCGTCTGCTCGAACATGAGCGCCATCCAGCTGCAGTGCCATTGTAGTAGAAGGCGGAGGTCATGTTAGGATGTCGAATTGACAACGATCAAAGGCTGTGCCAATCAGCGCACTGCACTAACTAGCTTACAACAGAAGCCTAAATCCCAAGCTAAACGTTTCCAGGAAACCGGTATCTCGGCTGCGCGAATATAATGGTGTTCTCGGGCCAGCAATAACCCTTTCGACGTGTCTGGATTAAGCGGACAGCAATCTGCGGATCTAGCAAGGCAGTGACATTTGAGATCGTGCCACGTGTACATAGCGCGACAGCAGCCCATGTATTTGTTCGTTTCATCAGCTATTTGTTTGGCCGATCGATTCAAGGCGGCGGGCCTCAGCTTATACCTAGCGCTTTGACACTCACTTTACGGTGCGCAAAATTAAATCTCGGCTCAATTTTGCCAGCCTGCGATATGCATGACGTGCATGACTTTTATTTCTCCCCTCCGATACTACGCGCTGCAAGCTCAAATTTGTTCCACATTGTTCCCAGGAAAATTTTGTTCACCTAATTCAA
This sequence comes from Hyalomma asiaticum, assembly GCA_013339685.2. Lineage (NCBI taxonomy): Eukaryota > Metazoa > Arthropoda > Arachnida > Ixodida > Ixodidae > Hyalomma > Hyalomma asiaticum. Next base: position 21,615,275 of record CM023488.1, on the reverse strand, counting down.
AGGCGTTCTACGTGGGATGACAACATATGGGAACTACTGTTATTCAATTTTGTGTAATAGCAGGTATTTCGAACTGACTCGTAACGAATTTTTCCGCCATTCCATGTTTACCAAAACGCCACTTATACACAAGAAAATTCTTTAATGTTCACCTCCAACCTAGAGCATTCTGTCATATTCTTGCAATGCGAAGCACGCTTGAATATTTCAAGCGATATTTGCACTGGTACTGTAACACATCGATGTTTCCATGCATTGCGACCATAGTAAACTAATCAAAGGCGCTACAGTACTACTGTAGTGCCGCTGGTGGTGGTGAAAACGGTGACTTGCACAATTACGTTAGCGCGTTCGCGCATCCATGGTAGTCAGAGTAAATTAATATTTGATGTAATCCTAACGTTTTTAAGTACAGAAAGCGCTAACGCGTAATAGTATTGTTTATATAAATGCAGTGTATAAAAATCTCTCAACGTTGGCAGTAAGCCTGTAACATCCGACACAGAAGTGGATTTCTCCCTGTTAGTAGCGCGCAATTCCAATCAATGGTAGCTGAATTTACGAACGCGAGAAAATAAATAAATATAATAATAATAATAATAATATTAATAATAATAATAATAATAATAATAATAATAATAATAATAATAAACACCCTTCGCAATGGTCTAGCGGCTACGGTGCTCGACTGCTTGCATGAAGGTCGCGGAATCGTGTCCCGGTCACCGCGGTCCCATTGGGATGAAGGCCAAGAGCCAGGACCGTTTCTGTGCGATGTCAGTGCACGTTAAAAAACCCCGGTCGCTCAAAATTTCCGGAGGCTTGCAGCAAGGTGGCTCTCATAGCCATATCGTGGTTTTCAGAAGGAAAACCTAAGAATTATTACTATGAAGAATTAGGTGTGGTTCTGCTATGGCAAACACCAATCGCCAGCAAACACCAATGAACACCTATCTTTCCTTGCTCTATATAAGCTTTCTCTCTTTTCCTTTCTTTCTCTTTCTATCTCTGTCTCAATTTCCCTTTCACTCTCACGTAGAGTATCGCTGATGCACGGCGCGGCGTGCGTTGCAGCGCATCGTTTCTGGTAGTCGTCATCCCATTACTGGCTTGTTCGTCGTCTTCGGGCTCTGTGTGATCACTATCACCCATGATACCACTATCATGATATCTTGATGCCGCTATCATATAGCACTGTCACTGTCGCTCTCATGTAGCAGTAGGCTAAGGGCAATGATGTGGGTAGGGGGTAAAGGAAAACCGCGGGAGCCTTCTCGCTTTTTGTGCGCGAGGGAACGATCGTTGTAGTGAGGTTCCAAAGAGCTTCGCTCTGAAATACAGGACATACACCATACACCACACATTACCAACATACACCGCACACCACATGTACCAGATGCTACCAAATATGGTCGGCACCTTACAACTATCCTCACAAAGTGTACTATGGTGTAACTCTACTCGTGGTGAGTAATTACTCAAGAAGTTTTATTGAGGTAAGAAGGAAGAGCGTTTAGAAGCTGTACAGGTGCGACCCGAAGTCCACGGTCCTTGCCCATCGGCTTCCGGTGACAGCCGGACGTGGCACGGAAGTGCTAGTTGCACTTCCGGGAGCGAGCTAGCAAAGAAGCGCCCCCATGGGCCTCTCCCATCCCACCCCACTTTTCCTTTTACTCCAGTGAGTTTTCTATTCTATGCTTATCCTGTTAGGAATTTATTTTCGGTGGTGCCTTCGTAGATCCCATCCGGGCTGGATAGTATGAGATATCTTAGAAATCCTCTCGAGTTTGTATATTTCTGTACTAAGACAAATTTTTCGAAATGTACTTGTCTCTTGCAGTGAATACTGTTACGATGTATCGAATGTATTGCGATAATGTGCCGGACACGGGTCCCCCCTCTCTCTCTCTCTCTCTCTCTCTCTCTCTCTATATATATATATATATATATATATATATATATATATATATATATATATATATATAATGGATAGGTGCTTTTTTTTGCTGGAAGTCAGGACATCATTTTTGGGCTAAGCCAAGCAATGGCGCACCGCCAGTCTTTGAGTGTAAAGGTCGAGACACTTCCGCTGTAGGAGCGGAAGCGCTTTGTCACATGATTCGAGAAGAAGTATTTCCATGCTGCAGGACTAGATTGTGGCATTACACTAGGTCTAACAATAGCTTGTGCTCTAACACGAGGTCTAACACGCGCACGAGCACGTGCGCGTGTTAGACCTCGTGTTAGAGCACGTGTCAGAGCTCGTCTAACACAGGCTGTTGGAGCACGTATTAGAGCACGTGCTCTAACACGCGAGGTCTAACACTAGCTTGTGCTCGTCTTTTGCGGTAGCTAGACTTATTGCGTTCGTGAATCTTATACTGTGGCCGAACCGACGCTGCCTTAAAGGGAGCATATTTGAAAAGGTTACATTGTTTAGGCGCAACATACATAACGACTTTATCAGCAAAAGAGGTCTTGTGCGTGAAATAAATGATTAACTTTTTAAACAACCTTTTCCTCGTTATTCATGCAGCACGTTAAATCTTGAAGGACAAGAATGTCGCTTGCAACATTCCTGATATAATTACGCCGCGGAGCATCACCCTCCCCGAAATAAATAAAAGTTATTCCAATATCCGTTTTACTGGATCTGTATTCCGGAATACCTTTTTGTCTTTTTTCTCTTAGAGTCATATTAAATATATCCCGCCACGACAAAGACAAACTGTACTTTGCTTTTGTAGAACATGTCGGTATCTATATTGTAAAATACTTTTGTGCGTGTCTCTGCGCAGCCTTGATCCACATGAGATGTGGTAGAGGGTCGCTAGAACAACTGTCATGACCATGCAACGTTCAAATTATTTCGCGCACCTTCAAAAAAAAAAAAGAAAAGAAGAGAAAGAAAATATTGATTGATACCCTCTTTTAATTCTGCCGGGCGCCGGTGCGCCTTGCGCTCCAAAACATTTGTGAAATGGTGTCATATCTTTGCCGCGCGCGTGATGAGGAAGAATCGTGCGCGGGCTCGCTCGAGCAGGCTTATTGTCTCTCTCATCTCGAAGGCCATCCTGTGAGGAGTGGAAGGCGGTTTAAAATCTGAGCGGAAATGGCGCTTCACTCGGTTCGTGAGCTCTCGAATTACAGCGCCCGTCCTCTCGCTACGCTCTTTGCCTGTATATCCTAGCTAACAGACCAATGTGTAGGTGTTCGTTTCTTTTCGGTATATTGAGGTCCCTTATGGAAGGCGGCCGTTTGCAAAAAAGTCGTCAGGCCTCCCGCGAACGCAACATGAGGGTGGTGTGCAGTTTGCGGGTAATTTGTTCTTTAAGTGGTCCTCGCAACGCTTTTTGGACGTGGTCCGAAGATTACGCCGTTCCATCGTGGAGCCTGATGTGAGTCAAATATGCTTCCTGTGCACGGGTCTGGGAATAGGCAGTTTGGTTTCAAATGCAGCCGCAAAGCGCTTACTGTTCTTTCAACAAATGGGGTCGCGAGTAACACTGGTTGCAGGCACTTGACGTTTTTTTGGTGTTCTTAAAAGGGGCCATGCACCGCTTTTTAAGCACACCCAGAAAACAGCGGCAATCAGTCGCAGAAGCTCCTTTGAACAGGCGTGCCTAATGCGCTGGCCGCATTCTGCCATTTCGTTTCAAATTCAGCTTCAAATCGCTTGCTCTACTTTCAAGAATTTACGTCACAAGAAACATCGACTAGGTAGAGTGACTTTTCTTCTGGCGTTCTGACGGAGAGATGTAATGAAAGGAAAAATTAACATCCACCCGTTCGCAGCACAAGGCTGCAAGCGGGTGCATGCTAATTTAGATAGATAGATAGATAGATAGATAGATAGATAGATAGATAGATAGATAGATAGATAGATAGATAGATAGATAGATAGATAGATAGATAGATAGATAGATAGATAGATAGATTCGTTTCCCGTATTTGTTGAACTCAATATAAACAAATAAAGGAATTCTGCGGATGTTCCCACGATGACGAAATTACCAGTGTTAGTTCTGCGTCAAGAAATTCACTCGGTGTTATTTGGGACCTGATTTGTTGAAAGGAAAGCGGGCGTTCTACAGCTGTGCTTGAAATAGAATTTTCAATTCTCCCGGTGCGTGTAGTGCAAATGTTTCCCTCACGTGTTCATAAGAGCCTACATGACTAACGCACACCACATGTGACTCTGTTGAAGACGACAAAGACGTCGAACAGGGAAAGTCGTAAGAGCCAACGTTTCGACAAGAGCAGTTGTCTTCGTCACGACGGCAACTGCCGTCCTGACTAAGCCAAGTCCCCTTGTCGAAAAGTTTCGCCTGCTGCATTCTCTGTTCAACATTGTTTGTGACGTCCTGTTCATCGATTCAAGCCACCATCCGCCCCTGAGTTTCTGTTGTAGTTTGGGTGTTGAATGTGTGCCGCAGGGTCCCTTTTACTGTCAAGGGAATCACGCAAAACTCCGCCCTGACGATCGAGGACGTGTGTGGGGAGGCACTTGCGCCCCATTAACCGTGTGCCTAATAGTTTCCCTAACTACTGAGCTTCCTTCATACGTAGGACAGTCTACATGCAGCGAGTTCTCGTTGTCTCTGAAGAATTTACGTTTCAATTTTATTCTCTCATCTCCCCTTTTCTTGTTTCGTTCCTTGGTCACGTTTATTGGGATAGGAATGGCCGAAGCGTTCCTTCATGCTGTTTCTGGTATTTCTACCAGCACTTCGTCGAAATTTTGGTCGTGAGATAGCACGACCGCTCTTGCGATGATTTCTATTCCTGACAAGAAATTTCTGATAGTTGGTTTGAGTGCAGCCATGCGAGGTGGCCTGATTTCAATCCAAGGCCGCATTTCGGCGATGGTGGAGTGCAGTACCGAGCATATTCTAGGATTAGGCGAACGATAAGAAAGCCTCAGTTTGGCGAAATATTTGGTAATCCCTGACCACGACGTTTCTCAATGAAGTCGTTGTGTTGGCGCGCAAAAGAACTGATTTTAATTTAAATGGATATTGAAATTAGGCACTGCAGTAACACAGGCTGCCTAATTATTCTTGAGGACATCTATTGTGGTTAAATATGCCAAGAGAAAATTAAAGGGCAACGTGCCATTTCCTTTTTTTTGGCGGAACTTTGAGCCCATTACGTTACTAACAGCACGTTTTTTTCGAGTTCTGGCTTGATTGGGACAGTATAGTTTTTGTATTAAATAATCATAATAATAATCATCATCCTACTGTTAAGTCCATTGCAGGAGGAAGGCCTCTCCCAATGATTTCCAATTTGCCCTATCCTTAGCCAGTTCGTTCCACTTTATGCGAGTGAACTTTTTAATTTCTCATCTCTATCTAACCTTTTGTCTCCATCAATTACGTTTTACTTCTCTTGGCATCCATGCCGTCGCTCTTACTGTCCTTCTGTTATCTATCCTCCGCATGATACGTTCCGTCCAGGTCCACTTTTTTCTTTAATTGATATAAGAATATCGGCTACTCCTGTCTCTTTTCTGATCCACTCCGCTCCTTTTTTTATCTCTTATCGTTACACCTATCCTTTTTATCTGCATTGCACGCTGCGTGACGTGCTCCTCAATTTAATCTCTAGATTTTTAGTTATCCTCCAAGTTTCCCGTAAATACGCTTTGTCCAATGATTGGAATCCTAAGAAGATAGAGTGCGTCATTTTTCCTGATAATAATACTGTAGACCTTAGCAGACGCCGTCAAATCAGTGATGTAACATGTATTAGAACGGGAATCTAAAGCTTTGTGGCCGCCTATGTTTTCTTCTGGCTTGTCAAGGGTGGTCTTTTTACAAGAGTAGTGCGTTAAATATTGTGGAGACATATTGTCCTAATGCGAGAAAAAAATGCTCTTTGTGTTTACCTTACTGAAGAAAAACGTATATGGTATTATATAATGGGCAAATATGGTATTATATAAGACTGATATGGCTTCATGTGGGATATATGGGGTATTATATAGGTCCGATATGAATTTATGCGCGACCCAGGTGATTTCATAAAGCCCCTATGAGACCAGCTATAGAACCTACATAGCATGCGTATAGGATTTTGAGGGTCCTGGTTTCGTTTATCACGCGTATAGGCAAACTGTTGACCACTCACTGTTCAAACTCGGGTCTATGATGGCACGCAGAGGCACCGTCTTCTTCTACGATGACGTCAGTGAGCAGGAGCAAATAGGCGTTGAGCAAGAGAGAGGCAGCCGCCGTCGCACCGACGGTCACCCGAGCGCGGCATCTGGTGCCCAGCTGAAGCCTCCAGAGGGGACACTGGACTGCGAAGCAGCGCTCCGCCGTGAAGGTCACAGTGAGCCACACCGACCAGAAACTGAACGCCGACGACAGATAGAGTATGCCTTGGCACACTCCCCGTTTGTTCAGCATCTGCACGCACGAAAACACGAGCGATCACATGGATATCAACAGACGGCACAACCGCATGCACTCTTTCAGTTTTCTGTACCGCACTCCCCTGGCTATTCTTCCAGGCTTTGAAACGGTTTCCCAGACTAGTTGGAACGTACTTCTTATGCATTTCCAGCGCTTGACGTAATAAGAAAGAAGAAAAATGAGAAGCAAGACATTGGATAGAAATAACGAACAGCACTCTTCATTTCCGTTGTCTTTTTATCATTCATTTTCTTTCATTCAGAAAGACAACGGATAGGAAGAACAGTTCGCGATCTTCCTATGCAGCATACTTCCTATCCGTTGCGTTTCTACACGAAAGACAAAGAATCAGAAGAAAGTCAGCGGATAAGGAGAACGCTGGGCGTTCCTCCTATGCAGCGTTCTTCCTATCCGATGTCCTTCCAATACAGTCGAGCGCTCGAAAGCATGGGAAGCACATCTCCTCTCCACATTTTTTTCCACTACAGTGCAACGTAGCGCACCAGGTCCTTGAATACGCTCAACCTATCTACCGTTTCTCTATATCCATCTCTTTGAAACCTGACAGCGCTTGTTGGTTCCGTACAAAACACTTCGGTGGCCTAGTGGTTAGAGCGTCCGCCTCCGGTGCAGGAAGTAGTGGGTTCGATTCTCAATGCCACCGGGCAACCACCAGTTTTTCTAATGGGGAGAGAGGTACCCTGGGCTGTCTCGGTGCTGTGGGTAATCTTTAGCCCCGTGAAGGTGGCCTCTCCTTTACACTGACCTATTTCACTCCCCTGTACCTGTGAGTGTCATTTGGGGTGAGGTGTCCTCAGTTAAGAGAGAGTTGAAGGCCAACTGCAGTTTCTCAGGACAAAAATATAGTTCTGTGCCTGCCTGCCCGCCTGAAGACCAGAAATTAAAGAAAAACCATCAGGAACGGATAAAAGTGCTATCAGTGCGTATGACATGTGGCTGGCGCTTAGCTGAGCTCCAGCATGGCTAGTGGAAGAAAACGCCATATCCGTCCCTTCGGGAACCACTGAATATCAGGCCTCATATAGATAACGGAATCGTCGACTCCAAGTGCGGAAGCAATGTCCGTGCAGCCTGCAGTGCTTAAAGCTACACATAGTCCAGTGACCTTTTGCTCGATATACTCTAAGCTTCATTCGAGCATTAGTTTCTAAGCTAAAACGCTTGCCTGACCCAAAATTTCGTGCAAGCCATTGTTCTACCCACATTTTAAGTCCGTAGAAGTCAAAACAGCAGTATTTCTTCGTCCAAAGCCTGAAATCGTCACAGTAAAAGCTTGCCTCTGATATCGGCCATCGCATTTCTGTCGATGCCAACAGTGAGGCTTGGCTGATGTGCCGCAACGTGCCATCGTACTTGAAACACTCGAAGAACCGTGATAAGCTCGTAAGCCTCCCGCTCGCTATGTACTAGAAAATCTATGCGACTCCGAAGAATGGCCAATAGCCAGCGACGAACAAGGATAGCAACTGCAGGTCCATAGTGCCAAGGGAACTCGAACTGCAAAATATGCCTACACTAGCCAAAAAAGAAAGCAAGCGACTCTCTCCACTCACTTACCTTCACCCCTTGCTTGTCGAGCCAGACGAAGGCCATCAGGAAGAGGTAACCGAAGTCCGACAGGGCCAGCGTTCCCAGGTAGAAGCTGGACGCCCGAACCTTGAGACGCGTGAACAGAAACGTGACGAAGGACAGTCCGTTTCCGATGAGGCCCAGGACTATGAGAAGCGGTATGAAGAACGTGTACAGGTATCCCAGCACCGCAACGGCCCTTTGAAAGTTCTCGGAGAATTCTTCCTCGAACTCCTCCGGCCAGCCATCGTCATGGTGTAGCGTGACGTCGCCGCCGCCGCTGACGTTCAACCCCAGGACGTCGTGACCCGACGGCGTGGCGAGTAGAACCATTGCGCGGGACTCCTCCGTCCCCCCTACGTTCATCCAATCTTCTCGCGACGTAGAAGCCTGCCTGCCGCTCGGCCGGAACCGGAACCTGGGTGCAAGTGAAGCGCACGGAAACTTCTGACTCACGAACTATGGAGCAGCTACTTGTTTTGGGAGCAACCGTACAAGATGAAGAGACAGGAAGTCACTGGACGAGGAACGCCGCTAGAGACAATATTTCGACAAGTGGCCCTTTCTTCGTCAGGGTCGCGAGTGCCTTCCTCAGTAGGGTGTAACGCATGACAATGTAGTTGAACCGGGATTGTCCCTACAGAGCCAACGTCTGGACAAGTGGCCTTGTGTTCGTCAGGACACCCCTTAGGAAGACAAGGTCGTTTGTAGAGACGTTTAATATGGCGGCATTTCCTTCTCAATTACGTCTTCATCGTTAAGATACACCGTCTTGTTCTGAACCTTTCTTGTAGTTCCTGAAGGAGCCAGCTTCACTTAGCGAAGCTATTGCTCTAGCGACATTCTGCCCTGAACCATATTTTTCGCGCCCTGGATTCGAGACGACAAAATTATCGTCGAATTACTGGAAAGCAGCAGCTTGAAAACGGGATGAAAGGAGGCCCTGAAGACAGCGCGAGCGCTAACTCGCGCAAAATTTTTATTCTGAACTAGTCGCCCTGCGTATATATATAGCAGAGCCAATACGCGCAGGCGCACTGCTCATGTCTCGAACGCCGCGTGTTGGCAAGTGTTCATATTAAAACCAGCTTGACTGCTGCGCAACGCAAGACACATAATATGCAATAAGTGCTCTCTTTGTGACAACGTATGCTTGGAGATCGGACTTTTATTACTGATGTACGTTGCGTAACAAAGAAAACCAATCATTTCTTTTTTATTCGGAAAGGAATCTTTCATTTCCATGCCTCGTGATGTGCTGCGTCTGATGCTGTTCGAGGCAACGCGCTTGGGAAAATTTGCTCTGCTAGATATATATGTATAGAGAAGTAGTTTGCAATAAAGAGGAATTGCTCGTGAGCCTTTGTTCAATACACTGCCTAGTCCCATATCTCGTTCCAGTAATACCACCATTTGCATGAAGTAACCATGCCAGCATTGAGCTTTCGCTGACCCACTAATGGAGGACTCCTGACAGCTCTAGAATGGCAAAGCGGCCTTTAGGAAATTGTTTGCCTTTATTGGAGTCGTTATGATACCGCTACTTGCAGGAGCCTCTCATAATTCAGACTGTGCAGAACACTGCATAATCAAAGACTTATAAAGCACTGCTAGCGCTTTAGCTTTACTTCTGGAAAGCTTACATATTCATGTTACTTCCCAGAAATTTTCTCTATTATGTTTCTACTGAAAAATTTTGGGACAACACGTTTGCAAGAGTTAGTGAATTTTAATCTGGAAAAGAAACTCTTTTGGCACTGAAGCGCTCCTTCTACAGGGCATATGGGAAAGATGACGGCTTTTTACTGCACTATTAAATCTGCTGCGGGCTTTGGCTCCGTGTATAATCACATGTGGCGTAGACGCACACACTCCGTGCTAACGCAAGCGATCTTCAATGTCACCACAAAATACAGCTACGTGCCGCTCGATATCACACTGCTTATTAACACTACATACAAATTATTGCTCAAGTAAATAATTAATGCTGTTATCACTCCGGCAACCATCACTTATGCCTGATAAATACCTAGCCTTGCTATGGTGCAGCGAGCCCCGTCACGGTGGTCTCGTGGCACTCGAATGCTGATTCGAAGGTCGTGGGAACTCCGACTCCTTCACACACACACACACACACACAAAATACGGGCACTTGCGTAGGCCGTCGCCGGTTGAATGAATCGGAGCGCTAGCCGAATTACGTATGACTGTCAATGCACTGCTCTGAGCGGCACAGGCGAAGCAGCAGACTTGCTTTGCCATACTATTAGTACGCGCTCATGCAAAGCATGTACTATTACATGCTTTGTAATATAATTATTACAAAGTATGATTACAGACCTAAACAGGCAAAGTAGAACAGTGGGCCTGAAAATTAATGTGCAGAAAACTAAATTAATGTTCAATAGCCTCGGGCGTACGCAGCGATTTGAGATAGCTGGCGAGGCATTGGAAGTAGTAAGTGAATGTCTGCTTAGGCCAGGTAGTGACCCCTGGTCCGAATCATGAGGCTGAGGTAATTACGAGGATTAGAATGGGGTGTGCATTCGGCAAGCATTGTCAGATAATGAATGGTTGCTTACCATTGTCTCTGAAGAGGAAAGTGTATAACAGCTGCATCTTACCGGAACTCACCTACGGGGCAGAAACTTGTAGCTAAGTGGCTTCAGCTTAAATTGTGAACGACGCAACGAGCTATGGAACGGAAAATGGTAGGTGCAACCTTAAGCTACAAGAAGAGAGCGAGTGGGTTAGGGAACAAACGCGTGTTAGGTACATATTAAAGGGACAGTCTAGAACTCGGAAAATGCTTTAAGATTGTGGAAAAAATGGGCAGACCATGCGCCATATTTACGGGAACGAGCACGCTTTCACCCCACAGAAAAGGAATTCTATTTTTAATTTTGCTCTGAAAGTGATGCAAAAAACACCGCTAGCGACACCCAAGAGCGTGTTTGTCAATTTCCAAGTGTACGAGAACCAGCCCGCGCAGACATACATATATTGCTGAAAACTATTATGTATGTCTTACAAGCGTACTTCACCCTATGAGATACCTCTTCACAGCGTGCAAGAGCAATTCGCCCTTCTTTTCGCTACTTTCGGGGTGGTGCAGGTGGCGCTAACTTCGTATTTATCTGCCTGTACAGGCGCGTAGTACTGCGTTTGTCATGCATGCGGCGCTACATGTCGGAGGCGCACCCCTTCCCTCGCCTCTCCAATTTGTCACCTCTTAAATGTCGTCCTTGGAACCGGTTGCTGTTGAGAAGAAGCCTCCCGCGCCCGAAGGGGTTACCAAGGAGACGACTCATCACGCCAGTACCAGTATTGTTGGCGTCTGTACACGTAGGAAAGGAGCAACCTCGTAGGTGAAAAATACCAGTTTTAATAATTTCTACTCAGTTTCTGGAGAAACCACTCCACTTCGAAAGGTGCACTTTCTATAGAGCCAAAAAAGGGAGAGCGATGAAGGACGGTAGACAGTCCCCTTAGAAATTAAGAAGAAATGGGCGTGCGCGGGCCATGTAATGTGAAGACAAGGCAACCGTTGGTCATAAAGGGTAACAGGGTGGATCCCTAGAGAAGGCAAGCGTGGCAGGGGGCGGCAGAAGGTTAGGTGGGCAGATGAGATCAGAAAGTTTGCGGGGATAAATTGGGCTCAGTTAGCACAGGAGAGGGGTAATTGGAGATCTATGGGAGAGGCCTTTGCTCTTCAGTGGGCGTAGGCAGGCTGGTAATGACTATTAGTACAAGTGGGAATGGCACAATAGAGTAGGTAGTGCCATGGTTGATTTTTCTTAATCCCCATAACAAAAAGCGGCAATACGCTGCAACTCGAGTGAGTCTTCTTATGTGTATTTGCCGTGGCCGAGCGTACTCCATTCTGCGATGGTGCTCATCAGAGAGCCCCTGTGACATACTTTATCTCATAAAGTCAGTTTTCATGTCAAATGAGTGATAAAATAAAGATACTCTCACGCAATCAAAACTTTCACAGATGGCAAAGAAGTGTCGACGAAACCTAGTTTATAGAAAGGCTTTTGTTTACTCGCCACTAGTAATAGGGGTTAATAGGGTTTAATATAGGGGCTATATTACAAAAATATAATGCACATTACCTTTGCTGGCTTTGGTGTTATGGCTTGGACGCTTTGGTGCAGGTGAAAAGAATGGCGATATTTTTTTTGCGACATGACCGCACAAATGAAGCGTCAAATCGCTTCGCGTCGGTGCACTTGACTGCATGCTGTTGTCCCGTTATAACCCCCCCATCATAATTGAGCAGGGTACGCCCCAAAACGCACTAACAAAACGGTTGGTTTTTTCACTTTTGTTTAAGCACACTCCAAGGCGAACTTACCCAAAAGTAGAGTAACGGAGCCCAATAAGCGCGCGCGATGAACGGCTAGACTGTTGAAGGAGAAACGACAAAGGGATGCGTGCCGTGTGCTAACAAGTTAGCCTGTGAGAGCAGCAACCCAGCACACCGAACAACGATGGGGACGCGCAGGCCGTGTACAGAAACATGTTCCGTGCGCAAACAGTTGTCACGGGAACCAAAGGGAACTAAGTGTCCTCCTCGCTGTTCCTCCTCACTGTTAAGTCAGTCTTCCCAGTTTGTGTTCGCGGTGGCGTGCTGGCGGTAGCGCCATGCTTCGCAGTTAGTTCAACGGTGTAGGTGGGAAGCCTTGGCGCATTATATGCACGTATGCGTGGATGAGCTTGGGGTGCTGCGTGCCGCACCCATGAAGTTCGGAGCTGGTGCCGACGCGACATTTGACACTTATTAGACATTTGACAGTGAATCTGCTGCAAGAAATAAGAAATTTTATATGTATATAGAAAAATAAAACATTTCATTGTCTCACTTTTGTATTTAGCTGTCGCATCGACAGCGAAAGCAGTGAGGCACGGAATGCTAAATATTTTTTTCTTGTGTTCTTTTCCGCGCGATATTTGTAACCACGGAAGACAACACGCTAAAAAAAAGTATTCGCGCCTTGCGCTAAATAAATGTGAAAAATAGTCCCTGGGGATTAACAGCTCATCTGAGCTGGGGATAAAAAGATCAAACGTGCAAGCGGACCGACTGTTCTTCTGGCGAGGTGATCTGTGAGGACTACAGGTTGCCTTCTACAACTGCATGGATAGTAACTGTTAAACCCGGGAACATTAGTCCTTAAAAAATTAATGTACTTAAACGTGCGTCGCCTTGTAGACATTCTGCGGTTAGCAAGAACACAATGGCAGACGCCGGCTGCGTGAAAGTAAGGTAAAAATAGGAATAATCTGACCAGAGTGAATTTTCTTTCTTTGTTCAAAAAAGAAAGAGTGATACGCTGTTTTACAAACTGCATGGTTGAAAGAAATCTTGCAGAAGAGCCACCTTTTAGAACCTTTCAACTGTCCATGGCATTGTCGTGCTAAAAAACATTTTAGACGACATGCTAGGTGGTTTTCGGTGAAGGTGGTTGTTTCGGGCGGCGGTTTATAACAAAAACAAAAAAAAAGAAAAAATTCAATCCCCATGGGGTGGGGGTGGCGAGGAGGCTGAAGCCGAGTAAATCCCGCGCTTCGGGTGACACCCCTGTTCGGTGGTGTATGCGAGCACGAAAAATTTAGGGGGGGGAGGGGGGGCGCTCAAGCCCCACAAGCCCCCCCCCCCCCCCCGGCTACTCCCCTGCAAAGCAGGCAAGAATTTCACACATTTCGATATCATTGCGATATATTCGAGTGCTCTAGGAATTTCAACAATGGGCTTGCTGCGGCATTTTGCAATTTATACAGAAATAGAGTAGAACTGTTATGTCATCCAGTTTGCTGCGGCACAATAAATCGTTTAACATGCACAAATTCTATAGACGTTCAAAAGTACAGTCACCCAGATGGCGAAACGCCTCGCGCATAGCGACGACGAAACGACAAGCGTTTATATGGATTGCTATCAACTTTCTTTCTGTTGTGCAGAATAGACAGGCACGTTTTCGTACTGCTGTTTCTTTTTCAGCATACTTGCGCTATATGGGCCTCCCTATCGCAACTAGTAGTAAGACAATTCGTGGGCGTTTACAGTGCTCATTGATTGAAAGGTGATATTGAAAGGCGATATCTCGGACCGTATGGAGACCTGCCCACATTCTGCTACTACAAATAGACCTGGTGATCACAGAGGAACCAAATTCAATCACAATGCCTCAAATAGTATCTCGCTTTCGTTGAGTACTACAACGAATCTCGCTCGGTGTGACCAGCACGAAGCGGTAAAGCAGCCGTTATTGACCGCCGTTAGCACTGAGTATCGCGTTTCATTCTCAGAACGCTGTATTACGTTGTCAAACCTATAACGCTCACACAGGGACTACCCAGAAACAGATACAACGCATCTAGATGAGCAAGCAAGTGTAGCTATTAACGATACTGCGTGCGTGAAATCAGACTCGTATTTGGAGTATACGAACAAAAACATTCAGCGGCACCATATCCACATAGATTATCTGGTCCTTCAATATCATTTAAGTACAATGGTTAGATTAGGCGCTGTTGTGTGTGTGTGTGTGTGTGTGTGTGTGTGTGTGTGTGTGTGTGTGTGTGTGTGTGTGTGTGTGTGTGTGTGTGTGTGTGTGTGTGTGTGTGTGTGTGTGTGTGTGTTGAACATGCAGTTTCACTCAGATTTCGTGAAAGCAACGGAAAGATCGTCACGATATGTGTTACTGCGCAAGACGTTGGGTATATTTGTATACCGGGTACTTTTCCTTAACCAGTATAACATTCCAAGATATTTATTTAGTTGGCATACCATCAAGGTCACAGGCATTATAAGAGTGAGTTGTACAATGTTATTTGGTGCAACAGAAAGCAGGAACAAAGCAGTGATTTAAACGAACCAAGCACATTGCAGCTCAAGTAATTGTCTTAGTGTGCAGCGTTAGCTGCTGACAAAGGAGAATACAAAAATACATACAAAATGCTTACGTTTATGATGGATCGCGCATAGGTTTCAACGTCATTGAAAGGTGTCATGGCGATTGGGAAAGGCGCAAAAGCTCTTTGAAAATCGAAAGGATGTACTGAAGCCAAATTAACAATTTTTTGTTCTTTCATACTCAGATTAACCTGGCCAGGGGAATAAAATCCTGGATTGCAGTTGTTTGGAGCGTTTTTCGTGTTCATGAAATTTTTCATCGATGTTCTTCCACGTAGAAGTGCCTTAAATTAATCACAGTAGTGTGTTTCACTGCTCGAAGAGTCGGGAAATATTGTGTAAACAACTGCACCAAATCTGAGCTATGTGCACTAAAGCTTTTGAGTTTTTCACTTTCACGTAAAGATATCTTTAGCATCCTGAATCTCAGTTGCTTTTTAGGCAAGTAAGAGTCTTTCTCGCATTATGTAACTTATGGTGATACTGTTGGTATGAAACCTGCACCTAGGGTAAATTTTCTTAAAACACGGATTGGTGACTCAGGCAATCTTTTTGTTGTTGCCTGCATTTAGCCCAGAAGGAATTAAATCTTTTCCCTTCTATATTGTATACAAGGCTACTTCGATGTAAAGGCACTAGAGAAACACTTTTTTTTCGGTACAAAGCAAAGATTCTGTAGGATCATGCAGCCTCGCCTTCTTTTTTTTATATTCGACAAAAATCACCCCCTCCCCTTTCTACTTTATCGTATCACCACTCTACCAACTAGTTTATCTTCAAGTCAAACTTGTATTGGTTAGCCTGCGTCTGTCGCCGTGTTATAATTGTCGGTGTCGTCACGCTAGAAGCGATTCCTGACGGAAAAATGGAATCCCTAGTGCCATCTAGTGAGTGGTCAGACGAAGCAATCAGATAGGAATGAAAAGTAAATCAATAAATTCTTACGGGTGCCAGAGTTTCAACCCACACCCTCATTCCCGAAGGCAAGATTCTTCTTAACCCCTAGCCAATATTACAGAGCCACGTTTGCGACATGCGAACATTTTTTAATCATATGAAGGCCTTGGACTGTTTATCGCAGTGTCTAAAGCTTTCAAGGAGCAACAGAAAGAAAGAAATAAAGAAAGACCAGGCTTTGTTTTCTTGCATTTCCTTGACAGGGGAAGGGCTGATCTTTCTTTACCAGCGGCGTTTCCTGGTTTCGCAATACCGGCTGTTTTGCCGGAAGCTGGCAGCGCACGTCCAAGAAGAAAAAAAGTACTAAGATCCTTAGCCGTTCACTCTGCTAGAATCCTTAACCTATGAAGCACTCCGTCATAATCGCGTGCAAACTTTCCCCAAGGTTGCTTGTTACTTTCGATATGGCAAGACGTGTTCTTTACTCTCGGATTCCTCGCAGAAGAAAACATGTTTTGCTTCGAGACCTCGAAAGGAACAGGGGGGAAAGGAGGAGGAGGTCTTGCTTTTCTACAAAAGGAAGTGTGGTTGGTTCCTCCGGAACCACGAAGCACGAAGCGGGGGCGAAGATTAATCCATTCGAGGAAACTGGGCGATGTCAAACGCAGTGCCGTCATCCTGCATACCACAAAACATCCGTTGAACTTAACAAAAGCGGGAAAACTTTTATTATCCTAACTTCATTTTCGGTTTCCAGACATTTCGTATTTCGCTTAGTGGAACTCCGCCTACAGCTCTACTACGAACTGCATTGGGCTCGGATACAAAGTGACGAGCCGTCGCTACAAAGTAACTTCATTTGCCAACGCTGACATGTTCGACGGCTATGCGAAAAACCTGCGGGACTAAAACAAAGTAACTTAATGAAGCCGTCTTGTCGGAACTTTCGTGGCTGGTTCGTTTCAGCTAATATGCTCAGAGTTTCAAAAATGAAACTGACGTCGTCATTTAGAGGGATGTTTCTTGTGTTATTTTTTGTTATTTCGTTTGCTGTTGCGTGTTTAATCGCAGGAAGCATCACCCGTAGCGCTCTTTCCCGGAGACTTCCTTGTCCCTAATCATGCATGACTGATAATTCCTCGTTGTCTTGAGAACCTTTCATTTTGTTACAATAAGTTATCTCTAAGTTTATTTTACAACACGCCAACGTAATTTAACATGCTCTGTAGATCTTTATAACATCGCACGAATGTAGTTTGACATATAGACGTAATGGTTAACACCGAATCACGAGGGCGGCTCGCCTGCATATCCAAGGAATGCCGGTATGACCAGCCTTGGTGGTCTATATAGTAGCAGCCCGAAGGTGATGCGGGCGACACGGTAAGGGTCGCAGGACATGATGAAGCCACCACTAGAAGAGCACACACACAAGGTAGAAGCACAGCGACAGGACAAGCGGCACTTCCAATAGGTCTGGGTGTATCCCATGAATAAATGGTCAAGACCCATGCGCAGTCTCTGCACAAGCCTACGTTATCCAGCGGTCAAACAATCTCTTCTCCGAATGGGACAAAGATGTGGACGTATCACTGATACAACTTTGTCCCTTTCTTTTAGATACGAAGCAGCTTATGGCGGGGAGGCTTTGGACCGTCCCCCCTCAGCCCCTCCCTGCGCATGCACTGCGCATGCGCATCCTCGTCCTCCTCTCCTTGTCTCATCTCCTCTCCTCTCCGAACGGCGCGCGTTGACTATGGAAACGTTCTTTCTTCGATGAACACTTTACCAGCTCGCAAGGAACGAGAACGCGCCCTCGCCAGCGAGAGACAACGCTGACGCAGGCGGCGTCTGCTAGCGTCAAACCGATGCAAACGCAACACCTAGCCAAACCGATGCAAACGCGGTGTGCACCCGCCCAAACCCGCCGTGCTGCAGCGCATTGCCTCATGGTCCCCTGTAGCGGGAGATGGAGTAATTTTTAGGGGCTAAGCTCCTTAAAGCGGCACCTGTTCGTCCCTCGTCGTAGTCGTAGTGCGTAACCAGTCTTAGGCTTTGACCTCCAAGGTGGTGCCGGTGGGAGATTTCTCCTGTGCGTTGTTGAACAATAAAAAAAATTCGCAGCGTGCGCCTTAACTAAAAGCCGAATTCTTCTGTCTCTCATTCCCCATTAGCAGCCATTGGCATGTTCCAGTAGGAAACGTTAGTAGAAGTAGAAGTGTTAAAAGCCGACTTCTGCTGTCTCTCATTCCCAGTAGCAGCCATTGTTTACCTCCAAGGTAGTGCCTGGTGAGATTTCTCCTGTGCGTGATTAAACAATAAAAATTTTGTTCAAAACGCCGTTGATTGATGAAATAAACCAACGAAAGACGCCAGATGTTTTCTAAAAGCAAAACGAAAAGACGCCAGATGTTTCTAAAGCAAAACGAAAAGACGCCAGCTGCTTAACGAAAGACGCCAGATGTTTCTAAAGCAAAACGAAAAGACGCCAGCTGCTTAACGAAAGACGCCAGGTAAAGCAATGGTTTTCATCTGCAACCAGTGCAAGAACCACTTAGCTTACATTTCACCGACCACAAAGCGGTCAT
Organism: Hyalomma asiaticum; assembly: GCA_013339685.2. Classification (NCBI taxonomy): domain Eukaryota; kingdom Metazoa; phylum Arthropoda; class Arachnida; order Ixodida; family Ixodidae; genus Hyalomma; species Hyalomma asiaticum. The sequence continues at coordinate 21,596,859 of CM023488.1, read as the reverse complement.
AATGAAAGGACAACGGAAACCAGCAATAAAAGTTTGATAAAACATTTAATCAATCGTTTCACGTCATTTTTATCGGGCGAATTAACGGAAGAAATTTCACGGTTTAACCGATGATTACTTCCAGGAGCTTCGCCCAATCTCATCATCATTCACCTCGTAGATCTGCCGTCAATTTTTTTTATGTAATATGCTTCCATCAACTCTCGCGCAGTTTGATCCTGCCTATTACATATTACATCAAAAAGAAAGGGACAAGCTGTATCATTGATACGTCCATATCTGTGTACGATTCGGATAAGAGATTGTTTGACCGCTGGATAAGGTAGGCTTGTGAAGAGACAGCGCATTTTTTATTGATGTAAAAATAAATTAAGGTGTTGTTGTCGCCATTTTTGGTGACGGCTACCCCTTTTCGCTTAGATAATAAAAATAAATAAAAGAAATATAATAATAAACTTGTCCCAAATGAGTCCGCACGCGTCTCACACACATCAACACTGTAAAAACGGTCCAGTCAGTAACTGCCACTGATTTTCTTCCCTTCAAAGAAGCGTGAAGCGCTTTTAAGGCCTTGTGGTGTATCTTTGGTGGCCATGGTCCTAATATTTTCTCAAGCGAAAAAGTGCGCGCGGAATCTAATAAACGTAGCTCATGTTCGAGTCGCTGTCTCTGCATGGTGACTATTTATTCCTGGGATACACCCAGACCTATTTAGTTGGAAGGGCCTCTTGTCCTGCTGCTGTCTTTCTAGCTTTTGTGTGTGTGTTCCTCTAGTGGCGGCTTCGTCATGTCCTTAAGTAAATACCAACTGGGCCAGCAAGCAGTATTATTAAAAGGCTCGTCTGGGCAATGTCAGTGCACACTAGACAATCCCGGGTGAACGAAATTTCCTGAGCCCTCCACTACGGCATCTCTCATAATTGTAGCGTGGCTTCGGGAAGTTAAATCCCAGGAACCAATGAATCAATCACTATAAATCACCCCAAAGGTAGTGGTATCGAATGACGGCTGCGGCTGCTGCGTTTTTGATGGAGGCGAAATGTTGAGGCCCGTCTACCGCGCGACGTTAGAGCACGTTAACTAACCCCTGGTGGTCGAAATTTGTGGAGCTCTCAGCAACGACCTCTCTGTCATATCCGGGTTTTGGGACGTAAAACAAAAGTTATTATTATTATTATTATTATTATTATTATTATTATTATTATTATTATTATTATTATTATTGTTGTTGTTGTTTTGAGTAATGCGTGTAATTTCCACACGTGATTGGATAATCTTTAATCCTGACGTCATTGTCACGTTATAGATGTCAGGACCTTTCGGTCGTGTTACAGTCAAACGCGGGCATAACGCACAGCAACCTTTTCCGGAATTTATTCGATATATTAACCGAAGCGGTTTGCAACGCATGCTTTTACATAGTTCGTCATTATGAAAGTTGTGAAAGCGAAAAAACAAAAAGAACTCCTGTGTTTAAAACTCCGCGCTCGTCACTGCTCTATGAGTGATGTGTTGTCACGCCGTTCGTGATTGGGATTGACCATATGCTCGGCGATAACGGAAGCAAATCACGCGAGGCAGATGACGATATCAGTCTTGCAGTAAAGAAGTAAAGAAAATCCAAGTACTCGACTTTTATTTTGATGTGCTCAAAATATTCACGTGACGCCTACAACCTCTTATTACCGCACTGCGGCACTCGTGCAAATTTACATTTAGTTCGAACTTGATGGACTATCTCATTGGCTTTCGCACGACATTCAATGGCTGCGCGGGCAAACCGCCATATTTGTTATCACTGCATTACTGAACCGCCGCCGTGGCGATGCTGTTTTGGTTGCCCGGTGCTATTGGTGCATATACGAGTACTCACCGATCGTAAGCGCCGAGTTCGATATATCCAATGTGCTGTTCATTAGAGAGAGTACATTTCACGCGAATAATGCCATTACGGCTTAGCGTGTTCTATATGAAGCAAAATTCACTGCAACCGGCTTCGTTATATACGGATATGACCTTTGTACCCGCCCATGACGTTTGGGGAATATTGAATGAAGGTCACAAGCTGCCATGACGTCGTCATATTTTAAGGTAACGAAATCAAGAAGTTTGGGGAGATAAGCTGGTCCCAGTTACCACAGCGCACGAAAGAGGTCTCTGCCGACGATTTGGTGCTGCCACCTGGCAGTTGCCCAGGGATTCTGCACAAGCTCATGTTTCCCGACGGTGCTGCCAGATGGCGTCCATATCTCGCGCAGAGTAGTACGGCCGGCAGAAGACTATGGTCTTTCGACTACATTTGCAGCGAAGCACGCCGATGCGCAGCCTGTTTTCTGTCTCAAAGGATAAAGAACAAAAAAACAAGAGAAGAAAATATGTGTTTCTGTTCCTTCCTTTCGCTCGCACTGGCATCAACTTGAAGATCCTGAAACCGAGCTGCCGTAAAATGAGCGGCAGTTCCCTAATGCGCTTTTTCAGAGTGTTCAGCTTTAAGCTTCCGATAATAGATAGCAAAAAGAAAAGAAGAAAACGGAGTGCAAACATTTTGACAAACGCGAAGGACAAATTCTAGTTTAGCGATCGTCAGCGTGCACCCAATTTATACTGACGTGGGCGATACCCCATGTACTTCAGCACGCATGCATTGTAAACTTCTAAACTGCAACGTCGGCGTTTACCTAACCTTATTTCTAGATAAGCAACTTCCAATTTTGGCATGACGATGCCCACTTCTCTTATTACATTACAGGATTATTTCGGCGCATTAGAGCTTACTACGGTTCAGCTTTTTCTTAGTTGTTTCTTTCGTTTTTTTGTAAATATCCACTTGCTACAGGGTCGAAAGTTGGACCGGCGGCTACATTATTGAATAAAGGAAATTCAGCTAAAAAAACCCACGCATATCCACGGAGTGAATGATGATGAGTGGGCGAAGCTCCGGAGGTTCATCGTGCCGAGTTCCGGATTAATTTAGCCATGCTTCGTGCTGTATGGACAGGCAACTGAGTTCTCCAGAACACTGTGGTATTCGTTTCGCATCTTCTCTCTTCCAGAAAAGTTGTGAACAACTACTTAAAACTGGGGCTGTTGTGATGTAATACGAAACGAAACCGAAATAGAGTGATGCCGGAGTAGACGAAGAGGAACCGGCGTGAACTCGTGACACAAGAGCGCGTGCCAGCGCTCGAGGCAGCTCAGCGTTCGATGAAGACGAAGTAGCTAGGACGGACAACTACGGCAGACAAGCCTACGCCTTAAGGAGCTTCGCCCCTAAAACACGAACACAGAGAACTACGCAAGAGGACGAGATTGGACCAACCCTATCTGCATTTTAGCAACTCCTTCCATATATCTAACGCAGCATTGTTTTTCGGTGTGTTGGTAACATTTAAGAGAGAGAAAAGCCATCTATTCTCGGTTTCTCTGGTTGCATGCAGCAGAGCCAAGACTGCAAGGTCCCCTAACCCAGATATTCTTGAGAAACAAGAATATATCCGGCAAGTGCTCGGAGATGCACTACCCGAGCTGCAGGGGCCCATTCCCCTTCAGCTTCGAAGGCTGCAAGTGCCACTGAAGTGCTCACCGTTTATGGACGATATGGCTCGTAAGGTCGCGTTTGAAATCTGTGTTCGCCCTCCTGATTGGTCCCAAAGGCCTGAGGCTTCTACACTGCTTCACGGAAGTAATGAATATATAGTTCACGTTGACGACAGAGTGGAATGTGTTGGACTATAGCGAACGGAATGGGCCTGCCTTCGCAAAATCGACATTCGAACTTTGATTAACCAGCATACCAAGGAAACGGCGCTTCCCTAAAGGGCAACTCCAACGGTTTTTTCACCACGTTCTGATATCAATATTTTCCAATAGTGTTGACAGTCCTGTAACAGGTAGAGTGGTTGATTTTGCTTATGAACCTACCAATAATGTTAAATAACCTAATGAACAATGTCTTCAAACTGAAACCGAAACAGGTAGATGCTTCTTGCAGCGTATGCGGTGACGTCGCAAGTGTCTTCACCATCCGAAATAGGGAGCTTTTGCAAGAAAAATTGAAGCGGTATGGTGTCATCCGGCGATGTATTTAGCTATATGCCAGCTTTTAACTAGACAGCGCCGATTTGAGCACTTAAGTGTCACCGTATTGCTCTTGACAGCCCGCCTGCTCGGGTAGGCAGAGTAGGCACTAATGTCGTCAAAAACACAGGGTGGCCCATATGAAAATCCGCTAAAAGGTTTTAAAATTCGTTTTTAGTAAAACTAAAGGACTTGGAACTGCCTGGCTTGGCATATATTATTACAGTGACGATGAGAGATCAGACACATAAAATGTCATTGAGATCCGTGAATGCTGAAAAATCACCGGAGTTGCCCTTTAGCCTTAAGCTTTCTGAGCATTCGCGAGATAGTGTGGAAAGATATATTACCTGGCATCCTACTTTTCACTGAATTCCGCGCCATAGAGAGAAAAAACTGCAAGGACCGTTTAGACCGAATGTTCAGATGTCTGCGATCGACCTGTTGGAACATTGCGTTTCGATTTTTAGGAGCAACGCCGAGAGGAAAACAGGCAAGTGCGTGACGTTATTCCAGAAAATGCGGAAACACAGCTTCAGACTTTCCAATAAGTGTTGCTCGATTTCGGAAGGTATGATAAAGTAATCACGCTGATAACAAATTTTCGGCTCCGAACTTGCGGGATATTGACGCTCTCTGCTTTTTGATTTTCTAGCCATAGTTCTCCTGTCCTCTAATGTGTAATGATGTCACGCTATAACACACGGCAGACAGACTAATGTATATGATTAACGCGGCTAGAATAATGTACGTAGTTGCATTGTAAATGGCGGACTACGGTTTGCAAGAACGGACAGTTCCATTTGCATGCATAGTTCATAAGCCATCGGCATCGCAGTGACATGAATAATTCATCGACTTCCTGAACCTAAGCTCATCACTGCATGCTACTGTGTAGCGTTAGTAGAGTTCCGAACGTAGCTGTTCAACTGATTTCCTGAGTTGTATTTTATTCTGGCAGCTGCCTGAAGAAATGAATTCTGCAGTGCGGCTGTTAGCGTCTAGTTCTTCCGGATTTCACGTCGCCATGTTGTCCCCACTAATGGAAAAAAAAAGGTTAACCCACGAGGTTATATTGTCCCAATTAAAGAAAAGGGAAAAACTGAATCCGCGTGGACCTGTTGTTGTGACTGAAGTGAAAAACGTTAGACCTGTCTCGAATGTGATGAAGTACTGGACATGGTACATAAGGTTGAAGCAAATCTGTCTCTAACAATCATAATAATCGTTCACGTACTCTAAAATACGCCCACCCTCCCTACCTCGAGGCCAAAGTGCCGCGTCACGTCCGCAACTTATGGAATTCGGGAATAACTTTCGGAAGCAATTTCGCGGCTGCAATTTCTGCCTGGCGCCCACCTGTCGTACGGCCCGAGGAAAAGAAATATCGGCGCGGTTGTGCCACTTTCACGACGTCCGTGCTGGATACGTTATTCCCAATATCGGCTGGATTTGACGATGTCTCTTCACCGGACTGGACGCAGTCGCCGCTGGTCACTTCGCATGATCAAACCCAGCCCTCCGGGGAATGGAATGGAATGTTGCACGAATGGAAGTTGCACGTGCGCCTCATTCCATTCCCTCCGGGAATGGAATGAGGCGCACGTGAAACTTCGTTTTACATTCAGTTTTACGCTCCCGGGAATTCTAGTCAATTTGTCTGTTGCTTCTTAGCCGTTGGTCGGTGAGGACGGCATTCCAAGATTGTCTGTTCACTAAGTGGACGATTGTCGAGCTTTTTCAATTTGAAAGAGTCGGTCATAGGCAGTCTATGTTCTTCAAATTGTGGTCAGTGGCACAACAAGTGATCTGTGGCCTTACCGAGTGCCTATGATAATATATAGGAGTGACCTGTAGGCATTCCCCCTCTCTCCTTCTCTTTACTTTTCTTTCTCCCATCTCCCAGTGTAGGGTAGCAAACCGTACTCCTGAATTGTTAACATCCCTGCCTTCCCTTCCTTATTTCTCTCTCTCTCTCTCTCTTGTTATTCGCTTCGTTGTTTGCAGCCACGCAAAAGCAATGCAGGTGGTTTGGCTACATTGAACTCCAATCACCGTTCGTGCGTGAAGGCTAGTTGTAAAATAAAAGATCCATTCGCAGCTAGGGTGCAGAACCCGGCGTTTCAGCGACATTCTATATCTCAAGAATAAACTACCTCAAACTCATTGCAGTGTGAACCTGAGTGAGTAGCTGTGTGTGCGAGAAGTCATACTCGGGTAAAGGTCAAGAAAAGAGCGGCGTCTCGCCGTCAAAGGCCGCCCCTCCAGCCAATAGTGCCGCTCCGTCAACGTGACGTCGCGGCGGCAGTCTGCCTCCGAGCCGCATTCAGAATTCTTTTATGAAAAGGAAAATTAGCGTCCACCCAGTTTGTAGCATAAGGCTATAAGGAAATTCATACCGATTTCTCAGAAATGAAAGCTTCCTAGTTGCCGAAAAATTCGTCCTGGTCCGGGGTTCGAACCCGAGACCAACGCCTGTCCGGGGCGCTCGCTCTACCAGTTGAGCCAACCAGGAAGCTCGATTGACAGCGCGAGGGCGAATCCATCGACAACTCGAAGCACAAGAGCATGAAAATGGCAAACGAGTTCTGCGGAAATGCACAAGGTGGAGTGCTTTCTTTCATGAAACGTTACTCCACCTTGACACGATGACGGGTCAATGCGGGACAAGTAAATATGGTCGATAGTTTTGTCGCGCGGCATTCACGATCGACTGTGTCCCGTTATTAAATAAACTACTTCAGTTACAACAAGGAGTTGGTCCTTGAAGTTGTAGAGGCGATGCGTGAACGTGGGTTCATGCACGTCAAACAGTGATGGACCAGCGAAACACCGATAGCAATGGGCAAGCTCACATCGATATAACAATAAAAAATTCAACTGCTTTCTCGCAGACACATTTCACGATCGTGTTCTATCGATTCCGTTGACAGAGGGGTCAGCCAATTTTTTTTTCTTTTTTTGGTTTTAGGGGTAAGAAATCCAAACGTGTGATGTGTTTCATATGTTTTCTTATCTCGTAGGCACAGGTGCGCAGTGCAGTGGCTAAGGTACTTGCCTTCGCAAGTTCGAGACCGGGATTTCAAAACCCAGCTCTGTTAGCAGATTATCCCCCTCCAATGCGCTCTCTTTGATGTGGCATCGCAAAGTGATGCATTAGTTTTTTTCCGTCACCTCTGCAGGATGCCAGCGGTCGCTTTTCTGATAGCTTTGGCATGATGGCCACGCTTAGCCGCACGGGAGGGGCCTTTTTTTAATTGGACATCATAGTTCACTTTCTTATTCATTTTATCTTATTATCTATTTGTTTTACATTATCTATGGCTGAAGTCCCACCACTAACAAAAACTGGGAAATTCCAGTCAATAAAAGATAATTAGAATAGTTTTTCTAGCATGCCAACTTATTAGCATGTTCTTGACCATTTCTAACTTCTCCGCAGCTAACATTTTTTTTTTTTGTGAACTGGATTTCTGTTACCCTCGAACAGTACTTATTTAGGAATATTCGAAAGTGTTCGCTGACACACGCTGTGTATGATAGAAGGGACATTCTAGAGACCTGAGCTAAATGCTTTCAGCATTTAACTCAGCAAATTTAATTATGTGCTCTCGCGAGTAAAACACGCATGGTAATCAGGCGCGGCGTGATGTGGAACGACGGCCCGTGTTATATGCCCCAGGGACTCTTTAATGAGCGCCTACTTCAAAGTGAATTGGCATTTTTGCAGTTCGACTGCGTTGTTCAATACGCGGAGGGCGCTGCACGTGAATACGCAGCGCTCTCTTTAGAACGGCGTGCTTGCGTGTCTGCGTGAATAAATGTGGGAATGCAAAACCTGATGTATCCCTATTTAAAGGGAAGGCGGCAACGGGATAAAAGGGAGCGGGTTTACCACGTGAACGAAGCATCCTCTTCCCCGTCTTTGAAGGACCTCTGAAGGACGGGACTCGAGCTGTCCGGTCCTGTCCTGTCCTGTCCTGTCCTGTCTGTCTGTCTGTCTGTCCGTGCATCAGCAAGGCAGAGCGGCTTGACGTTTTTAGACGCTCTTTAGCGAGTGATCAAGCGCTTCCCACGTGACCAGCGAAACACATCTGGTGCGCGACGTAGTTGGCATTTATATTTTCAGTGCCGAATTACGTTCCCCTGATGTCAGCAAAACTCGCAAATCCATTGACACAACCCTGCCAAAGAGTCTTTCCGACAATGCGGACTGGGTTCACGCACGGGATCCGTGGACGCTGAATTTCGTTCCTTTATACATACGTGGATTCTCCACGCCAAGTCGTTTTACTTGGCAAATGATTTCTCATTCAGCCGGCACAAAATGCTGAAGCACTTGAGATCAGTCGACACACCACGAGTCTTAATTTCTCGCAACATTTGTCACACTGCCCGCCTTTAATTTCGCTGCTTCACGAAGGGAGCCTGGCTTCCTTTCCGTCAGTCTCATGCTGCGCATGCATCTGACCCCGAATCGTGGAATTCCCGCGCGTTCCTTGTTCTTTGCCGGTCGACGAGATCTCCCGCTGCGCTGTCCCCTTTCATTTACATGACAGCCCAGTCACGCGGCCTAGAAGCTGTTCAGAGAACACTCTCTGCGGCAGCCATTCTTCCTCTGACAGCCCTTGTCCAGTACCGGTGTCGTAATGCGAACGATCCCACAAGAACGAAGTATAAAGGAAAATTCATCGGCGAAGGCATTCCGAGCCAGTGAGACTCGGGGCTTGATTAAGGCGGGTCGATTATTCACGCTCGCTTAGCTCACTTCTTTATTGATCTGTCTTTTCCCGATGAAGGTTCAAGCAAGTACTTATCCCGGTCAGTGACGCTTCCGGTTTCATAAACTGATTTTTCTCATTATTCTACATCGGGAAGTATTAAGGCTGTATATCATGTGCAACAACACGTGACGAACAGCTGTCGCGCCTGAACATCTGGACCTGTGTCTCATGCTAAAACGGCTTAATGGTGGACGCGCTTCTGAATCGTCGCGGAGATTCCCGGACGTGGGTTACTTTACTCCATCTGTGAAATCATGTATTATCGTGCAATTTACCGTATGCTATCTGAATTAATCAGTTATGACCTGGACGCAATTTCGTGGTGCATAGCCGCATGACTTTTCCTGGCTGAAGTACGCACGCATTTTCCTGGCTGAAGAATGCATTCCTGTCTTAAGAATTGCAGGTATTTAATGTTCATTAATATTGCATGCTAAAGCTCATGGTCTGTAGCAGTCACGTTATGCGCACATTCGTGCCTTGCGCTTTCTAATTTTTTGTTTACCAAGTGAACAAGATGACCTTGTTTTGAGGTCATCTACCGATTGCGCGGACGCCTAAGACAGCGGTCACCTGTCGTGTTCAAAGAAACATGTAGGACATAGAATAACGAAAGGCGATAAGATTAAGGGATCGTTGTTATGGTGGTAGAAAAGCTCATGAATATTTCAGTAAATGAAGCCAACGAAGGTACAGGGGAAGTTATCTGTATTTTTTAGCTGTAGTGTAGTAATTGTGACATAAGTGAAAAGAAATTGAAGTGGGCAATAAAACACCAGCTGTCGGTGGGTGCCCAACCCGAAACCTTAGAATAACAGGTCCGATGTCCTACAAACTGGGCTACGGCGACGGCATGTCCCATCGTCCACTTTATTGGCTATTTGTGTATGTTCACTCGTGGAAGTGTTCGCCAGCGCCACTCGTAGCCATGACGGCGAATGTGGAGCACTCTTTTTTTCCCCACAAAGCGTCACGTAGTTTCTTAACATTACCTATACGATAAAGGTGGCCCCGTAACACTGTCACATACGTGGGAATGCTGCGACGTGTCGAATTCGGATTGGCGTCGTTCACGGAGGCCATACTCGTCCGCGTAAAAGCCCGCTGTTCGCCAGGATTGTTAATTTGGCAAGCAAACAGCTCGTAATGAGCTATTTCTTAGAATTATCCTAAAAAATGCTTATTCTTGTTTGAGAGCCTCTACTTGTGTCAAAACGTAAAAGCCAGCGATCGGCCGAACCAATATTGATCGGCCAATACGTAGCATGTGTGACTGTGACCCGTTTTCGAAGTTTTCGTTTCAAGTAAGGTTTGCTTGTCCAGCTGTATACACGTATCAGCCAATGCCAGGCAATTTGCGGAAGCCTAGCAGACACATTTGCCGTAATTCCCTTTTCGGCAGAGTGCCACTTAAGAAGAAACTCGCACAGACTGTGGGGCCACATTTCCCTCTGCGTGTTATTGTGTGAAACTGTGATATCGGGCTATCATCTTAACATGAATTTTGTGGATGTGGATGCACGGCGTCGCTCTGCTTGCACGCACGAATGGTCTAACAGACTCGGCACGGCTGCTGCTAATTTCAAAATGAGCAGTTTATTTTTTTTAATGTGATAAAAATTTGGCCCAGGTAGCGCAAATGGTCCAAACGAGCACATTTCAGCCTTGTTTGTCCCTACAATGTCGTCACAGTTGGCACTTACCCGTTTTACTCTGTCCGTAATCTTCCATCGCTGAAGGGACCTTATGCTAGATTATGTCGCAGCTGCGCTTTCATTTCAGTGCATTTCTTGAGCTGAAATAAAAGCTTTATTACAGCTTGCAGCTCCAACAAATATCGCACCTTTCCATCTTTGCGAAGCAATCAAAGCAGATCTATCCTCTGTGACGTTAACGACCTGCCCTTATCGAGAACGACCCTTATCAAGAAGCACTCAAAAGGTAATCTGCTGCTGGCTAACGGCGCGGAACGATTCCCGTCGCAGTCGGCGCGATGTGTCGTTACTATGTTCCTTCACCACTCGGCTCGTTTCGCGCTGTTTAACTCACGAAAAGATAAACGGTACAAATAACAATATGGCGACGAGGTCGCCAAACCTTATTCTGTTACGAAGTTCATTTGACGCTCTGTGTCTCAAGATCGAGGTTAGCACTATGCTCAAGTGCACTCCAACTAGTGCGATTCCCTGGTGGGGAAACTAAAAAGAAATCAAAAAGGCATCATACATGTGCTTTATCAGGCTGACCCAACTGTAACGAGACTTGTAACGCCATCTTAATCGTCGTCGTCGTCATTGACATGATCTTCATCTTCATAAGCTTCTTGTTCACTGTCGGCCTAGAGCCTATGTACACAACAGGACGAAGACCTCTCTGACAGTTTGTAACATACCAAGTCTTGCAGGGGCTGGTTACACATGATGCCAGCATTTTTTTTTAAATTTAATCCCGGCATCTGCGACATCGGGAGCCGCGGTGGTATTTTAGATGGATGGAAGAAGTGCCAAATTTTCGTAGACTGCGTTATGACTACACTTAAAAAGAACCCCACCTAGACATTTTCGGACCCCGCCCTCTACTAAAGCGTTGCTCATAATCCCATCGTCGTCTTCACACGTGAAACCTAATTGTAATTATTATTATTATTATTATTATTATTATTATCGACCATCTTCCAACCAGGAGCCCGTGGTCCAGTTGCCTCTCCCGTCGCATCTATTCCATCGATCTGACTACCTCATATAGGATATTCTCAGCACGTCGCCTGCCCAAGTGTATTTTCTTTCCCGTCTTTGCTAGGATGCAGCTACAGCGGTCACTTCTCTGGTGCAATCCACTCCCTTCCTATCTCTCATCATCGCGCCTTATCACTTTCGTTAACGCCCGTGAATAGTTCACCCGCACTATGGCCTCTCTTCGCGGTCTACATTCATCGAAAAAAAAAAGGAAAAGAAAGAAAGATTTCGGAATGCCGCGTCAGGTAATGACATTGCACAGCCTTGCCTGCCTCTCTCGTTCAATCGTCTGGGGGATCCCGCCACGAAAGTACACGAAGCGTGCTTTCCTAGCGGAAGCGTACACTCGGTTTCACTAGTTCTGTGCAAGCAGAGCCAAGGCTACGAGGCCATCGAATGCAAGATTCTTCCGAACCGAAACGAAATGACATTGTTCGGATACGCACCTGGGAGTCGCTACTGCCAATAGTGGCCACGCTTCATCCCCCTCCTTCCAAGGCTGCTGCTGCCACTGCTGCGCCCGCCATTGGCAGATGACAAGCCGAGGAAGTACAGGTTTAACATGATTTCGCTCTCCGGGTAGACTGAACACACCTGCAGCCTCCACAGTGCTGCACGGAACTTCCGAAACAGACTATAGCTTTCGGTGTCGAAAGAGACACATGATATTACACTGCAGTGGATGCAGCCATAGACGAAGTGCGTTTATTCTGGCAGATGAAATGAGCACAGCCACGCAAGGGTCCTTGGAGGACACTATCGGCGATATGGGAGCTTCACTGCTGGATTTCATTAGCGCAGCTTTGTCGTTTGCCGTGGAAATTGGCCTAATAAGCTCTCGTATATGAAAGCAAACATCGCAAGAAAAAGTGGCCGCATATCTGCTTGATTCGCTGCAGACGACATCTAAGGTTCTGCCTTCCCTCGTACGTAACACCCTCTTTGCTCCCTCTCCCGCCCTTTACCCTCTCACTCCTCCTATGATGCATGCAATGGAAGTTTTGCTGAAATCAATTCATATTTCACACGTTCACTCTGGTCTCGCGCCATCTGTTGAGACCTTTATTACTGCCGGCTGTTAAAAACAAACGTACAGAGAAACGGCTTCTGTATGTTTGTTTTTAACACGTCTTTTAGGCACAATTTCTAGCGCGTTTATTTTCTTTCTTTCTTTCCTTATTAGTTTATTAAGAACAATCACTGAAATTGTTCAAGGAGACACGGCTAAAGGCAAAAATTGCCTGACTGGGCCGTGCCACCCATACAGCAGCAGTAGCTGAAATACATTTGCGAACATAAAAGCTTACATGGAAATCAAACACTACACTTGTTTTACCTTTACCTTTAGCTTTTATTTTACCTTTACTAGCCTACAAGCAGCCCAATGAACATTCCTAATGAGACGAACGCTGCGGATCGCAGTTATGTACATATAGTCTGCCTGAAATATGCCTGAGGTTTTTCTTACGTTGTATAATTTTGAAGTGTACGACCCTGAGCCACATATTCAAGTATCTCATGATGAAATTCTTAGCGCACGCGGTGAACAGAAACAGAGTACAGAAACAAAGGAGGGCTTGGTTTTGGCCGGCTGGTTGAACAGGTTTTGGCCGGGCGCTTGAACAGACAGACAGACAGACAGACAGACAGACAGACAGACAGACAGACAGACAGACAGACAGACAGACAGACTTTATCGTTTAGGAAGCCGAAGGAAGACTATCGTCTCTAAAACGTGCAGGATTGATAACTAAGAAGAGCCGTTCACAACACTACACGGAAAAGTGTTTTCGTGGAAATAGTCAATGCTTCCTTAAATGTTAAACACTTTTTTCGTAGTATCTCAATTGAAGCAATGTGGCATCCTTCGATATGAATTCACCCCGTCTAGATCTTCGGTGCCTGTGGCCGTCGAGTATGTCGCTACACGCTCAGCGTCACGTGTTCAATAACGACGCATAGTTTTCATAGTGTACACCACCGACGCACGAAAGCGCTGTGCTTCCCATTCAGTTGTCCCTTTCGGGTGCAATCAATATAACGTGGTGCCCTAAATCGTGTACGTACAGGAGGCCTTGTCTAAATGTCCGCGCAGCCGCGGATGGTAGAAAAATGTCACGTGGCTAGTGGAAGTCCACAAGTGTGCCATTGCAAAGGTCATGGGACCAAGCGATTACGTCATCACATATCAGTGGTGGCGTCATTGCTGATGTCCAGTTGTGAGCTTGTCTGTAAGTCTACGTAACAGCGGAAGACAGGAAAATGCCCAATGGCCATGGGAAGGCCACAGGTGGGCCGTTTCAGAAGTCACAGGACCAAGTCGTTGCGACCTTACATAATGCAACTCGTGACGTCATTGATGTGTTATCTTAAAATAAGCTTGGTTCGCTGCCAAATTTTTGGACAGCATCCTACGAACAAGGCCATTCAATGGCAAGCGAAAAGAAATTTCGCGATTCGGGAAGGAATCGTAAACAGGTCCCAGAGTTGATTATAAGCAAGCATGATAACGCTCATCCATGGATGATCTTGCAACTCACTGACCAAATATTTGCCTAACGTGCGTGGCTACAGTGGTCAAGCAGCGGTCCATATGGTCAAGCAGAGGTCTGTAACAGTTCTGCTGTAACGTGACCTGCAGGTGTATATTGCGTGAAAATGATATTTTAGACAAGCGAAAAAGTGAAAGCCTAGCTTTATTGTCACACCGTGAGAAAGTGGCAGTTGATATTTTTTTTAATTCGATAGCCAATGTCATTTATCTTGTCCCCGGCACCTTGAAAGAAACACTGGCCGTTTACGCAAGGAGGCGTCAAGTAATGTACTCTTGATTTCTATGAATTGAAACTGTATATCGAAGCTTTCAGCATTGTTTGTCTCCTTCACAACAGCTTCATTGCTTTAGCCTTTCTATGAAATGATGCATAAGGTAAGATATCTAAGTTCAGGGGAAGATGTCGCATTTATGAAGTAGTTGGTGGGCCACAGCGTGTTTCCTTCCTTTTTCTGTCTGTCGCGAACTTCAGCATTACTTCACTCCTTCGATCGTTATCATTTATTTTTCTTTTGGAGCCCAGTATCCTTTGTCGTATGGCAAACATTCTAAAACTACAAAAAGCATCGGCAAAGGGCGTTGAACCGGGTAAAATAGACATCTACACCAACAAAATATTTTCCCCGGACGCCGTGGGATGCGGCACAAGATTGCTCGATGCCACAAAACGAACAACAGAGATAGAAAAAACAAGATTTTATTGTGTATCCTGGGGGAAACTGGAAAAGAGCTGTGAGGCGCTTTCTAGGTCGGGTGCACCGCCCGGGATGGCGCTGGCGGTCGGCCGGAGACATTCGGCGATGTCCCATCACGAAAAAGACACAAACAAACAAACAAGAGGAGAAAAGGGAGAACAAACATTTCCAGTTGCCCGCCATGAGAAAAGAAAACATATTCGCAACGATTCCAAGACGAACGCGTCAAATGCGACGACAGCCGCTAAAAACACTGTCCAAGAGTTTGCGCGAGCAAACGGCTTTGGTGGGCTCAGTGTCGAGAAAAAAAGAAAATTCTCACTGGACTTATAAGGCGAAATCGTTGTATGCCTCATGTTTCGGAAAGTGCAAGGCAGTTCCACGCTAGGAAAACGCTGGTAAGAGCGAGCCTATGCTTTAATGTCGTTAATCGCGAAGTAACTAGCAAGGGTTGCAAGTGTCCTGTCATGTGACAGACCCCTTTTGGTTTCTACGTCAGCTGAGATTTCGCTTTCTTTCTTTCTTTCTTTCTTTCTTTCTTTCTTTCTTTCTTTCTTTCTTTCTTTCTTTCTTTCTTTCTATGTTGCCCTTCGCATAATCGATATAATGCAGCAGTCCTGTGAGCAGGGCAAGATTATTTGTACTGCTGATGACGTCTACGGGAATTTCCATCACTGGGATGTCCAGTTCAGTTCAGTTCAGTTTAATACCTTAAAGATCCCCAAGGGGGTATTACATAAGGGGTGGTTACAAGAAAAAAAATACAAAATGTTCTTTATACAATGCAATAAATTTGTAAAGTGTTAGTACATTACCGTAACCTTTATTGCGTTTCGTTAGTTTCGAGATATCCCGTAAGGCGCTAGGCGATAGACGTCCCCGTTTATTTTTCAAACTGTACTAGTATAAATTAGACTCTCTCCATTACGTTAGAGTATGCCCGAGCAGGGGCCATTGAGTGCTACGGAACACCGAAATTGCGATGACGGTTGTCAGTGCAGAAGATTCAAAACATCGCGCATCGACAACCACATCCTCACTTCACTTTTAGGCCAGGGGCTCACAAATCAAGAGCACGGAAATGGAACCGAAAGAACGTAGCGTCGATACATTCAGCACAGCCCTAGCAGCAAATGAAGCCATCACGTAGACTCCCACCGGTGGAGCCGCACACCTTTGGCGGGGGAGCACCGTTCATCAGGATCCCCGCCTCCCGCTAAGTTTCACCGTGCCATTACTTTCCTTTTCTTGTTCGGTCGCCCAGCGAGAAGGCGCTACGCGCATGCGTTCTTGTACTATCGATCCATGAAGTAATGGACGCCTGTGCGAATTGTTTCTTTTCCAAGCGGTAGCTGTCTTAGTGCGCTCGCGTTCGAGAAGATCGAGCAAAATCTCCTCGCGATTACGTCTAGAACTTGTGGACAACTTGCGCGCTTATGTTCTCTTTCTGACTTCCCGGCCCAGAATTGGAGCTCATAGGTGTGTGCGAGTGTGCTCTTTTTTGCGGAGACGAAAAGAAGTTTCACGCAACTTAACCTTAATTTAGGAGAAAGAAGTTACCTTCCCGTGGGCCGCGCTTACCAACATTAACGTTATCCTTAGGCATAGCGGCAGGTAACGTACGAACTCTTACTTTGCTCGTTACGGCAGGTGATCCATGAACCTCTATTAGGCTAAGGATCTTTCTGGCCCTAGCAAAGCTTAGGTAACACATTTGCCTCCATAGGGCCTTGCCAAATAGCCAGAATGTTATTTCCTTCGGCCCTCAAGGCGCCAGGAATGATGTTTTCTTGTATCGTTGAATGCAAACAAAGAAAAATTTTTGGCGGCTTCTGGAAACGCACCGCTTCTTAGAAAGTTACATCCGATGCGCGCTTTCGAGTGACCGGTTGTGTAGCGACGTCCCACGACGCGGCCACGCGTATCCGCAGCAGCTGTTACCCTTAGCGAGAATACATGCACACACTGTATGTATATATATATATATATATATATATATATATATATATATATATATATAACAGAATTGACGATGCGCCTCTTAGAGAACGACGGTTTATTAAGTCAACGTTTTGGTCGGAGCCCGACCTTTTTCAAGACATGTCTTGAAAAAGGTCGGGCTCCGACCGAAACGTTGACTAAATAAACCGTCGTTCTCTAAGAGGCGCATCGTCAACTCTGTTATAAACTAGCGGCAACCCAAGCTATTTTTGCATATATATATATATATATATATATATATATATATATATATATATATATATATATATATAAATGCTTTCCCCATTGTTGTTGCCAATTCCGAGGGTATACTACTCATCTCTGTCTTCACGCCTTCGACCTATTCACCACCATGGCAGCTATATATATATATATATATATATATATATATATATATATATATATATATATAAATGCTTTCCCCATTGTTGTTGCCAATTCCGAGGGTATACTACTCATCTCTGTCTTCACGCCTTCGACCTATTCACCACCATGGCAGCTATATATATATATATATATATATATATATATATATATATATATATATATATATATACTATCAAAAAGACACAGTGACAAACATAGGATTTATTCTGACGTTTCGGCTGGAGGCCAGCCTTTTTCAAAGATATATATATATATATATATATATATATATATATATATATATATATATATATATATATATATTGTACTCCGCACACAACAACTTCATTTGGCTTCAGCGTGTCCGCGCTGCACTGCGGCAGTTGCAGCACCATGTACTTAGGTGATGGCACCGCGAGTGTCTGCAAACGAGGGCTTGCAATCTGCTACCAGACGACCTCGGCCCACCCGTTCGTTATTATAGAGGCGCCGTGCAGACGCGGACGTCGTCTTGCACTGACCTTTGCTTCTTAGACACACCTCTGTGTCCCAAACCCCCTTTTTTGTTAGCTGTCCCTTTCCACCCACCCATTATGCATTTTCGTGAAGTGTACCTAAAAACCATGCGCCCATGGAAAGCTTTCATCTTTGAAAAAAGCTGGTCTCCAGCCGAAGCGTCAGAATAAATCCGATGTTTGTCACTGTGAGTTTCTGATAGTGTACATATATATATATATATATATATATATATATATATATATATATATATATATATATATATATATATATATATATATATATATATATATGAAATCAAAACACTTCGAAGCGGAGGACGTGCGAAACGAAAACTTTTTATAAAACATCATCCAAATAAAAAGTTTTCGTTTCGCACGTCCTCCGCTTCAAAGTGTTTTATATATATAATATATATATATATATATTGACACGTGCATTCGGTGAAGAAGACAAAGACGATGAGGGTATTAGCGCATTCCTACTAGTGGGGCAAGTGCACAGCGGTGTTTTTAGAAAAAGAAGAAGACGTTTTTGGAATAGAGCTCGAACAAGCTGGCCTGCGTTCAACAACTGTCTCTTCTTGCGGCGAATGACGAATATATATATATATATATATATATATATATATATATACACAATATGAGAAAGGCTTTGCCCGGAATGTCAGAACTCGAACGTTTTGTAGCGTGCCTGGACCTTTGGACAGAGGCCAGCGTCGCGTTATGATGGGTGCTGCTGCCGGAGTATTCTTTATTTACTTATTAAACAAATGAGTAATCAAGTAAATAATATTTCGACAGCAGCGTCGACCATCGGTCGAGCTCGGTCTAGGTCGCACTCCCGAGCGTTCGAGTTAACCGCGCAGCAGCTGTATGTATGTATGTATGTATGTATGTATGTATGTATGTATGTATGTATGTATGTATGTATGTATGTATGTATGTATGTATGTATGTATGTATGTATGTATGTATGTATGTATGTGTCTGTGTACGTGTGTGTTTGTGTGCGTGCGTGCGTGTGTGTGTGTATTGAGGTTGGAAGAGCTATACAGTACGAGCTTATCTGTGCGTTCTACAACCTTCAACACAATCTTTTCAACCTCGAGGGAAAGTATTCCGACTTCGACCACTCCAGAATTGCCTGCAACTCCAGAAATGCCGACAAGCCCCCTTTTCCTGGTTTACCGCTCGCGCGAAACATGCGCGAAACAAAACAATCACAGAGAAAGCCAACTTTCTTTTCTCTCGTCTCAGGAATGTTGAACTCTGAACCGTATCTGCGTCTTACTTCCAGTCTTGTGCGCATTCCTCAACAATCGCATAGCGTGGTCTGGTTCCGAAAAGAGCAGCAAGAGCAGTTTCTACGAGGATGTTCTTTTTTTCTTGTCTTCGTCTTCAAACAATTGGGAACTGCTGAGCCGTTTTTTTACATTGTCGGGGATGTTTGAGAAAATAAGAACACCTCGGAGTCCTTGCTTGTCGATCGACTTTTTACTTGCCAATGTTCCAAACCTGGAGCTAGGGAAGAACTAGTCTATCCAAAGGTCGCGATATCGAATCCCGCCCGTTCCGGGTGCATTTGGATGGAAGGGAAATGTTGAGGCCCGTGTACTGTGCGATGTCTGTGCACGTTAAAGAAGCACAGGCCGTCGAAATTTCTGGAGCCCTAAGCTAAGGCGCCTCTCCTAACCATATCGTGGTTTTGGGACGAAAGATCCCAGAAATCAATCAATCAATATATATCAGCTTCCCATTGTAAACAATCTTGTTTTAAGGCTGTATTTTTTGCTGTAAGAACAGCGTTTGTAATGCCCCACCTTTGGGAAGCCCCTTCGAATAACACGGCAGCGCGGGGCAGCAGAAGAATGATTCAATAAAGAATAATTCAATCCCGTGGAACTAGGTGGAGTGACTCCGTTGTCGCCCTAGGCAGCGCACTAGTATATTGGCTTATCCTTCCTCCATCTCAGAAATCTAGCCCTCAAATAGAATCTGTACTCCAGAACTGCCCGAGCTCTAACTCAATACGCTCGACGGCTTCCCCAGGTGGGATGCCAAAAAAGCCACCGGCTGTTCCCAGTACATCTTGAAAGGTGAAAAAAAAAGAAAGTGCAGCCCTGTAAGCGTGTGCGACCTTATCAGCGCCCACTGATTCGTTTTCTCTCTACCACGTGCATCGCTGAGCGCGTGTAAGCATAACGCATATTGCATGTTCAAGATGTTGCCACCATACGGATTTAGCTTTGCCTCAACATCTCTTACTTTGAAGTTTCTTTCCGAATAGAAGAGGGTAACACCACTTGCACTATTTTCGGGAGCCTCGGGAATGGAACCAGTAAGCGGCGACCATGCATAACCTTTTCTTTTTCCTTGTTTGTTTCTTATTGCTGCCATGGTTTCATTTTTTTTTTCTAATTTTTTGTCACGTCCTGTCTAGCTGCGCAACGGTGCGCGTACTGTCTCCCTTTACATCTCGGCCTCGCTTTTGTCAAGGACAGAGCACGTGGGCGTCACGAGCTCGGCCTAACGAAATACGCAAACGCCCCAAAAAGAACGTCAAGCAAAAGACGAGGCGCAGTGAGCGAGAGGACAAGCTTTTGCCCTCAGGTGTTGCGCAGGCGCAACACAACTTGAATTTCTCTTTTTTTTCTTTACACGTTGCATGGAAGACATGCAAATTCCTTTCCTGGCCTGAACACGAACATAAAGACGGTCCTTGACGCATCCCTTTACGTTTATTCGTCTTTGTTTTTCTTTTTAAGAAAGGAGGCATTGCTTCTCCCAAGTTGCAACACGGTTCTACAGAGATTTCGCGTGAGCTTGCGGACTCCATTTTCATGATAACCGGCTAGTGAGTCGCCATCAAGGACGATACGTTCCCCGATACTGCTTACGCCATAGCGTGCGCGGGGGTGTTTTCCTACTTATGCTGTTGGGAAAGCGCGTTCTGTAAAAAACAGTCTAAAATGGCTCACAACAGAAATTTCTGTCGCGTGGCAACCGCTGGCTTTTTCCCAACAATCTGCAAGCGATAGAAATAGGAAGAAGAAAAAAAGAACAGCTAGCGGGGGCTAGAGTGATACGATTCTTAGCGCTCAGAACTCGCGAGGCCTTCCGGAACACTTAGTATTTGAAAGCCGGTAAAAAAAAAGATAAAATAAATAAAAACATCACTAACGCGCCTTACCCATAACCTTATGTATTCCGCAAGTTGAACGTTGCACCCGCCTGGTGTCACTGTTTCACAATCACCGTTGACAAAAAGAAGGAAATGAGTAGAGAGGGAGAAGCGGGAAGGTTAAGCAGTGCAAGATAACCGGTATAGTACCGTGCACAAGGGGAAATGTATGGAGCAGATTGAAAGGTAGAGAGGAAAAGGAAGCCCGTATATAGCACAGTTTCAGTCAGTCGTTCCTGTGTGGTGTGCGACATCACTGTTACTGTTGATTGTCGCTCACTGCACATGTAGCTCACAAATTTGAACTGCGATGGCTGAGTGGATTCATGCTCTGTCGAGATAACCTTACTGCACTTTAGCTAAGCAGAGCCTTGTATGCAGCCATTCGAATGGGGCGATGTGCACAAAATACGTGTCGAAATACTGTTCCCGTGAAGACATGTTCTCCTAAGGGGATAGAAGTCTGCGCTTCCTGACATTCGGATTGTTTTTCCTGCTGTGTGGCGGTCTGAACTTCTTGTCATTTAGGTACTCCTTTCCAGCTCCCATACGTCTTTCCTGTTGCTTACTTCCTATATAGAGTCGCTTCTCCAGAAAGCGTAGGCAGGTGCCGATGTTCTGTATGTGACAGAGACTCGGGTGCTCTACAGCGGGTTTCCACTGTTTTGCTGGTATAATTACTCAGCATTATCGTCGTGATCATCACCATCCCCAGTACTACCATAATCGTCATCCTGCCTACGGCTGTTTATACATCATTTACTGGCGGAAGCGCCGATTAGCCTTAGCATCGTCTCAGCCTTCGCTAGCGGAAGTTGTGCGATGGGGAAGAGAGAATGGATTACAAGAGCAATGGGAAACTCTGGGCGCCTGCAGGTGTCTGGAGCCGCGTAGCCATGGAAACAACACGTTGGAGCGATAGACTTTTCTCGGCTTGGCAGGCTAATGACAGCGGATATGCGGCTTGGCCTGCCGCATCGCACCTTGCTGCCCGCCATTAATGTTGTTCCCTTGTGTTTCCCTCTTGTCGTGCCACTTCAGACCGCATAGCGGTTTTACTTCGCAAGTAAACGTAGCACATTTTGAGCAATAACGGACCACAGGAATGTGAAAAGTAGAAGGACGTACGGTACCAGCACGTCATTGGAGTTTTGTCCATTAACTGCATACTTTGAATGTGTTTTCCTGTCTACTACTCTTGCTATTAATGCTTATCACTACTGCTGCCACCTGTTGCGCACTGTTGCGCATTGCCATCGTAGTGACAATGAGCAACAGTGCACATTGTCACTACGTAGAAATTTCAGATAAAGAGCTCTATAATATACCTTATGACTTGCTACCCTCCGGTATTACCTCCTTTCTATCTCTTTCTATCTCTTTCAGTCCCTTTCCCCTACCCCCAAGGGTAGGCGCAGCCGTGCTCCCGACATGGGCTGTAGAAATGAGCGTCCTTTCCTCAACCGAATCCACAATCACCATCATCATATGAACACGCGAGCCAAATTTTAGTACATTGTGCGTACCAAGGAATTCAAGACCGGTTTCAAGTACGGCTGGAAACTGCCTGCTCTTCTTTCAGCATACGTCACTACCAGGGAAATTGACTCGGTCGCTAGAAATAGCATAAGCGAGTGCACAATTGCTGAAGTGACCTCGGTATCGACAAACGACAACGCAAAAAAGGCAAGGACGACACAAAAGATGACCAGGACAAGCGCTGAGTCAGTGCCTGTCCTGGTCATTCTTTGTGTCGTCTTTGTCTTTTTTGCGCTGTCGTTGGTCGTTACTATGTACCAACATGCCCAACTAGCCACATTAGTCCTCGGTATGGTTAGTTCATATTGAGTTAAACAAACAAAAAAATAGGGAGAAAGAACTTGTGTTCCTTTGTTTCATGACAACGAAAGAAGTTAGGCGCTGCAGTCCCCGATTCTTGCGACGTAATTGGTTTGAAGGGGAGTAAGAGGCTTCCGGCTACACTTAAAAGCAAGTGTGATTTCCCTGGTACCGGCACCGCGCCGATCTTTGGTTCACGTGTCCACAGGAGAGAATGATTAACACAATTTTCAGAATGCGCTTCAGAAAGAGTTGCGGAGCCCCTTCAAGGTGGAAGTAAAACTGTACGAAGGGGAGTTTCCAGTTTACAGTGGAGCTGTCATGCAGAATGCAGAAGAGGACTCGCTCATTACCTTTTCCCAATACCAGCAGTACCCGCAGCGGTTATGCGAAGGGCAGCATAGAAAGAAAGAGAAAGAAAGAGAAAGCGAAGGAAGAGAGAGAGAGGAAACAGGAAAGAGAAAGGAAGAGGGAGAGAAAGAAAGAGAAATAGAAGAGATAGAATGAAAGAATGGGAAATAGAGAGATAGCAAGAAAGCAAGGGAGAATTGAAGACAGAAAGGAAGAGGGAGAGAGAAAAGATAAAGAAGGGAGGAGAGGGAATGGTAGCGGGAGAGAGAAGAGAGAGAGGGAAAGAAAGGGACAGTGGAAGAGAGAAACAAAGGGAGAGAGGGAGTGGTAGTGGTAGAGAGAATGGAAGAGAGAAAGAAAGAGAGGGAGGGAGGGAGGAACAGAGAATGAAGTGGAAGAGAGAAGAGAGAAGAAAAGAAAGGGACAGTGGAACAGAGAAAGAGAGAGAGACAGGAAGAGATAGAATGGAAGTGGGAGAGAGAAGAAAGAAAAAGGAAAGAAAGGGACAACGGAACAGAGAAAGAAAGAGAGAGAGACAGGAAGAGATAGAATGGAAGTGGGAGAAAGTAGAGAGATGAAAGAAAGGGACAATGGAAGAGAGAAAAAGAACAACGGGGGAAATAAAGATTGCACAGACGGGAAAATCGGAGCCCCACTTGCGCACGACCCGCTACCCACACTCTTGTCTTTGGCCAAATCCTTTACATGACGACGCAGTAATAATAACGATAGTTTTCCATAACAGTGACACTGAACTGGACATGCTCCGATACACTCAGATTTCCCAGGCGTGGAAGAGGTTTTACTTATTTTTCCTCTCATTTTAAGGAAATAAATATATATTTTTTTAACACTGGTATACAGGACGTGCACCCGTCACACGTACCTTCCGGTCCTCTGCAAAGGCGTTCTGCGATATCGCGCTTCGCGACTGTGCTTCCAATTTAGGTTAAAGTAAAGGTTCAACGCGGTACCTAAAGCAGCTTATGCGCTGATCAATGAATGAGGCGCTTTGTCTAGTGAAGCCCTCTCTGACCGAAGTAGTTTCAGGCGCTCTCAATGCCTTCATAACGGCATGCCGGTCTGATTAAATCCATGGATTATCAAAGACGATGCCTCGAGCTTCACGTTCCGTTTAATGGAAACCTAATTGGAGCCCAGAGGTAATTAGGCTAAGGCATAATTCCAAATTTGAGCCGGTCCATCTATGTGAGAGTGCATTCGTGGGTTTAAAAATTAACTAGCTGTCTTCCTAGCTGGGGTCACGTAGGCCACCGTATCAGTTGTAGGAATCGCAACGGGCTTTCCTAATCAGACAGAGAATGATAAATAGTTTGAATGTTCTGCAGTTTTTCGTGAAAAGAAGACGCTGGACGCTTCGGTGCCGAGTGTACGAATGGGCAGCATACTATACAGAGCGTAGCGGAGGTGTCCGGAAATTTTGGCCACCTCAGGGTTATTCAACGTACTCTGGCATAATATAATTTCGTCTCCATCGAACTGAGACCGCCTCAAGGGGTAGCGGTTCGAACCCCTGCCCTCGGGGTCAGCAACCGACCGCCGCGACTACTGCATACCACGTTTACAATGGTTTCTCGATAACCTTTCCTCCCCGACTTCGTAAATTGAGCTAATCCCGTGGAACAGGAGAGAGGCGCTGTGATGAACTGCTTAGGGCTTTAATCCAAGGTTTGACCGAACACCGTCTGGCGAGGAGCATGCATTTCTTTAGCACACTCGTTGAACAAACACTCACCTTTTTCTTTTTAGTTATAGCTTTGACGAGTGTTTGTTGATTCTCGAGAAATAGCATTAGATGTTTGCCGAAATTTTCAGACTCCTGTGCGGTACTACAGTGGCCATAATGCTCGAGTAGCGAACCGAGGTTTCGCGGGTCCTATCCCGGCTGTAGCGGGCGCATTTTCGATGGAGGCGAACGTGCTTGAAGCCCGTATGCCGTGAGGTGTCAATGTGCTTTGAAAAACTGCCAGGTGTTCAAAATTTCGGGAACTTCCCACTGTGGCGGGCTTCACAATCATATCGTGGCTTTGGCACGTAAAAGCCACTTTTTTTATTTTAGTGAATGGTAACAGAAAACCTAGCTATTCCCGCTGATGTAAAAGACGCCGTTCAGTGTCCGGGTTAGCACTGACGAACCTATAGAACAGTCCCCGGCCGTCCCCTGTTTCTCTTGTGTCGTTGTTGCAGTAGCGAGTGAGCTCCCGTGCTTGCCACTTCCGTGTTGTCCGTCATCGTCGTTTTCAGGCTCCTTTCTCTTTATTCAGTTCAGACGTCTCCTCTGACACCGTATAAAATGAAGTTCGCTCGAAAAAGACGGGATGCCTCTAGAAATAGAGATGGAAATCTTGTGTTTTGAATTCGTGCGGCACTGATGTCCCATCCACACGTGTGGCGATAAAATCGGAAATTTCAAAGAAACGTGCCCGGGATTCACTGCTCGGAAACCTGGAAGGCGAGATTATACAAAGTTTTCTTCTTTCTTGCACTTGCAGCAAACTGTCTAGTACTGCAAACTATCAGCAGTCACTGAAGCCCTGGCGTGAGCAACAGTGAAAAAGAAACAAGCGGTACAAAGCTGCGAAGATGGATCCGCTCGTGTCGACTGTTTCAGCCATTTGAAAATACTGCTGACATCCCTGAGGCCCGGCTTTTCGTGTTTCGAGAGCTCGGCATTTCCATTTCCAAGGTGTTCGTCGCCTTTCACATGTGTTGTCGTGGCTTTTTCGTCGCTTTTCAAGGCTTACGCTAATACCCTCTAGGATAAGGTGTGCCTGAAAAAGGTACAGCGAAAAGAGAGCTAGAGACGTCCGAGATGTACCTAAGCCTAACTCACGCGACAAAATTTCAGAACATTTGGAGCAGAGCATGTTCAAGAGCGGTGTGAAGGCCTGCGCAGGAGACTATAGAAAAGAAAAAAAATAATCCATGGAGAGAAACCCTGTTGAAGTTTGAAGGAGTTTGGAACTCGAGGGGAATAGAAAATCAAACGAAACAAAAAAAGCTTTGCAAGACAAATAGAAGCTTGAGACACCTAGGTGACATGCTTCGCTCAAAACCTTTTAGTTTGCACTGGTTAAGTTCCTCAGAAGACGGAAGCGCAGGCAAAATGAAAAGACAGATTCCTACAGCGAAAGTAAACGCGTGAACAGTTCCGAATACGCACTTTCTGGGAGAGGTAGCGGAGTTCAGCCTGCTCTCTTTTTGTACATCCAGCTGTCTTAACACAGTGTGCGCCATGGTGGTACGGTTGTTGCTGTATGCTTGGCTGCTCACACGGAGGACGGGCGTTCGATACCAGCCACCGCGATCGAATTTGAGATGGAGCCGAAAAAGTTAGGAGCTTCGTGCACCGGGCATGTTCGGTGCCCGTTAAAGGAACTGTCTATATACCGTCCTTCATAGATTTCCTGTTTCTTTATCTTAATAGAAAGCATACCATTCAAATGTGCAAGCTTTCAGCGGCTTCCCTGTAAATTCAGCGAAAAGTTCTAGAACGGACATTTTCGATCTTCGTCTTCACCACTTTTGTATGCGCAGGGACGCCGGCAACGCTGGTTACTGGGTGTTTGGGTACTGGGTAGTGGGCGACACTGGTTACTGGGTATTCATTTGAAAATGAAAGTTACTCTTCGTTGGGAAGGAACGCTACGATGTGTTTCTCAAATACAATTTAAGTAATAAATCGTTGCATTTAAGCGGGGTACACGAACCTGCGTGGGTGTTTCCTGGTTTTTCGTTATACTTGGAGACTGACACTTGTGGTCAGTGATGGCGCCATCGGTCATTTTTGTCACGACTTTCAGGGCCAAGTTAACGATATCATTCCTTTTTTTGATGGGTAGATGCACGCTCGTTTCTGTCAATCTAGGGAACAGTCTTCGCGTTTTCACTACAACGAAATTAAAAAAAAAAATCCGAGTAGTAGACAGTCGCTTTAATGGGCAACTCCGGCGGTTTTTTAACCATGTTCTGACATCAATGTTTTCCAATGGTATAGTCCTGTAGCAGTCGGGATGCTTCAGTCTGCTCAGAAAAACACGAATAATTTTAAATAACTGGCTGAAAGCCGTGTTCAAACCGAGCTTGAAATGGGTAGACGCTTCGTGCAGCGTATGCGATGACGTCACCGCCTTCCCGCCACTAGGAACGCGGACCTGGTTCCAGAAAAATCACAGTGACGAGATCGCCCAACAATGTATTCGGTTATACTAGCTTTCTTAACTTGACAGCGAGGATTTGAGCGCTGAAGTACGGCCGTTTTGCTTTTAACGGCCCGCTGGCTCGGGTAGGCAGCATTGAAGGTGAGGACGTAAAAAAACACAGAGTGGCCCGCATGGAAATCCGCTAAAGATATTAAAATTTCATTTCCAAGGAAACTAAATAACTTGCAACCACCTTGCTTGGAATATATTGTTACAGTACCGAGGAGAATATATACTAAAAATTTTATTGAGATACGTCAACACTGACAAATTTAAGAAAGAGCACATGGTCGAAATTTCCGGAGCCCTGCACTGCGCGGCGCGCCTCATAATGGTGTCGTGATTAGACCACGTGGAACGTAAGCAAATTTTATGTGCTCATGCAGGCCGCGTTTTGTAAAGCGCGCTAGTGATTCAATCGCAGGGCCGCGATTGCGCACATAATATTCTCATGTCAGATATCGATCTTTGGTGCGTCTGACACGTACCCAAAACGACGCCGTGCTCTCCTGTCATCTTCACTCCTTCGGATATTGTGCAATTCACATAAGGAGGGGCGGCGGGGTTATGAAGGCTGTCCGTTTCCCGGCTTGACCTATTCGAATGGAGATCAGGAAAAAAATCCTTACACGACTTCGTCGTCCAAGGGCATCTGCTGCGTAGAGCATCAAACATGCGTAATTGTTCTCTCGATCTTTCTTCTTTTCTTTTTTGAGGTTACATTTCTGATACAATGCGATTACGTGTTCACGTAATCTTTTTTTCTTTACTTGGGTGTCCATTCGGTTATGTGTCCCGAAAACGTATAAGGGTAATCCATCTATCTTATCTCAGTAGTTATCTATGTCACTGTGTAATTTTTCTCCTGTGCTTATAAGATTGTTACTTATATCAGTCTTATCGGATACATATTGACTTTACCTTCATCCGCATTTGTGGGCTCTAGATACCGACGCACACCTTTGCCTGCGGCTGTCAATCGCTATCTATCTATCTATCTATCTATCTATCTATCTATCTATCTATCTATCTATCTATCTATCTATCTATCTATCTATCTATCTATCTATCTAAATCCTATTTGTGTTGTCTACCTTCCTCTATTTCTGTAACGCAACGTTAGTTATTAAATATTGAGTTGTTATTGTTTGTTATTCGTGGGTATATATATATATATATATATATATAACGAAAGGGAAGGGGGTCGAGGGCTCGCTTTATTTGTTAGAAATAAGTTAATGAAACAACAAACATTGAAGCCCAGGAAAGCATAGGGGAAGCTAGGGGAGTCGCGGGTTCGGTTCCCACCGAAGGCAGGTTTGTCTTTTCGTCCACTTAAATTTCCTTTCTACTTGCCCCAAAATTACAATAGCATAATTAAGAATTGCAGTAACTTCCCCTATGCATTCCTGGGCTTCAATGTTTCTTGTTTCATTAACTTGTTTCTATATATATATATATATATATATATATATATATATATATATATATATATATATATATATATATATATATGTGTGTGTGTGTGTGTGTGTGTGTGTGTGTGTGTGTGTGTGTGTGTGTGTGTACGTTGGCGAAATAGGTAGCTTCGGCTGCCGCACGTACATCAGCGCGAGAAGTAGCACTTCAAGATTCCTTGTTCTTGAATCTTCTTGCAGTGCTTCCACGCAGTAACTTTGTCTCCCAAGTGAGAACCCTTAAAAGCTAGAAGGTTGATGCTTTAAAAGTCGGTCTCCTGCGAAAAGCTGCTGATTCACAAGAACTACTTCCACAGCAGTGATGCTCCTCTAGCATCTCCATGCTACTGCAGACTCACAGCTAAACTTCGTTACGGTATCCAACAAGGTTTGTGGGGCGGGGCTCCTTCAAACGTATTCCCTGCACGACAGGGGAGTTCTCTTGGTCTTGCAGGTGAAGCATGTTCGTGTAGCAAGTGGGTGCAAATTTTAAGAGCCTCGCATTGGGGGGGCCAATAATTCGCTGCTAAATTTTCGGAGGAGCTTAAGTGTGTTCGCTCACATTATTTTTTTTTGCACATAGTCACGACAAAGTTGTGTAAGTCCGCAAAATTGTGAGCTTGCGCAATTTTCCTACCAAGCATAGTTTTACGCTCCTCTGAGTGCAAGGACAGTGGCATGAAGTACAACACACTGCTCAATTCATTTTGTAATGTTTCTGCGTGGAGCATACTGACGCCTCAAAGGCTGCCTTTAAGGAATGCGCATCATGTTTGCGCCACAGCACTTCGCACTGAGAACACTCACCTTGCTGCGGTCGTGAAAGTGCCCCAATATTCTGCGCCATGCACTCGCTCTTTGTTGGATGTTTCTTTGTGTATTAGTCTAAAGGCGCCGTGCGCGTGACACGTTTCAGCGAGTCGTTGGATGCACCATCCACAGCGTCACCAGTACAGTGTCAGGCATGGGGCCGTGCATCCAATAATGCCTAGAATCCAATAATGGCTACTTTCCACTTTCCGTAAAAGCGCCATGTTTTTACAGCGTGGCTGTAAATGGCTAGGTTCTTGCAGGTTGGGTCCCCAGACGTCGGGAACGAAAATTTTACTGCGGTTGGCCGTTCCTAAGGAAGCCTGGTACAGTAGAGGTATAGCTAATGCCCGAACCAAGAGATGATTTAAGTTGCCCCAGTGAGCATCAATAGGAATCAAAAGGAAAATAAGCGGACTAAATGTGACTTCATATTAATCAAAATTTGAATCGGTCTAATTAAATGTTGATCGAATGATTCAAGCGTGCCCTAAACTAAGCACACATAAAATGCACTAAGACGAAAACTAAAGCGAAAGAAATTTCTCTTATTACACGGTTAGCTTTTCACAATACCAAAAACCCCAATCTTGCGAGGAGACATTCGGTATGCTATAGGAAACGCGGACAATGATTACACGGGTGGCAACGCCTCTTTGATGTTGCAGCACTAAAATGCGTGGCGTCACAGATATATGATTGCGTCTGTTAAGCCCTGCGCAACTATTTATCGGTGAGAAAAACACATCTCCCCCTACGGGCGACCATTGTGGGATGCGAAAGCATCGTGGGGGGGGGGGGGGGGGGGTGCGCATCGAGTTTCCGTTTCGTTCTCTTGGCAACATAACCCAATGAAAGTTAACTTGGCAACAAAACCCAATGAAAGTTCACTTGGCAACAAAACCCAATGACAGTTCACTTGGCAACAAAACCCAATGAAAGTGAGAGAACGCGGCAGTGGTGCTGCCGCTGCAACTAGCGGAGACGTTGTTCGTGGCGTTTCGCACATCGTTGCACAGAGAGAGAATGACGGAAGCACAGCGAACGCGCGCTTTATACTGCGTCGCCTACCGGCGCACCCTTAGAGAGAGAGGAAGTGAAAGAGAGTTATATGCAATGATGTGCTGCATCTCATCTGGGGCGGAGAGGGGGAGATAGGAGGAGGACAGCGCACACCTGCGTAGGAGAGGAGAATGAAGGAGAGTTGCGCATGCGCAATATGGGTGCGGACACCGCAGAACGGACACTGCCCCGAGCGTAAGATGCTCTCGCATCTAAAACCTACATTCTGTTCCAAGGAAGCCGGGGCCTTAACACCGGAGGTTTGAGAACGTTTGATGGAGCCAGTTTAGCGAGATTACGAAAGAAAAAAGGAATATCGACCTTCTGACGTCATTACGTTCCAAAGTTCCGGCGCGAATATGAAAGCTAGGACGTTGACGTTGATGTTCTATTTCATATTGAACATAAAATGTTGAAATTAAGGCCACTGGAAGTCTCGAAGTTATCATTCTAAACCAGTTCGCCTTTTCGGTTAAGTGTCCCTTTAACTAACCTATCTTCTAACTAACCTAAGTGTCCATCTGACGAGTCGCTTCGACGGTGGGCCGACCTCACCGCGGTTTCTTCGCTGGTCGTCCTAGTTCACGGGTTTGATGGGCGGATGGATGAGAAACTTTATTGTAATCCGTTAGTCACAGAGTGGAAGGACACTGGACTTTTTTTTAAGGAAGGGGCAGTGTTTGTGTGCATGTCTGTATGCGTGTGTCAATGAATGAATAAAACCGATTGGTTTTCCCATTCTTAAAATGCACATTTCACGAGGGAGACTCCTTAATAGAGTCTCCCTGCCAAGAGAACGATGCGAGTTCATTTTTTATAGGCGACAGAGTGCAAGAATGAGTGACAACTTTGAAAAAAGTATTCTTGATGTTTGTGTCATAAAAATAAATAGCCGCCATTTCTCGATCGGCATAATGTGAGGAATTGAAGCTTGGCATGTGGGTCTTCTTTCATTTTTCTTTCATTCTTTTCGTTTGCATCTTCACAGCCGCCCACCGTGGGCCGCACCCTGATATACCGTATTTATTTTTACATACTCCAGCACAATTGGGCTATCGCAGGTGTGAGTGCTCTACATTTCTACACACAAGCAAGAAGTTCTCTCAAAACAAGACAACACTGTAAGACGCAAGCACACAAAAGAACTCAATAGGCATGAGGAAAAAAAAAGGTATGGCTTTAAACACTGACGTAAGAATTCTTCTAAAGCTAAACATTGAATGGTAGCCAGTGATAAATGTCATTTTTCAGTAGTGTGCGTATGAAGCTGAACTTGAATTGGTGATTACTTGGTTTAAATAGCGCAAGTTTTAACTTGTGGCTGTTTCGACTAGGTTGCATTTTAGCAGGCATTCAGGCATTCGAAATGACGTCGCTCGGACACAGGTATAGTTGCTGGACCATTACATATGGCTATTGCGGACACATGCGGAATTACTGGAATGGCCATACAAGACGTTTCATTACGTGGTGTATGTTACAGTTACCAGCGATGTCGACTATTGTAATGCACCCGCAAGAGCTGACGATGTAAGACATCGCAGAATGACAGACGTAGCATCAACAAGCATCACACAGTCGGGCCGTTTCAAAGTAGTTTGGCAGCAAATTCTCACGGGCGTGATTATTGACATATGGTAAACTGAAGATAATGTTCAACTGAAGCATTCGAGGGGGCCAGACAACGAGACTGTTGTCTCCCCTTGGTGCCCTCACATGTCAAGGCGACCTTATCGCAAATAAAAGGTCAGAATGCGGCAGAGCTGGTTAGAGGACAAAGGTATCCGACATGCTCGTTAGCGTTCACGCTTGAAACTGGTCCTACGGAGGCCACATAAGGAGGTCAGATAACCGACGGCCACTTACGTATGTAATGCGTCTCAAGAGACGAAAAACGTGGCCATAGAAGGCGGAGAGTAAGGTGGGGCAAAGAACAAACAGTTGGAATCGAGTGAAATCAAATCGTGCAGGATGCGATAGGACGGGAATAGTTACGAAAGGCATTCCTCGTGCTGCAGTGCACATGTTACGTGATATCCGAGTCGATCGATGACTTGCTTAACTGACCTTTGTGACGAGCTCAGGGACAGCCGCTTTGGGATGCGCGCAGACACCGCTGACTGCACAGCGAAGAAGAGAAACTCCGCAGTGGAGACGACTGCTCAACGTGCGATCTTGTCGCCTTCAGCATGTCGGGCTTGTCACCTTTCTTCGTTGAAGTGGCTGGCGTCTTCCTGCCCGATTCTGTAAAACAAATAAAATGCCACATTGAAAAAAATTGCACACCTTTCTCATTTTCCCGTCAAAGGCGCACGGCATTGGTACACTTCCAATGCGTTACACTCGCTTACACCTTTAAGCTCATAAAACTGAATTTTCTTGTATTCTTCCTAAGGTTAATGCTATAATTTGTCCGTGTCGACACGTTGCTGGCAAGTACGGTTTCCTGCTGATGTCTTTTGCTATGATGCTTCTGGGTGCGGCGACGGCCACATGCTGCTAATGCACCGAATTGAAGGCTACTGGTCGCATTCCATCGAGCAACCGATAGCCCTGGAGGAAGCGAAATTTTTTGAACGCAGGTTAGCTGCCCTATACTTGGAGAGGGATTTGCGGAAGTGTGAGAGAGCCGAGATGTATCTGTGTCACTTGTAATCCGGGAGCAGAATAAGCGAAGTAGCGTGTGTGTGTATGTTCGTCTACGTGTACTGCGGAAAAGCTCCTATGTTCTTCCAAATCTCAAGTCCTTAAACTGAACCTTTATTAGCAGCAGAGTTGTTTAAGGGCCCGCCATGCCCGCCTTCCCTGATGTCCGCCGTCACGCAGAAGGGAAAGCGGGCTCACCCTTGCTCTTCACCCACTACCCACAGCCTTGCCCTCAGCCTGCGACGGACTGCCATATATTCTTGCCCTCAGTGCACTGCTGCATCATAGTGATTATGCGAAGGTCAATATGCCCCGCCGCTGCCACCCTCCCACCGCTACCACCAAAATACAACGGAACAAATACACGAAACAGATAAGAACACTACATGTCCCCCGAACACTTATACGATCCCCATTCCTTCAAATCCCTTCCTCGTGCTCAGCTAGCTCTGTCCTTAGTCCATGCCCCACTGGCAGCCTCTTTGCCCCGTAACAATATAGAAAGCAAGAAAGGAAAGAAATGTAGACCGAGAGGGAAAGAGGGCGAAAAAATGAAGGAAGGAAAGTGAAAAAGCGAGAAGGAAACAAAGAAGGGTCCCGGGTGGAGCACAAGGGAAAAGCGGTCCCGCACTTGCCCCGACCCCCTATGCCCACATCATTGCCATCTGCGCGCTGCTATAAGCCAATGATAGGGGTAAAGATAGCGCTATACATGATACTGATCGTGAACTTGGGGCTCCTATGCCACCTCCACTGTTTACTCAGATCTCATGGACGTGGAACCGGCATTTGTTTCCATACATCGGCCGCGTCGAGCGCGCCTTGAGCTCATTGAAGCGTAAGTTCACGTTAGCCGAGCTTGAAGGCAACGGAAATAAATGCCACCTCCCGGACGACGAGTAAGAATACATTCCCCGGGCCAGTGAGAAGCATACGGGAGAATTTAAAGTACTTCAGTTGGGTAGATATTCCAGAGTCGCGCACTCATGCAATCACATGGAGTCGAAAAAAGCGACCTTCCCATGCGTGAAACGTACGCATCAATAATGTTGTGAAATATTCATGCAAAACTCCTAGACACAGCCGATATTCAGGCGAAATTCTCTCAAAGCAACGCAACACTGTAAGAAAAACGAACACAAAAAAAGAACAAGAATTCAATAGGCATAAAAAACAGACACATGGAAAAAAAATCACAGCATATCCACGGGTTGAATGATGATGAGTGGGCGAAGCTCCTGAGGGGAAATCATCGAAGATGGCGAGAAACGTCGAAAACGTCAAAAACGTCGAAAACGTCGAAAGCGGTGATAAACTCTTCCAACGAGACGAACGATCCCCTCTCCAAAGCGTCCTGCATGTCTTCGTGCCGTTGCTTGAGATTCTGACGATGTGCCTTCTCGGCCTTGTCCTCGGTGGGAGGAAAGGGGACTACAATCCTAGTGATTTTCTTTATTAACTGATTTGGGGGCCAAATTAGTTCGTTAAATCGAGTTTTAAATGTACCTCACACTCGGGGAGTCAAGTTTATGCTGCAGTTCATAAACTAGAGGTAGCATGGATGGATGGATATTAGGAGCGTCCCCTTTATAACGGGGAGGGCAGCCGGGCCACCAAGCTCCAGCTCCATTTCTGTTTCCTCTACAAAAACTCTTTTCCCGAATCACACATATTTTCACAACTAATTTTTCTCCTCGTCTATTTATTTTATCTATTATCGTTCCGCTGTGATGTAACAATCTTATCCGAACTACCTTGCGCTTTTGTTTGCTCCATACTTTTGCGCCACCAATGCTCTAAGCGCCTTTTACTTATCTCTATCGCCGGCATGTTCAGCTTTCCCCTGTTACTCCTGAAACCCATGGCCTCCTGTAGGGTAGTGTCCACAGCTACACCTGGGTGGACATCTGTACATTCAATCAAAATGTGATCTGTCGTTTCCCTAGCTAGCAGCCTGGACACACAACGCCATCTATCGAGCCATTCATAAACTAAACTAGAGGTGGCTACATACATACGGAGGACGGAACGACCCACACCCTAAGGAGCTTCGCCCCTAAATAACTTCACACCAGCCACGAGCATTACTGTAACTATTGCTTGCCCCCACGTTTTACAATTATTTGTTCCAGGATTGTTCGTGGTTGATTGATCTCTAGGTTTTTCACGTCCCAAAACCACGATATGATTATCAGAAGCGATGAGTTGCAGGGTTCCAGAAATTTCGACCACTATGTGTTCCTTAACCTGCAGTGATATCGCACAGTACGTGGGCTTCAACATATCGCCTCCATCTAAATGCAGCCGCCGCTGCCGGGACTCGATCCCGCGACCCTCGAACCAGCGGCCGAGCACCGTAGCCGCTAGACCACCGTGGCGGGGTAATTTGGCTTCCTTGTTTGTTTTCGTTCATCGCATTTGGCACGTCACGGCATATGCTACAGTTCCAAAGCACTCAGTTGCTTTAGGTTTGACAGAAACGCACTAAAATAAAGAAAAGAGGGGCGGAGGGGGCTTGTCTTGATCGTGTTGACACACTGCATGAAACGAAATTTTCATGTGCCTATGCATTTAAAATAAAGTAATCTTTCCTATTCAGCTGAAGTCATTTCGGGGGTGGGAACGGGGGGTGTGCCAATGTGCGTTTAACTCATGAAACCTAAAGGCACCGGCGCAACCAGACGACACAGAAGGAGAGACAAGGACACACGAGCGCGGACTATCAACTGGCTTTATTTGGAAAAATGACGTGGTTTTATAAGTGCCTCAAAGAAGCATGGGAAATGGAGGGGGAGAAAAAGAATAAAAGGGGGGGGGGGGGATGGTGACATGTCAACAACGCAGGCGCAAAAAAACCAGGAAAGTACAAGAAACCAATCCAATAAATTGCTTAGCAATGTAACCCCCCGATAGCCGCATCAAGAAGATTAAATTCCGCGTCAAACAGAGCGATAGACGGGGTGCTTATGCACTTGCTGCCAAGTTTTCTAATATGGTAGGCTTCCAGACTTAGACGTGCAATTTTGTCACTGCTCTTGCCTAGGATCGTCGTCTCCTTTAACCGCGCCACACAACCAGGACACTTGATGACATGCGCAACCAAATGGGCGTACTTGTCATGTAGTTTGTTCAGATTTAGAGCGTGTTCCCCCAATCGGTCATTGACGCAGCGGCCAGTTTCGCCGACGTAGAACATCCCACATGACATGGGGATGCAATAGACCACTCCAGTGGAACATTTTACTAACGGCGTTTGATGGTTCTTCCAGCATCCACGTTTATTTGCATTGCAAATACGTGGGCACAACTTTCCCAGCTTGTTTGGGGCAGAGAAACGAATAGGCACACCGTGCCTGTTTGCCACCTTCTTGAAATTGTGGGAAAGCTTATGGATGTAAGGTACAACCTCAGGCCTAGGGGCCTTCTGGTGAACCTCTGCCGTAGTGCTTCCCGTTCCACGCTTGAATTTTTGAAGGAGTGCCTCAGAAACGGCAGTCAAGACCGAGAGGGGGAACCCCGCGGCCGAAAGACGGCTTACCTGATTATAGAAACTGGAAGTGACTTGGTGTGGGCACGATTTCTGGAGAGCTGATTTCATGCACATCAACGCAATTCCTCTCTTAATTGTCTTAGAATGTGCCGAGTCAAACGGTAGCAGCTCCTTCTTGGCTCGTGGGTAGTAACCCCAGCAGACGTGCGCATCAGAAAACTTGATTTTTAGGTCTAAAAACTGTAAAAGAGAAGCGTCCGGAAGTTCATGGGTAAAACGCAACCCAAGTCCATGTTTGCTAAAAACAGATAAAACTTCACCTACTGTAGAGGGGTAGGTGAAGGCGGGAGTCTTTTTTAAAAGCACTAAAAAATCGTCAACATATCTAAAAACTTTTAAAACCGGCCCCCCATTTAAAACCTGCGCAAGCATGCCATCTACCTTCGCCAGAAAGATATCGCAAACGATAGGGGCTACGCATGATCCTATGCAGATACCATCACGCTGCAAGAAGGGCTGCTCGTCAAATACAATAAAAGTTGATTTCAAATAAAACTGCAGCAAAGAGAGGAAGTTGTCAACTGACAGGCCCACAGTGTTCTGGAAGGATACTTCCCCGCTAGCTTCCACGCACTCTTTGACGGACACCAACATTTGATTTTGCGGGACAGAATAAAACAAGTCTTGCACGTCTATGGAAAAACCAAAACCAACATCATGATTTCCCTCTAAAAATTGCGCTACTGCGGCTGAATTCTTAACAAGAAAGGGGTCCTTAATAACTAGCGACTTAAGATTTTTTAACAAAAATTTGCTGACACAGTTCTGCCACGATCCCTCTTCACTAATAATAGTCCTAAAAGGTACTTCGGGCTTGTGAGTCTTGGCTGTGAAAAACACCCTCAAACTATTGCTCTTGCTGTTAGAAATGTCCTTGGCAAGCTTAAGAAGATCTAAGATCTAAGAAGCGTTTAGATCTTCTTAAGCTTGCCAAGGACATTTCTAACAGCAAGAGCAATAGTTTGAGGGTGTTTTTCACAGCCAAGACTCACAAGCCCGAAGTACCTTTTAGGACTATTATTAGTGAAGAGGGATCGTGGCAGAACTGTGTCAGCAAATTTTTGTTAAAAAATCTTAAGTCGCTAGTTATTAAGGACCCCTTTCTTGTTAAGAATTCAGCCGCAGTAGCGCAATTTTTAGAGGGAAATCATGATGTTGGTTTTGGTTTTTCCATAGACGTGCAAGACTTGTTTTATTCTGTCCCGCAAAATCAAATGTTGGTGTCCGTCAAAGAGTGCGTGGAAGCTAGCGGGGAAGTATCCTTCCAGAACACTGTGGGCCTGTCAGTTGACAACTTCCTCTCTTTGCTGCAGTTTTATTTGAAATCAACTTTTATTGTATTTGACGAGCAGCCCTTCTTGCAGCGTGATGGTATCTGCATAGGATCATGCGTAGCCCCTATCGTTTGCGATATCTTTCTGGCGAAGGTAGATGGCATGCTTGCGCAGGTTTTAAATGGGGGGCCGGTTTTAAAAGTTTTTAGATATGTTGACGATTTTTTAGTGCTTTTAAAAAAGACTCCCGCCTTCACCTACCCCTCTACAGTAGGTGAAGTTTTATCTGTTTTTAGCAAACATGGACTTGGGTTGCGTTTTACCCATGAACTTCCGGACGCTTCTCTTTTACAGTTTTTAGACCTAAAAATCAAGTTTTCTGATGCGCACGTCTGCTGGGGTTACTACCCACGAGCCAAGAAGGAGCTGCTACCGTTTGACTCGGCACATTCTAAGACAATTAAGAGAGGAATTGCGTTGATGTGCATGAAATCAGCTCTCCAGAAATCGTGCCCACACCAAGTCACTTCCAGTTTCTATAATCAGGTAAGCCGTCTTTCGGCCGCGGGGTTCCCCCTCTCGGTCTTGACTGCCGTTTCTGAGGCACTCCTTCAAAAATTCAAGCGTGGAACGGGAAGCACTACGGCAGAGGTTCACCAGAAGGCCCCTAGGCCTGAGGTTGTACCTTACATCCATAAGCTTTCCCACAATTTCAAGAAGGTGGCAAACAGGCACGGTGTGCCTATTCGTTTCTCTGCCCCAAACAAGCTGGGAAAGTTGTGCCCACGTATTTGCAATGCAAATAAACGTGGATGCTGGAAGAACCATCAAACGCCGTTAGTAAAATGTTCCACTGGAGTGGTCTATTGCATCCCCATGTCATGTGGGATGTTCTACGTCGGCGAAACTGGCCGCTGCGTCAATGACCGATTGGGGGAACACGCTCTAAATCTGAACAAACTACATGACAAGTACGCCCATTTGGTTGCGCATGTCATCAAGTGTCCTGGTTGTGTGGCGCGGTTAAAGGAGACGACGATCCTAGGCAAGAGCAGTGACAAAATTGCACGTCTAAGTCTGGAAGCCTACCATATTAGAAAACTTGGCAGCAAGTGCATAAGCACCCCGTCTATCGCTCTGTTTGACGCGGAATTTAATCTTCTTGATGCGGCTATCGGGGGGTTACATTGCTAAGCAATTTATTGGATTGGTTTCTTGTACTTTCCTGGTTTTTTTGCGCCTGCGTTGTTGACATGTCACCATCCCCCCCCCCTTTTATTCTTTTTCTCCCCCTCCATTTCCCATGCTTCTTTGAGGCACTTATAAAACCACCTCATTTTTCCAAATAAAGCCAGTTGATAGTCCGCGCTCGTGTGTCCTTGTCTCTCCTTCTGTGTCGTCTGGTTGCGCCGGTGCCTTTAGGTTTCAAGAATGTACCAACTCGCCCAACAAGAGGTTTTGATGGCGTTTAACTCAGTTCCGCAACACACGCTGCTGTCGTTCACATATGAACTTACACACACAAGAGCCGCTGCAAGAACTTATTATAATCCCCACTTTCTTATTGCACTCATTTCGCACTTCTAGCTTGTTAGATTTTTACAAAGGTGTGCCTCCTCTTGCCTAACAGGCTGACGTACAAGTGCTTAGCTTTCACTCGCAGTTCCCAGTCGTGTGTCAACGCAATTACTTCCCGAAAGAAGAGCAGACATGGCATCACACTTAATTTGCAGGTTCTTGATTGGGCTCAGGCGCTGCTTCAGCGAAAAATGAGTCCAGAACCAAAGAAACCGCAGTCACGTTTCCAGTGCACTAAGGCGCACAAGTCACTGCTGAAGTTTGAAGCGCTGATCCTTATATAACCTTCCCCCCCCCCCCCCCCCCCCTTCCCTTTCGCGTGCACTCTTTTTGCTTGATGCGATGGCGGGAGTGCTGAGCCTCTTGATAAGCTGTGGACAGAGGACAGCACGTTCTTTGTGGTCTCGCTTATTTTCACTGGTTACGTTTCTTTTTCCCCTTCTTCGTTGGCCCGGTGTTCGTTGGCTCGTAAACTGTAATTCTGTATTGTTGAGCATTTGCTTTTTCTCCGGCTGCCTAGCACCGCTGCGCGCCCCTCCAGCACAACCGCCCCACGCAGCCTGTTGTCAGCTCGAGTTGTGCCCGGCAACACGATACTAATGAACTTTGCTCTCGGTTGAAACTCATTCTTTTCTTCTCCTCTCGGAGGTGTCCAGAATGGAAAGAAAGAAAGAAAGAAAGAAAGGAAGAAGGAAAGAAAGAAAGAAAGGAAGAAAGAAAGGAAGAAAGAAAGAAAGAAAGAAAGAAAGAAAGAAAGAAAGAAAGAAAGAAAGAAAGAAAGAAGAAGGAAAGAAAGGAAGAAAGAAAGAAAGAAAGAAGCTTTCCTTACTGGCTCATACAAAGAGGAACCTGACCTTCGCTGAGCACAAGGATTCCTGACAGGCAGGTTCTTTTGTGTGTAAATTCTGGTAACACGGTCGGAGCCTTTCATTTCCGGCACTCACCGATTCTATTAGACGTACCAATCCATGTGCTATTTATATATGTACCTTCAGCTTGCTTTTATACCCTCTTGCCGAGTGGAGCGTGTACAGATGTAATTGGTGGGATAACCTAGTGTCCCTGGCATCGTTTGATCGACCCGGGTTAGTCCCAGGTGTCTAAGCATGGTTCTACCCGCAAGTGTTGAAGCTGGTGTATTTTCGGAAGGCAAATAATCGTTGCTCCCACAGTCCTGATTACGTTGGAACGCTGGCGGAAACACGATCTCCTTGACACGCCGTCTGATAAAAAGGACTCCCATTCTGCAACCAGAGGTGCAACGACTATTACGTCCAGCGTCAGCGCTAATGGCACAACCAGACGCTGTGTCTCGGTATGGCCCTCTTAACCACGCGGCGCGGATCATTCAACGAAAGTGAAATTTCTTGTGCGGATAACGCGTGATTTCAATTGATCGATTTCCAGGACTTTACCTCCCAAAACTATCACGCCGAGATTGAGAGTCGGCGTAGTGGAGGGCTGTGGAGATATCGAACACCTGTGTTCTTCAACATGCTCTGGCATCGGACGGTGCACGGCCCCACCATCTTGCCTCCACAGATGTGCAGCCGCCGTAATCGGGATTCGGTCCCGCGTCCTTCAGGTCGGCAGGCGTGTGCCATGGCCAGTATTGAGCGCCGTGGCGGGGCTAGCTTTACTGGAGCTTTGCCCTCACATGTTTTGCCCCTCTTCGTTGTTCCTGTTGTGCTACATGCTCTGCTAGTAAATTTCAGTTTCAGTGTGTGCTCGTCTGCGTCTAGCTCACTTTAACACTGTGTGTGAGTTTGCACAAGGTATCGATGAGGTAGCACTGCTATAACCGCCCTCCTGCAATACATGAACAGATTGCAAAATACGATTAGAACAGGTACTGTCGCAGAAGCCAGCGTTTCGACAAGTCCACTTGTCGTAACGCTGGCTCAAGCGAGGTTCGCTGTTCTACGTCGGTTTTAGTGATCTATTCATCGATTCAAGCGTCCATCTTCTCCTCAGCTTTTCGACTTGTTTGGACTCACCAATAAGCGCTGGAAGGTTCATACTAGCAAAAAAAAAATAATAAATTCCTCGGCGCTTCTACCGCCCACGCGTTCTCCTTTATGTTCGCTTTCCTGTTCCAGTCAAAAGCTGTCATGGTGTAGGCCATTTATTGTTCTTCTAGGAATTTGACAAGATACGTCAGGTCCGGACTTTAAAGCAGCTAACTGCGTCAGTATTTGGGAACTTAACTTCTGCGGAGGAAACATTTAATGAGGTTTTCTTTGTTGGATGTTGGTGTCCCGGCACCGTACCACGTACGTGCTACGTAAACCTACGTTTGTGCCGTGACACAGAAGGGCATAGGTCATAAGGCAGTACTTTTGACTGCAATCGATTGTTCGGAAGTTTGCAGAAGCTTTCATCGATTCTGCCAACTCTGCTTGTTTTCTTGCCGCCGCCACATCGATATATATGGACTAACGTCCCTAGATTTTTTTCCGCTTTAACGGAAAAAATATCTAGGGACTTTAATATGGACCACCTTGAAGCCCCTTTTGAGATTTGTCAATGATGCGCCCTGTCCCACCGTGTTTGCTCACACAGTACCTGCAGTCGTTGGGTCGATATTGGTTGTTTTTCGCTAAATGGCGTGAAACTACGGCTAGTGTTCCCTAACGTCCTTTATTTCATTACTGTTGTTGGTTGATGTCACCGAGTGATCCTCAGTGCTCGCTCGGTTTAGCTATGTTATAGTGTATGCTTGATAAATAGCTGACCGCCTGTTACGGATGTATTGTATCTTAGGCTCTTAAAACACAACATTCCTTTTATTAAGTGCAAAGGACCCTAGGGGCTCTCCTTGCCTTGTCGTGTCGGTAGGTGCTGCGTAGAAGTGAAAAAAAAAAGCTCATGCCCCTTACCCGGTGCTGACACTCCCACACAATATTGATTATGTGAAACACAGCGTAGTGGCACATGTTAGGCTAGTTCTTTCATGTTGTGCAAAAAGATGAAGACGCAACACAAGCAAAAGAAATAGGAGGGGCAAAATAGAGCGTCAATTCTGTCTGTCTTCTATTCTGTCCCTTGGCGCTCAATCCTATCCCTCTTGTTTCTTATGCTTGTGTTGCATCTTCATCCGTTTTGCGCAGCATGGAAAGGACGGAAGAGAGGAAGGAATGAAAGAACAAAGGAAATGAAAGAAATAAATGCAGTGAAGCGTCTCTAGAACGCAGCGTTTGGACTTCTAAAATCATTCGTTGTACACGTCACTTCGTTGTAGGCATCGAGCGTGTTCTTCAACGTGCACCTGAAATATGCCTGCACGACTTTCTTTTATTTTTTGCCGTACCTCAATGTGACCGAACCGGCGACTTCGATATTGCTGGTGCCTGGCTGGTCACACTGCAAAGGTAGTCACGAGCGTAATCGCGGGCGTGGAAGAGGTCGCGTGTGATCAGGCATTAAAAGCTACCACGGACTACAGATAGCGCGCTCGCGTAACACCCGCAGTCGGGGGTTCGAGTCCAACGTGGACTGTGCAATTTTCTTCAATAACTTCATTGGAATTTCTGCGAGAAATTATGCACAAATATAAGCCTTTTTGTTTACGTCACAAAGCATGACGCTTCCTTAATGGAGCGTCCATCCACTGGAGAGGCATAGCCCAACACTGCATAATATGGTCCGATCCCACCAAATATTTCACAGCCTCGCCACGGTGGTTTAGGGGCTGTGGTACTCGGCTGCTGATCCGAGGGTCGCGGTAACCAATGCCGGCCACGGCAACTGCATTTCGATGGAGGCGAAATGTTGGGGCCCGTGTAAACTGTCATATATATCAGCGCAAGTTAAAGAACCCCATGTGGTCGTAATTTCCGCAGCCTTCCACTACGGCGTCTCTCATATTATATCCTAGTTTTGCGACGTAAATCCCCATGAATCATCATCACCAGAGGCTGCGACCGCACGGCTTGCAAAGAAATGAGCTTCGCACCTTTAATCTCTCTACAACACTGGAGCCTGTAGTATGCTCTCGCAATCCTCTTTTTTTCTCAAGGAAGATTGTAGGCGTCCCGAAGAAAATAAGCTGCGGTGATCTCAAAAGACGTAAGATTGAGCACCGTAATCTTTCGCGTCTCTGAGGACGTCCAGTGATGCATAAAGAAAAGAACAGAACCTAAGCCCAAATGGCGAAAATTTTCTTGCTGTCTTTGCTCAGCTTCACGCATTTCAAGCATGGATGTTTAAAAAATAAGTTCTTTATTCTTTTACACGCCTATCCGTCTTACGGCGACACATGTTATGTCTATGCTTGTGTTGCGTGTCGCTTTATAATTCTGTAGCGTTCGATATTTTTTTACGAGTGATTATCCTCCGTCCCGTCCCGCTGCCACCAGATTGGCAGCGGGGAGGCATTAGAGGATTCGCTTCGCTGAAGACCGAGACTCAGCTTGTTCGCAACGCTCCTCTTTTTTTTCTTTTTTTTTGATGAATAAACCTGTACTTGTGGTGTAGAGCCCTTTCTCACGTTCCCTGATTTTTGCACTGCCAGCTTTTTTTTCGTTGCGAAGTTTCGAAGCGTACGCAAGTATACGTGAAAACAAATTTTGCGATGGAAGAGAACAGCTCGACATGCGATGCCTTCGATTTGACGCGTGTTCCCCTACTTTTATTTTGGTTCCCTCTTACTTGTCAACTTTGCCAGCTATAGTTTAGAGACAAAACACGGCTCCCATAAAGTATGTAATTGGCCAATAGGAGCCCGAGGATGCGTATGTTTCGCATAATGTCACACGAAAACGTATATTGTGGACACGGCTTCCGACTCTCTGGAACGTAGCTCTCATTATTGCTGGCGTAACACGTGAGATCAATCATTCTGTCAAGAAACTTGTAGTGTTTTCATTAAAGTGGTTA
This sequence comes from Hyalomma asiaticum, assembly GCA_013339685.2. Lineage (NCBI taxonomy): Eukaryota > Metazoa > Arthropoda > Arachnida > Ixodida > Ixodidae > Hyalomma > Hyalomma asiaticum. Next base: position 21,552,280 of record CM023488.1, on the reverse strand, counting down.
CGCGTGGATGTAGCCAGTGTGTTTTTAAAAGCAGACTTGTAGAGGTACTCCAGAAAGTGAATGAAGCGTGTGACAGCTGCTGAATCTGCAGCCCCCTGCGCTTGCAGCAGAATTACTAGTTACGAAGCATTCATCGAGAAACAAAGAAACACGAAAAAAAAAGATGTCTGCGGTGCATGTTGGTACGCTCTTCTATACCCTGCCTTGAAAACGGGTCGGGCAAAGGAGAGCTTGTTCTAGCGATCGACAATATAATGAAACGTCGAAGCGCCTGCAGCGACCGTTTCCTTTCGTGTGCTTGACGGAAACGGCGTAAACACATTTTGTGGCACCACCCTATGCCTTCCACCGTCGTATTGATCACACGTGAGACTCCAAAAAAAATTTTTTTTTACCGCTTAACCTAACAACATAGCCTCGAATTAGGTGTTCCAGCCTGTATGCAGGAAAATCTTCTACCTACTGAAGCGTTTATTTAGAGGCTATGTCCCAAGGGTAACCCGTAATAGAGAGGTTTTTAAAAAGTTACGTATCCCGTAAATTTTTGCTATTGTGTGTATAACCACACACTCTGTAGTCTGGCTTTATCGCTGCCTTTCGAAAAAGGTTCCCCGGGCGCCCGTCGTGGCGCCCACTATTTTGCGCTTATGACGGCACTTCATACCACGTGACGAAGTCAGACACGTTCAGCAATGAACTGGATTAGCTAGCTACGTACACATTTTCGTCATCAAACAGATCCCCAGTCATAATGACAGCTGAGCCTTGGCACTGCAATGGCGTGCCTGTTACGAAGTGCCAAACGGAAGCAGCTAACTCTAGACGATAAACTGGATGTGCTGCGTGGGCTGGACTATGGGCAGCGTCAAGCCGACGTTGCAAAGGCATTAGGACAACCGCAGTCCACACATGCAGGAAAAATTACCGCATTCTTCAAAACATGCCAAATCAGCAGAAATTAACGGTCGAATAAGCAGCGCATTGCAAATAAAAAGTTTCAAATTTCATTTCTACAACTGACGTTTTCTTTGGCTCATGACAAAAAGTTGCAGCATAGATACTTTAGTTTAGCGAGCTCTCATTTTAACGTATACTTTTCTGGGGTCCCTTAAGTTCTCTCATGTGGATGTTCACTGCAGTTGCCACGAAATCATGCTTAGATTCTTTTTGAAATAAATAAAGCTACGGAAAAAAATTAGCGCTGCTTGCACTAGTGAGATAAGGCTGGCGAAGCAGCGAAGCTGATAGGAACTTGGCTCATCCGGGTCATAATAATCATAATTTTCTTCTTCCTCTTCTTCTTCTCGTCTCGTGTCACTGTTCATCATATTACGTGGCATAGCGTGATGTCGGGGCCGTACAAGGTTATGTTGGTGGATGTAGCGTCGCTTGGCTCCAAGGCGAGGTCATTTCAAGGTGACATGCCTGATACGGACGAAACAAAGAAAAACTAGAACAGCTTAGCTATCAAAGGAGATACGAAGGGGGCTCTTGCATCATCCAAAATTTCTGAAAATATCTGCTAGCCGCTGATAATCGGTTGTGGCAAGCTTGGAAACCTCTCCGTGTCGACCGTTGGAAGAAGCACTCCATCGCCTCACCCGCGACTGGGCGGTCTTCGAGAGCATATCGAAAGGCGAAGGTAAATTAAGCATACACGTGCCGTTTACTACGCATGGCTGCTGGGAGTACACGGATGTGTGGTTGGCGCACGCCATTTTACTTTCCTGGGCACCCATACACGCTACTGAAAAATGTAATTGATTACAATTACATTTTACATTGTTAAACTTTGACTCCAAGCATTCCAAAGTAGTAAAAAACGGAATAGCCTTGTCCTGTTTAAAGTCAGCCCTATCAAAGTCGTGCGTGCACCGTTTGACCATTAGCTTTAATGCGCAGGTCGAGCGCCTTTTAGATGCAGGTTACCCTAGACTAGCCATAGCCACAGTAGCAGAACGTCTTAAGAAGTCGATTTCGACCGGAACTAAAGCTGTAGCAGAGAGTAACATTAACAAGAAAAAGGTCGTGAGTATTCCGTATATCCACGCAGTTTCGCACAGGCTTAAGAAAGTAGGAAGTAAATATGGGGTTAATGTTGTGTTTACGGCTCCCAATAAGTTAGGAAGGGTTTGTGCTGCCGTGCATAGAAGAAATGAGCAGATGGAAGGTAAGAAGCGAACAGATATCTGTCCGGTTAAGCACTTAGCCAAGAGCAATTTCACCGACTTTCGCATGGGTGTGGTGTATAAGATTCCTTTTAGCTGCGGACGTTTTTATGTAGGACAAACCGCGCGTTGTATTAATCAAAGATTAATTGAACACAGAAGGTCGCTATCAGGTGGGACGCCGTCCAATCTATCCTTGCACTGCCAGGTCTGTAGCTGCATGCCCGAGTTAGACAAAACCGAGATCCTGTACAGGCATAGGAACGAAGATACGCGTTTATTGGTTGAGGCCTGGCATATTAGTATTAGTGGAAGTGCATGCGTGAGTCAACCGTCGATTATCTTAAACAGAGAGGAGATAGAATGTCTTAGCAGTTGTCTATCGCGTAGAACGGCACGTGTAACAGTATGACAGGTGGCGCTACCATTCCGAGCATGCGCAGATAAGCTGTGTGTCTTCTTTCTTTTTCGCCTCTGTCGGCGTTCGTGGTGTTCACTGCTCTTCTTGTGTCCGTGTCCTGCACGCCTCTTCTTTTGATTATGGAATGTTACCAACTCGCTCAACTTTCTGTCCTTTTGAGCCTATTTTTTTGTTGCGTACATATCATATTGCAATCACTGAAAGTTTACGTTGTTCGCCTTCACCACATAGTGAATGTTATTGCAGCGATGCACGCTCTACAGGAGAAGGTGACCGTCGTGACGGGTTACCACGCCGACAATATAAGGTGGCCTTTCCGGCTTCCGATCAATAGTAATCGTCGTTTCGTGTTATAAATAGTATCACAACGCCTTGGCGCGGAACGCAGCGTCCTTTGAATGTACTCCCTGGGTCACGGTCCCTGATTAGCAGTGAAAAGTACTTAGGCTTCTCACTCAGACACCTGATTCCTGGGTAATCTTCTCTGATTCGCGAGCGGCGCTGCAGTCCCTGAAGTCACCACGAGCCCAAGAACAACTAGTTTTGGACATCAAGCGGCTAGGCAATAATGCTCATGAACTTAATCACCGCGTTGTATTCCAGTGGTTACCAGCCCACTGTGGAATACAAGGAAACGTTCGGGCCGACAGTGCTGCCAGAACAGCCCATGGAACTAAAACACCACCAACAGCCATACCCCTTTCAAGAAAAGATGCGGCGACTATGGTATCGACATTTGCCTGGAATCAGCAGCGACACTTCTGGTGTGATCCAGGACATCAGTATGGACCACTACACGCCATTGACCCAGCCTGCAGCTTCCACGTACCTCAAGGTTTAGCCAGGCGAGATGAAGCGTGCCTTCACCGATTAAGACTTAATGTAGCATACACGAGAGATTATAAGCACAAAATACAACAGTCTGATTCTCCATTGTGCTCCACATGCAACACACGAGAGGACATTGAACACGTCCTGTGCAACTGCCAGCGCTACGAGTCGGATAGAAAGACTCTGAAGGCAGCGCTTCACTTGCCACACGGTACGACCTTGGAGCTGCGGCATCTCCTAGGCCCGTGGCAAGACAGCGCCTGCGCACTACGTAGCACCAAGGCGCTGATAGCGTTTCTACGGGCAACATGCCTCAATGAAACGCTGTAAACTGAGTTATAGTGTATATATGTATATATGAGTGTGTGAGTAAGTGTGACCGTATGTACGTGTTATGTTAGATGTGATCACTGTAAATATCATAATCACCGCAAAGTACCTGGAGTAGCAAGCCAGGCCATTAACCAGGCTAACATCTCCGGTTCATCAATAAAGTGTTCTCTCTCTCTCTCTCTCTCTCTCAGTAATTACATCAGTAATTACATTTATTAAAAATACATCAGTAATACCTTGAGTAATGTCAACCCTTAAGTACTACCGTAGTACCTCGTTATAGTACCGAGCACAACACTTGATAGGGTCCCAAGCTTCACACCTTATCGAAGCTATTCAACAGAGTGTTGTCTCACGATGCGCATATAGATAGATAGATAGATAGATAGATAGATAGATAGATAGATAGATAGATAGATAGATAGATAGATAGATAGATAGATAGATAGATAGATAGATAGATAGATAGATGCGGTCAAAGTGGCTTTAGTTCGCCATGCATTTCAGCACATTTTGTAGAATGAAGGGTTCAAACAGACCTTACGTCTAGACGGATCCTAATTTCCCACAAGCTCGAGCTGAAACGTGACTTAAAGAACACTACGGGAACCCACGCATTCTTCTTATTGTGCGCGCTACCGCGTCACATTTCAAAGCGCATCTTGAAATTGGGCACGGAATTCGTGATATGGGCTCGGAGTTATGTTATAATTTTATAACTATGGAGAAAGGTAAATTCACTTACGAGGATTCATAATCCTGAAATAAAAAAAACATTCGAGCGTTACAATATTACAGTAACAAGTACATTACAAGTAACCCATTACATGTAACCCGTCACGTACAAGTTGCGTACAAGTCTGTTTAAAGGTAATTCCTTAGACTCGCTGGACTGCCAGTGCAATCGTCTGCCATTGCGGTGCAATAATGATGGTCGAAATCTGAACACGAGGACAAGGGTTTGACCCTGTACCCAGCGGTCGCATTTCCCACGGAGGTGAGAATGCTAGGTATCCGTGCACTGTGCAGTATCTGTTCACGGAGTGGTCGAAATTTTCAGAATTTTCAGAATCCTGCGTTATGGAGTGTCTCCTAGGCACATCGTCGTTTTGACCCGGTGAAGGCGAGTGATTAATATTGAGCGGGAATCTAATCGTTTCTCAAACCAAAGTTGATCGGACATCAGAGTAAGGACCCCCCCTTTCTGCGTGACTAGATACACGGTGGAAAAGCACCAGGGCACAGACGAGCAGAGAGAACAAGGCGCTACTGAAAACTGAAGTACTTTTATTGCAACAAAGTGATACCTAATATAGGTTAAACGACGGAGAGACTGACGGACGGACTGACTTCATTTTGTGTACCCACCAACTAGCCCAACTTTCTGGGCTGTTACAGCAACTGTAGATGTAAACCTGCCGCCGTTCCTAGCTTAGTTGGCGGAGCGTCGGACGTGTTATCCGAAGGTCCCGTCCTGTCAACATCTTTTGTTAATTGCCCTCGTTTTTCGAGCGTTTAAACAGTATCCGCTTGAAGCATGAATACGAAGGTGGAAGTTAGGTACCTACGAACGGCAGCTATTTTTTTCGCTCTCTTTCATTTATTTGCACTCATGCCGAACTTACTATGCACTACAGTTGAATTATAACGGCCGTCACCTATGCCCTCCCTCGCCTCATTATCTCTTGGCTTCATTAATGAGGATGCGTTTAACAAAGAAACGAGAAAGGCCCTTAATGCATTCCCCTTCGCGACACACACACGCATCTCATGGTGGAAAGCGCTGCAAAGTGGGTAGGAGGAATATTTCGAACAGTAATTCGCAAATTTAAGTAAATAATCTTTTAAACCAATACAGCCAGATGTGCAAACCAAATTCACGAATGAAAGTCCTTTACACAGGGAGTTCATATGTGTTGTAATGTTCTCAGAAACGTAAGGCCGGTAATTTCTAGAGATCGCTGAAATCTGACTAATTGAGCCCGGAAAATTTAAACTGAGTGGCGAAAGAGAACAGTTCATGGTTTTCAGAAAGTTGGGACTCCGGCCGAAACGCTGACGTAATAAATAGGGGTTTCTTGAGAGGCACGTCGTCAGTTCAGTTATAAACTGCGGCAACTGCAGCAACCTAAGCTACTTCTCCGTATATATATATATATATATATATATATATAACACAAAGTGCCACCTATATTGCGCATCGCGTAATTGCCTTTCTTCAAGGGCTGGCAACTTCTGAGAAAAATTGGAGCGCATGTAAGGTGTCTGCTTCATTGGCTCGGCACTCCTTCCTGCAGCTTACGGATAAGTCATTAGTGCGCCCGTGTTACCCACGCCTTACTTTCGCAGCTTTTATAAGTCTACTACACGTACCTTGCTTAAATATTTTACATCCTTAATGTCACCCGCGGGACTCCATAGAGGCCGTTGCGCGCGGTAAGTGAATATTGCGATGAATTTCTGAAAATAAAAGGAAGCACGTGTTCGAAGTGCGGGGGCGCTACGCTGCCTAATTGTACGCGCTGTTAAGTGAAGCATAAGTTCACCGAGTGAACTGTACTAAGTGACGTGTTATCACTCTTATTCAGCAGGAGCCACTCGGGCGTGCTTGGGCTGCCGCTTGCAGGACAACCACTAGGAGGCGTATTAAGCGCTAAAATGAACTTTACAAGACCTTTATATAATGGATATTTCCTCATTTAGGTTCGACTTTTGACACGTTAGTTCGTCTTACAAAAGCTTTTCGCCCTTCTTGCGGAAACTGTATAACCAAGACTAACGGCACTAGCGCGAGCCATCCGCGTTGAGAGCACGAAGACTGTGTAGGGTAGTGGGTGAACAACAACAAAGACGATAATAATAATAATAATTATAATAATAATAATAATAATAATAATAATAGCAACAGCACCAGGAATCGGGGCCCCGTGGGTTTATACATCGCAGTCGCCAGCCTCTAATTGCAGAAGAGTTTTCGTGCACAATTTCTTCCAGTATACCGCTAAAGCTCAAAAGGAAAGAAACAAATGGCGGAGCAAGCAAAGGTGGGCGCTATACTGGCACCACAAACTTTGTTTCCACTGCTCCTAGGAGTTTCTTTCCTTCTGAGACTTAGCGCCACCACGAGAAATGTGAAGTGAACGCCAACCGACCCAAGAAGAAGTCCTGTTGAAAGAGCTTTTTGCAGTGACTCGACCTCACATCCTATGCTATTACATCATGAATGAGCTGCACGTTAAAATTAAAGAAGGAAAAGCAACAGCCCTCCCCACACCACTCATTCCGGCTAAGATCCCAAGCTGCCATTGGCTGCGGAGGGTTCCTATCGGTTGACCTCACTGCTCGCCCAAAAACCGTGATCCGCCCTCCCTTCCCATTGCGCTGGGTTGTATTTTCCTGACCAAGGTGGCCATATAGATGCCTCAGGTGATGTTGTTCACCTCCACCGTCTTTGTCGTTCCATGAAAATTCAAAATAAGCATTGCAACACTATACCCCCCACACCCCCCTCGCATTCCGCTGGGTTGCATGCTTCAGACAGGGTTGGCCATGTACAGGCACCGCAGATAATGTGTTGTTAACCTTCACAGTCCTTATCAATCCACGAGGATTCGAAAGATGCCTTGAGAATTTTGTGAGAATTGGTATGGTGTATTGTTTACTGTACAGCCGTCATCACGCTTAACGCGAGTGCTCCGTAGTGTTACCTGGGCCGGCGTGGAGTGACGACAGCACCACTAAGTGTTGGACGCGGCTTCGCGGCTGCTGACGAAAGCGGGACCACGTATCAATTTGACTGGTCGACCATCCACGTAACTTTCTCTTGTCTCACCAGCGGGAGGACCGTTTCCTGGGCCAATCACCAAACGAACCGACTTGTCAGTTTAAACACTGCCCTCCAGATAGCATTAGAAACACTCGGGTAAATAAGACAGCTACTCATAGCGCTTGAAGCATATCTAAGGGGGCCGTGCGACGGTTTTCCATGTAGTCTTCGGGTGATATCATATAAGGAGATTATTTGCTCGTGAATCGGCTGCAATGTTTTTCAATTCCGTCTGGTATTAGCGTAGTTAGAGAATGAAGTTTGATTGGAATTCTACCGTCCGAGCATGGTGTTCTCCTTTTGTGCCCACGAGTGCGCTAGAAGCTACATATTTGGGGGCTGGGGAAGAGGACGAAGGGGGAGGGGCGAGAGGGGGGGTGTCGCAGTTACGTCAGCGCGCAACATGAACTTGGACATTTTCTCTTCTCTGTTTCTTGAAACGTAGTTGCATTTTCGCCAGGAGAAGAAGCTTGTGGCCATGCCCCGCCACGGTGGTCTAGTGGCTAAGGTACTCGGCTGCAGATCCAAGAGTCGCGGGATCGAATCCCGGCCGCGGCGGCTGCATTTCGATGGAGGCGAAATGTTGAGGCCCGTGTGCTGTGCGATGTCAGTGCACGTTAAAGAACCCCAGGTGGTCGAAATTTCCGGAGCCCTCCACTACGGCGTCTCTCATAATCAGAGCTGGTTTTGGGACGTTAAACCCCACATAACAACAAGAAGCTTGTGACCGGAATCACAGCAGCGACGTGGCGCCACCACGTGGCATCCACTCTAACTGCGCATGGGATTGCGTCAATGATCCGGCAGGATATGTAGGGCAACTAGTTGATTCATTATTTGAGGGAAAGGGTGTCGTACGGAAAACGTCCCCTTTCCATATTCCGATGATCCCATATTTTCCACACGAAGCCCACAAGTTTTCCACATCATCATCATCATCATCATCATCATCATCAGCCTGTTTAGGTCCACTGCAGGACGAAGGCCTCTCCCAACGATTTCCAATCCACCCTATCCTGAGCGAGTTGGTTCCACTTTATGCCCGCAAACTTTTTAATTTCATCGCTCCATCTAACCTTTTGCCTACCTCTGTTGCGTTTTCCCTCTCGTGGTATCCATTCCGTCGCTCTTACTGTCCACCTATTATCCTTCCTCCTCATGACATGTCCTGCCCAGGTCCACTTCTTTCTTTTAATTGATAAGATAATATCGGCTACTCCTGTCTGTTCTCTGATCCACTCCGCTCGTTTATTATCTCTTAGCGTTACCTCTATCATTTTTCTTTCCATTGCACGTTGCGTGCTCCTCAGTTTCATCTCAAGTTTTTTCGTTATTCTCCATGTTTCTGCACCGTACGTTAGTACTGGGAGAATGCAGTGATTGAATACTTTTCGCTTTAATGAGAGCGGCAAGTGTCCGGTCATGATTTCGTAATGCCTTCCGAATGCGCTCCAGCCCAGCCTTATTCTACGGAGAATTTCATTTTCCTGGGTAGGAGTTCCTGATATTAACTGTCCCAGATATACATATTCGTTTACACATTGTAAGGGTTCATTGTTGATTTTAAATTCCTGTTCCTTAGCTAAGCTATTGAGCATAACTTTGGTCTTTTGCCTATTCATTTTTAATCCAATTTTAATGCTTTCCCTGTTTAGGTCATCAATCATGTTTTGTAGTTCGTCACCATCATTGCTAAAGAGCACAATGTCGTCTGCAAATCTTAAATTGTTTAGATATTCTCCGTCTATTCGAATGCCCTTTTCTTCCCAGTCTAGACGTTTAAAGACTTCCTCTAAACATGCAGTGAATAGCATCGGTGATATTGTATCGCCCTGTCTCACGCCTCGCCTGATCGGGATTTCTCTGCTTCTCTCATGTAGGAGTAGTGTGGCTGTGCAATCTTTGTATATGTTGTTTATGGTTCTCACGTATACGCCAGGTACCCCTTGACGATGTAGAGCTTATAGAACTGCTTGCATTTCTATGGAGTCAAATGCTTTCTCGTAGTCGATAAACGCCATGTAAAGAGGTTTGTTATATTCCGCGTACTTCTCAATTACTAGGTTGATAGCGTGGCTGTGGTCCATTGTCGAGTAACCTTTCCTAAAACCAGCTTGTTCTCTCGGTTGGTTAAAGTCGAGTGTTTCTCTTATCCTCGTAGAAATTACCTTTGTAAATGCTTGTATATTACTGGGAGTAGGCTGATTGGTCTGTAATTCTTTAAGTCCTTTATGTCACCTTTCTTGTGGATAAGGATTATATTAGCATTTTTCCAGCTGCGCGGTACGCTACATGTCTTGATACATTTCGTGAAGAGCGATGCAAGTTTTTCAAGTAAAATATCTCCTCCGTTTTTGATCAAGTCGGCTGTTATACCATCGTCACCAGCTGCTTTACCGCGGGACATGCCTTTGGCAGCTTTTTTGACTTCGTCAGCGGTTATACATGGAATCTCGGTGTTCTCCTCTGGTTCTATTTCTATTAAGGTTGTATGGTCTCTCTGAGAGCTGTACAGTTCCGAGTAGAAATCTTCTGCTACCTTTACTATTTCGGTGAAACTGTTGATAACGTTACCTTGTTTATCTTTTAGCGCATGCATTTTGTTTTGTCCTAAGTGCAGTTTCTTTTTGACCGATTTAATGCTGGTGCCTTTCTCCACTGCTTTCTCTATTTCTCTCATGTTAAAGTTTCTTACATCTCTTTGCCTGGCTTTACTGATCAATTTCGATAGTTCTGCGAATTCTGTCTTATCTTTTGATGAAGTTACTTTCGTTTGTTGGCGTTTTTTTATTAAGTCCTTGGTAGATTGGGAGAACTTACTTGTTGTTTGCTTTGCTGTTTTACCCCCGACTTCTATCGCGGTTTCAAGGATTGTTTTCGTTATGGTTTTGTTTATTTGTTCTAAATCGTCACCGTTTTCGTCTAAGGCCTCGAACTTGTTGCTTAGGGCGACTTTAAATTCGTCGTCTTTCGCTCTGATTACCTCTACATTACATTTTTTTTAGTAAATAATTTAGTTCTTGTTTTCTTTAGGTTAAGTACAATCTTTGCCCTTTCTAGTCTGTGATCGCTGCATTTTATCTTCCCCACTACTTCTGTGTCTTGAATTATACCTGGTTGTTCGCACATTATGAAGTCGATTTCATTCTTTGTTTCCCCGTTAGGGCTTTTCCACGTCCACTTCCTATTCTTGTGTTTCTTGAAGAATGTATTCATTATTCGAAGCTGGTTCCTTTCGGCAAATTGTACTAGCATTTCCCCACGGTTATTCCTACGGCCGACGCCGTAGTTGCCCATCGCCTGCTCTCCACTTTGTTTCGTTCCTACTTTTGCGTTGAAATCCCCCATGACTACTGTGTATTGCGTCCGTACTTTCTTTATTGCTAATTCAATATCCTCGTAGAATTGTTCTACTTGTTCATCGTCGTAGCTCGTTGTTGGCGCATATCCCTGGATTAACTTAAGTTTATACCGCTTATTTAGTTTTATTACGACGCATGCTACCCTTTCGTTAATGCTGTAGAATTCATCTACGTTGCCCGCTATATTTTTGTGGATTACGAACCCAACGCCATATTTTCTCTCTTCGGGTAATCCTCTATAGCAGAGGACGTGTCCATTATTTAAGACTGTGTAAGCTTCGCCTGCTCTCCTAACTTCGCTAAGGCCAATGACGTCCCAATTAACTCCCTCTAGTTCCTCGAGTAATTCCGTTAATCTAGCTTCGCTTGAGAGGGATCTTGCGTTGAACGTTCCAATGTTTAGATTCCAGTGGCGGCCTGTCCGGGTCCAGTGGTTGTTACCGCCCTCTCCTGCTTCACAGAGCTGACCGCCGCCGTGGACAGATGTTCTGCAGCTGCTGGACACTGAGGGCGAGGGTTTAATTGCAGACATCGTGTGGGAGGTGGTGGCCATACCATACCAAATATACTTGCCGTATATTTTTCATACGAGTCTTAGGAAATCATATGGAATTATTGGAACGGCTATACGGAACGTTCCAGTAGGGCGAGGCGCTAAAAAGACGAGAAACACAGTGTATGCCCCTTAGTGTCGTACAGTTTGCTTCTCGTCTTCAGCGCAACACCCTCGGCTTCCACGCAACGGCGGTTCTTCTAATCATTTTGTAGTCCGGGCCAGATGGAACTTGTTTTGTCCAAATTGGAGCGGGCGCTTTCCAGATGTAATTTAGAACGAAACTGCCATTTCCTTGGTGCAAGTAGTGCAATTGCGTTCGGCTGACATTTTCACAGAAGTCTCCCCGATTGAACAACGCTGTTTTCTTGCACGTTTAAAAAGCTTTGAAGGTTGCATTGAAAGACTGAAAGATTGAAACGACAAATAACCACTACGTTCACAAAAACATCATTACGACAGTAGCACATGTGAGCAGTGTGACAAAACTGCAATTTGTGGGGAGTTCATTATTTTCCTTTCTTTGTTTTGGTGACATAGAGGTCGCTGTTTTTGCGATCACCTGCTTTTAGGGGCGAAGCTCCTTAGGGTGTGGGTCCTTCCCTCCTCTGTAGTAGTAGTATGTATGTAGCCAGCTCTAGTTTTATGAAGTGCTCACTAGATGGCGTGATGGCGCCGCGGTGCTCGCCTCATTCAGATGTATGGGAACGCGTAGCATGGCAGTCTGTCTGTCTGTCTGTCTGTCTGTCTGTCTGTCTGTCTGTCTGTCTGTCTGTCTGTCTGTCTGTCCATGCGTCCGTCTGTCTTTGTCTGTCTGTCCGTGCGTCCGTCCGTCCGAGCGCGGCGGTGCTGCTTAGCGAGTACGTGATTTGATCAATAGATGCGCGGAGGAGCTCGCTGCGTGCTCTAGTGTGATAGGAGAGCGCTAGATGGCGACACACAGTGTTTGTCACGTCTTTGATGATGTACTGGGCAAGATTCACGGTTTTTACCGATGAACATCCGGAGCTTCGCCCATACATCATCATTCACTCCGTGGATATGCGTGGATTTTTTTAGGAAAAACCTCGCTGAAAGCAGTCAAGTGGCGTGTCCTGTCTGGCGGAACCTTTCTGTTGTATTCAGCGCTCGTTCGAAATACGAAACCATACATGAAGTCATCAAACACACACTCCGAATATATGCCGCGAAAATCTTCGAAAGCTTTTTTCGACGTAACGACTTTGCTGTGACGGGCGAGTTGCTGAAATTGGCTTACACCTACAAAGTCTCTCTTGCTCTTCCATCCTTTCTACTCTTTTTTCCTCGACTCTAAAACGCTGTTCTAGCGCCATCTCTGGCCTACTAAATAATGCGCACCTGTGCACACGTAAGCACTCCTGCATTTGCTCACTCCGACAAACCTGCCCACGAGGATTACACTGCACTCCACCAATCTCCTCCGCGTTGCGCTACTCTGTAATAATCTTTCACGACCCGGAGAACGATGAAATGTAATAATAACAATGTAAAGAACAATAAAACGTAACACCTCGGAGCCGTCGCCGACGAAGCCCTCCCGCGTGTAGATTAAATTTGCACATTCGAATTCTTCTTTTGCGGAAAAGGTATGCTTACGGCTCTGGAGAATCGTCTCGGCGGAGCAAATGCCGATCGGAGCGGACAATTTTAGTTCTGCGCCGATCCCAGGGGCTCTGATGGGAGCAGAGCAGCGGCTCGTGTGCGCAGTAATATAGGAAGTGAATTAAGTTGGATGGATTGATGATGAGAGCATCCGTTTTATAAAGGGGTGGTGTCCCGCGGACCAACCGAGCCCTACCTTATTTATTCTTTCCTCTACAAACTATTGTTTTTTGTTAACAAAACATACTACCCCCCCAGTTAATTATCTCTGCTCCTACCTATTCTATCGTCTAACGCTCCGCTGTGAAGGAACAGTGCTATTCATTCAGTAAACGTTCTATTTCCATTTTTTTCGCGCGCAACGCCAAGACGGAAATGGGTGACAGGACAAAAGCTGCTTTGTTGCAGCATGACAAAGCTCCCACCCCCCGTACAGCACCAAAGTGTACGTACACGAAATGAAACATGCATAGAATTCTTTTACCTGTTCAGCTTCACAATTTTAAGTCAACCACTTCACAGAATTCATGTGTAGAATTACGCCCAGAACCTCTGGGCATCGAACATCATGTGAAAGTGATTTGGCATAAGCTGTAAAGGTCAACGTTCCACTGCGTGTGGCTCATAAGTGCATATCCAATGCCGGTAGAGCAACACGGATTCTATTGTCGTTTTATCGGGGCGTAACTGATGAGCTTGGCATGCAGTTAACGCCATCACCTATCAGTCATGATATAAATGTATCATATAAACGTACATTCGTACTTTTGCGGCTCTCAATACGGCGGACATAGAGCTCCAGTCTAGTGCCTATGGTACATGGGCAACCAAATGTATGCGTCCAAGCTCTATAAGCAGGTCGCAGGAAGAGAGCGCCGCCCCAAGGGAAGAATGAATGCGGGAAGCCACGGCGTGCTGCATTATGTATAGAACGTGTTCCCAGCGCCACCAGAAGTCAGATCAGCGAACGGTCGATACGGCACTAACGTAGATGAGGGTCGCGAGTCGGGTCTTGCCTAATTTTTATTTCTGTGGCTTTTAGGGGCGAAGCTCCTTAAGGTTTGGGTCAGTCCGTCCGTTGTTCCTAGTAGCGCGTTACCTTCAAAGAAATGAATGATGCTACGTGTGGGAGGCGCGCCCTCGGCGCATGCCTCCCGGCGCGCGAGCTCTCTCACTCTTCCATCTGCTGTCTTGTGAGAGAGAGAGAGAGAGACTGAGAGAGCGAAAGGCGCGCGTTGGCTATGGAAACACTCTTTCTTCGATGAACGCGCTACCAGCTCGCAAAGAAGGAGAACGCGCCCTCACCCGCGAGAGACAAGCTTCGCGCTGGAGAACCGTTCACCGGCAACCCATATATATATATATATATATATATATATATATATATATATATATATATATATATATATATATATATATATGCACTGGATCTTGACTTGCAATGAAGTGCCGGTGGGAGATTTCACTTGTGCGTAGTTGAACCATCAGGATTCGTAGCGTGCGCGTTAACTAAATTAATCCGGAACTCGGCACGATCTACGCTGAACCTCCGGAGCTTCGCCCACTCATCGTCATGCACTCCGTGGATATGCTGGGAATTTTTTACGTGAGAGAAGATGCTGCGGTGCAGTGCGGTCCAGCGATTTGGCCTTCGATGTAGCACGACTGCAGACCGACGAGACCATAGCTAAGTACAGCTATCTGACTATCTTCGAGCGATCTTCACGACGTAGGAACAACGGCCGCCATTTTCAACAATGTTCCTGTTAATTCGCGCGAAGATGCGTGCATTAGAAAGCTGTAATTTGCTGCCACGATCTGAATGTGCCCGCCCTCGATGATGGCCGAGTTAAGAGTCAGTTTTAAACTCTTGCTTTTGCTTTCAGTTCCGTACGTGTCACAGCGGCTGAACAAGAAACTGCAGTTCAAAGATCTGAGAAATACTTTGTTAGTTAGAACCTAAAGTAGTTAGCCATGTATTTTTTCCTCTTTTCGCTATTACACTAGTTCTGGTCATCAGGCACCAAAAAATTACTCACTGACTCGTGTTGCAATTCTCGGGACTTAATCCCAGAAGCGGTGGCTTGATTACCTCGCTGATCATTAGATTGAACTCGGCGTGTCCCGGCTGTCGCTACCACTGCTCTGCAGCAAATGCTACGTTAAGCGCTTAACTATAAAACAAGGACTCTAATCTCCTGAAAAGTATGAACAACGGCGGTACAAAAGAGCCGGTAATTTTTACGTAGCAGGTTTTACGTTGCTAGCCGACCAGGCGGCGCCTTCATTAACCAAGTCCTGTCCATGCATTTCGGTTCAAGCATTGCAACACATCTCATTTTCGTTAAAAAGGCAAGTCACGCCAGTTTCCACATTAATTATGGTGTACATAAACAGCACTCTGAACTTTCCAATAGCACAAGTTTAGGATTGGTACAGACGACATTTATATTGTTGTCGTTAGATGAATTACTAGCTGACGAAAAGTGAAATCGTTCTTGCTTTGCTTAGCCGCAGAGCTGGAAACTCGACGCTTCACTTTTTCCAGCCTGTTCTTGACATTTGAATACGTTACAAGTGGTTCCACTTAATGACTTAGCCCGTTTAAGCATGTGATCTCAAATGGTCTGCTAATTCCGGAAAGAAAGATTACGACTGTCAACTGTTTTGTTGGTAGCGCACTAGCTGAAATTTAGCAACATAATCATTTTGCTACAGAATACCTCACATGAAAAAAAAAGGAGAGCGGATGAAAAAGAAATTAATAGAGAATGCTCGCGGAAATAAGCTGCCGAGTTAAAATCAATATTATTTCAGACATCAGCACCCCCAGCATGGCCTTGAGATTTTTCGTAGTATTCACTGCACAACTGGATCTATTTAATGCCTTCTGAGGACTGTAAGTACAAAAATATAACGCGCGCTGGTACATTTTACGTTGTTCGCTTTCTTCTCGAGGTCGTCAGTTCAAACAGTCCAGATGGTCCTGCAACACTTTTGGGAACACGGCCAGAAGACAATGGTAGTTATTCGTTGATGCTCCTGTGAACATCTGAGGCAGGCATTAATGCCCCGGTCTCACCTGGAAATTCTCAATTGGTTGTCAAGTACAGTCGGAAATCGTCTGCTCTTTTTACAGCAAATGACGTCACTGGCAGTGCCGACTTCGTCGCATCATTTTTTTTGCTCCTGGAAAGATGTGCATATTTGCTTTACTTGTTGAACCCAACAGATAAAGCGCTGCAGATGATTTCGCAAGATTGCGAGATCAACCGATGCTATGTTTGCGTCGAACGGTATAGTTATGTGATTTCGGCACAGGAGGCTCTTTCCAGCTTTATTTGAAACAAAAATGCCAATCCCGTGCTGTGTTGCAGTGCTATAATATTTAGCTCAGATTTTCGCGGGAACCTCCGTGACTTATCGGAATCGTTTTCCGACTAAGCCCGAAAGGTGTTGGCGCCGAAACGCTGGAACGTCATAGAACTGCTGGCGGCTATATGAGTTTTGAGTACTGCATATGAAAATGAGATATCAGCAAAGCATAGGAGATAATGCTTAGCGGAATGGATCAGGAAACAGCCACCAGTAGCACATATTTTTACGTCATTTAAAAGGAAGAATAAGGCCTGGCGAGGACATGTGATGCGGAGGACAGATAACAGATGGACAATGGGAACGACGCAATGGATACCAAGACAGCGAAAAAAGAGCAGAGGCAGGCAAAAAGTTTAGATGAAGAGACGAAATTTAGATATTCGCTATCGTAAAGTTGAACCGACTCGCTCTGGGTAGGAAAAATTGGAAATGGTTGGGAGACGCCTTCGTCCTGCAGTGGACTTAAAATATGATGATGATGATGATCATCACCATCATCTGCCATTATTGAAACTACCATGATTTCAACTAATTTAAAATAAAGGAGTAGTCAGGATTTCACTGCATTAATAATAGAAATTTGTCAAATTCAGTTGCGAAAACTGTGTGGTCCCGTAGTGGAGACAGTGCAATCGGACAGTGTACGTGTAGGGTTGTCGCGTCAGAAACGTTTCTAACGCGTTTCTGCAAATGCACCCGGGATGTCGACGTCTAACGTCGTCGTCGTGGCCACGGTAAAGAAAGCCCATTAGTAGAGACTGATGTTTCCTGTGGGAAACACCGGCGCATCGCCGCATGTATCGCACCTTCTTAGATTTCACCTTAGTGGAGCTGTCATGATTTTTCACTTTAGTATCCCTTTAAATGTCGCTTGCTGATTGTTTTTATTGCCCCCGCCTACTCCCGCCCCTTGCGTAATACACGCTGAAAAGGGGGTGGGAATGGGCCTTTATTAAATGGAGAAAATAAACGCAATGCTCCAGTTATTAAGGGAGAAATTAATAAAAGGAGCCTCGACCATATCGAGATGGAAAAGTTCCAGCTGTATAACAGGGCTTAACGCATACGAAATTCACCGCTCGATGCCGCAGCGCTTGTGGTGCTCCACACTTCGCACTATAAAAATTTAATGGGGCTGGCTTTCGCAACTTCAATGAATCAGGTCGAAGAATAGCGTGTATTTCTTTCCCTTTTTTTCGATTTTTTTTTTCAGAAAGAGGCGAGATGTGTGCCATATCACCCTCCTCAGCATTTAAGCGCTTTCTGAGCTGTTTGTTGCTTATGCAACCAGGCCGATAAGTGAATAAAAAATAAAGTCCGGCCGCACATCCCAGCTAGACAGATTAAGGGCTATAAGCAAACAACGTAGCTCGGGTACGGGGCTTGTTTATTTAGGCAGTACACAGATCCCCGCCGAAAACGAGGCTTCATATTGGGGAAAAAGGGTTTGTCAACGTTTGTCTTTATATTTGGTGTCTCTTTATATGATCACTGATGCTATCCATCTCTCTTATACACTAATGCACGTGTTGTGCCGCGTTCTGGCTCATTACGTGACGCATTCATGGTTGTCAAAGAAATGTTTGCCCGTTCTCGATGCAGGGATGACAAATGCAGTGAAAAGCCAATTAATGTGAAGAGGAAAAAACAAATGCACGTGTTTTGACAGATATTGCCCTATGGCTATCGTCCTTACTGTTAAAATTGCGAAAGAGCTATCATGCACGACAATTACGCGAATCAGGAGAAAAGTATACCTGTTCATTCAGTACATACTGTCGTCAGGAGACATCCATCAGGATATCCATCAGGATAGCTATCAGGATAGCCATCAGGAATCTACATTCAGTACATATTGCCATCAGGTTAGCCCGATGGCGGTAAAAAGCAATGACAAGGGTAACAAATTTCCGGACGCTAAATCTTTCAACAGAACCCTCTGCCTGTCAGGGTTCATAGTTTAAGACTTTAGAATGACTGCAGGAAATTATAAAACGGCATAAGTAAAGCCCACATTAGGGAATGAACTCCGTTGCTTCACAAGAGGCAGTGACGACGGAGATTGCGAAATGCAACTTTTCCGTGGTTGATGCGAGGAAGGGGGCGGAAAAGGAAGGCGGGGTTGACATCCTCTTATGGTGATGTAAATGTCGTAAGCTTGGGGACGTTGCATTGACAATTTGTAGCGGACTCAAATACAGAAAGGAATCATGCAACTTTCACGCCTTCTTAACAGCGAAAACCGCAATCACCGATATCGCCGTAGATGTTCGAAAATGGGAAACACTGTGAAAACAGATCAATCACGGGCGAAGAAACACGGACGCAATTAGCGCTAGGAAAAGAATAGCGATTCGGTAGCCAACTAGCCTCAACGATCCATACTTGTACAATCGTCCCCCATGTGTGCATTGGCGACCAAAGCTTCTCCCAGTGAACCGCAATCGTAACGTCTTGAGCAAGCTGGAGAAGTTTCCCGTACAAGGGTAAACAAACCTCCTTGTCTCTTTCACCATACGCGGAACGCCACAACACAAGAGCTGACTCTGACCCTTGGCGCCAGTACTGCGGCTCTAGAAATCAATATATTCGGTCTGCGCTAAAACAGAGAGTCCAATCAGTGGACTCTACCTCACGATGACGGTACCTTGCTGCGCTGCACTGCAACCAACTAGGCGTACACCAAGACTTCGTAACACTTCGTAATTAAACCGGCACGCAGCGTACCCAAGGAGAAGTAGCACGGAAGCGGGGCGCTATGATTAACACATCCCGGTTTCGTAATGCGAGAATGGACCCTGTAAACCCGTTTTATGCATTATGCGGTGAGGGGGGTGACACATTATTTCTTAGGGCTGTGGCCGCGGTTGTACATGCCTGAATAATCGATTGATTGCTGGGATTTTACCTCCCAAAACCACGATGCGATTATGAGAGACGCCGTGTAGTGGAGGGCTCCGGAAATTTCGACCACCTGAGGTTTTTAACTTGCATTGGACATCGCAAAGCACACGGGCCTTAACATTTCGCCTCCTCCGACATGCAGCCACTACGGCCGGGATTGCATCCCGCGACCTTCGGATCAGCAGCCGCGTGCCATAGCCGATATAGACCACTGTGGCGGTACGCACGTGCCTGATTTGGTCAAGTGTTTCGACACGCGGGCTTCGCACACAGGCGTCTTTTTTCCCACGGGCGCTCGCGGCGATCAAAAGGAGCTTTCGGCTGTGCTCTGTGTCATGCATCAGGTGCAACATTGTGAAGGCTACGCAAGTAGTTCGTAAAGGAAAAGAAAATGTGACGTGTATCGCTCCGAGAAGCAGACGACGGGCGCAAAACCCAAACGCGCATATTTCGGTTACTTTCCCAGCAATACAAGAGTTTTTTTTTTTTGTCAAGCTTATGACAAGCATACCATGCTTTTATATTGCCGGCATGCACTTATTCTTCCTCGTTCACCAAAAACGATGCACCATTTTTTGGTCGTGGAAGTACACGGCGCAAAAAAAAGCTATGGCAGCGTGGCCCTTTATGTATGACTAACAAAAATCCCACATGGCGATATCTGGAAGGAAGGAAGAGGAAAAACAGAAAGGCGTTCGGTTGGCTACCCTACACTCGGGGAATGGGAATATAGGAGAGAGAGCTGAAGAAGGGGAACAATGAAATAGGCGTTGTAGTACAAGTTCAATAGTCAAAGGCGTTCGCGCAAACCCGTCGTCTTCAAAAAGCGCACAAGTGCTCTCGGTCCCTTGTGGGCCCGACGAGCGATGAGGGCGGTGTTAAAGCAGCATCTGCACAGAAAGCGGCCGATCGTCGTGTTGGCGTAGCTTCTGAACAAGTGTTTTTCTTTCGGCGTCGAATCGCGGACAGTGGCACTGCAAATGGGCGAGAGTGGCGATATCAGGAATTGCGCATATCGGGAGCCATATATAGTCAGATATGCCCGATGGCGATATCAGGAATTAGGCCTATCTGACTATATATGGCTCGTCTCCGTATGTGGCTGTGTTTGTCTAAATAGTAATGGAGGCATGTATGGCAATAAAAGACCTACACGAGGACTGCCATGCATGACTGTCACACGTATCGGGAAAGTACGGCCACATAGGGTGAGGCGCCATATATCGCCAGATATTGCATATCTGGCCATATATGCATACCTGGCTATATATAACACTAGTCTCTATGTGGCCGTATTTGCCCAATACGTGTCAGAATCATTTTATTTTATTTTATTTTATTGATACCCTCAAGGTAAAACATTACAGTGGGGAGTGGGATTTGCCACTGTAATACAGTACACACACAAAAATATATGAAATACACAAGTGGTCAAAGCAAAGAGAACACTGTCCAGATAACATATGCGGCGAAGGCATCGTACATTGAAGTGCAAGTGCTAAAACACTACGGTTCACAGAAAAATATTGGACACTGATGACTGAAACAATGATGGCTGTCTGATTTTCACAATTGATGAAGGAAGGTGGTTCCAGTCCACAGATGTACGTGGTATAAATGAGTCAGAGAATAATTTTGTTTTGCACGAAATTAAGCCAACTTTGTGCCCGTGGTCAAGACGCGATGATATGTATGTGGGTGGCAGGAGCAATTCGTCATGCAGTGTATCGTGATAAAATATTTTGTGAAAAAGGCAGAGTCGTGCAAGTTTGCGACGGATGGTTAGTAGTGGTAGGCCTAAGTTTGATTTCATGATGGACACACTGGCGGTGCGATGAAAGTTTGATAAAATTAAGCGCGCTGACCTGTTCTGAACCATTTCTAATTGATTTGCAAGGATTTCGATGCCTGGGTCCCATATTGACGATGCATATTCTAACTGAGAGCGAACGATAGTTTTGTAGAGAACCAGCTTCGTGTTAGTGGGGGTTGAATGAAAGTTGCGTTTGAGGTATCCGAGCATGCGATTAGCTTTGCTGACGATGTAATCGATGTGCGTATTCCAAGAAAGAGTGGAAGTGATGTGAATTCCGAGGTACTTATACGAGTCGACTGCTTCTAGAGCGTTACCACCTAAATAATACGTAGTTAAGTTTGAGGATGAGCGGGAAACGCGCGTGAGTTTACATTTTTTTTACGTTTAATGTCATGTGCCATTTTCTGCACCATAGGTCGATGCTGTTAATATCGGCCTGCAGAGCGCATGTATCATTAGCAGATGTTATTTCGCGGAAAAGAACACAATCATCGGCAAATAGCTGGATGGAGGAAGAAACGCAGTTCGGCAGATCGTTAATATAGATTAGAAAAAGTAAGGGTCCCAGCACACACCGGAGATAACAGGATGCAGGGGGGAACTAACGTCGTTGGCGGTGACGAACTGTTGACGAGAGGTTAGAAAACACTCGAGCCACTTTATTACGTTAGTATCGAGTCCGATCATGCGAGTTTTTAGCAGTAGTAGCGGGTGGCATACCTTGTCAAATGCTTTGGCGAAATCTAAAAATATGCAGTCGGAAATGGAGCGGCGGTCGAGAATGGCATGCAACTTATGGGTGAACAAAAGAAGCTGCGTTTCGCGACATTCCTCGTGTAGGCCTTTTATTGCAGCATATGCCTCTATCACGATTTGGGCAAATACGACCACATACGGAAACCTGCCATATATAGTCAGATATGCCCAATTCCTGACATTGCCCCGCCACGGTGGCCTAGTGGCTATGGTACTCGTCTGCTGATCCGAGGCTTGCGGGATAGAATCCCGGCCGCAGCGGCTGCATTTCGATGGAGGCGAAACGTTGAGGCCCGTGTGCTGTGCGATGTCAGTGCACGTTAAAGACACCCAGGTGGTCAAAATTTCCGGAGTCCTCCACTATGGCGTCTCTCATAATCAGAGCTGGTTTTGGGACGTTGAACCCTATATAACAACAGCAACAATTCCTGACATTGCCATGTATGACACTTTTCTAAGGGATCAAGCGAAGGTTAGTACTGAAAACAAGTCCTGTGACAAGTTTCGCTGCTGAACACATGGAACGAGACGCATACTGCAAAAGCGCGAGGGCCAAGCGCGGAACGATTCCCCGTTATGTGTGTGTCCCGTTTCCTAAAGCATCATTCTAAAGAAGCGCCTGTTTCCGTAAGGATCCAATCAGTCGGTGCAATTTTCCGGGGAATCAGCAAGCAGGAAATTGCTCGAGCATAGGGAGATTTGTGCGAGCTCCACAGCTGGTACGTGACTGATGAACCCAAACGCGGAGCAGTCGTTCGAGATGCCCGAAAGAGCCGGCTGAATGGAATAAGCAACGTCGCACCATGCACCGCACAAGGACACGTACATGATAAACAGAGAGAGCGAGAGCTAGATGATGGCGAAGGACATAGGGGAGATGGACGGATGCATTTGGAATAAGGCATATAGGTCGGCCTGAGTTTCGGCTTGCTCTAGTCATGCTAACCTGCACAGGGAAATAAGAACGGGGAAGAAAAATATTTGGAGGGTGCTTTAACTTCGCCTTTAAGAGTGGAACATAAAAGCATTATCGGGGTTCCGTTCGCATCGCGACGTTGTTGAAACGCACAGAGATGGATGGATGTATGGGCGGATGATCAACTTTGTGGTGGTCCGTTAGGGCGCACGGGGAACATTCTTTAGAACTATAGCCCATCACCTACAATACTTTATATACCCTCCGCGCGCAGCTTCCCAGGAGGCGACGCCCTTTTGACGATGTTTATCCAAGCAACCGACCCGGGCCAACGCATCCTCTCTATAAAGTAGCGCGGCTCCATTTCCTTTTTTTCTATTTTTTCTTCTGGCAAGGAAGCCGCATTTTATGCGACACGAGCATCTTAACGCTATCATATCAGAAGAATGATAAATCGAGATGAGAAGATAAGGTGCGCATGTACAGCGCTCAGCGCTCTTTGTTTTTTTAAATCGCATGATCTTTATTTCTCAGGAGGAAGCAGGTTCTGGTGAGGTTTATTGGCTAAACGATGCTTGTGGACAGCTTGAGTGGGCCAATACCCTTCAAAAGGCAGTTGGGACAATGACAATTTTTACAAATCTGTGGTACACCAAAAACATGGAAGATAACATATATATATATATATATATATATATATATATATATATATATATATATATATATATATATATATATATATAACAGAATTGACGATACGCCTCTTAGAGAACGACGGTTTATTAAGTCAACGTTTCGGTCGGAGCCCGACCTTTTTCAAGGTCGGGCTCCGACCGAAACGTTGACTTAATAAACCGTCGTTCTCTAAGAGGCGTATCGTCAATTCTGTTATAAACTAGCGGCAACCCAAGCTATTTTTGCATATACAGTCCTATATATATATATATATATATATATATATATATATATATATATATATATATATATATATATATATATATATATATATCTATACACTCAATCGGCAAAACGTATTTCGAGTCAAATAGCAGCCACAGCTGCGCGGTTATCGTTTACTGCCAACAGTTTTGACCGCGGGACCGGTCTTTTCTCTACGCCTTGAAAAGGACCGGTCCCGCGGTCGAAACTGTTGGCAGTAAACGGTAACCGCGAAGTCATGTCTCGGATTTTATTCTCTCTCTCTCTCTCTCTCTCTATATATATATATATATATATATATATATATATATATATATATATATATATATATATATATATATATATATATAGGCGGGCATGATGGCGAGGAGTGGCCGTCGGCGTTACGTAAAGTCAAGTAGATCCTCCTCCGAAAAGTACAAACGGAAGATTTCGTTTGTACTATTCGGAGGAGGATCTACTTGACTATATATATATATATATATATATATATATATATATATATATATATAATTGAAACGTGGTACTCGGACCACGTGTGAAGGCCGGCACATTTTGTGCTATTGTACTGCGCTGGGTGGTCACACAAAAACCAAAGTCGATCAAATATATGCGTTCGGCAGGCTTTAGGTTTCATGAAGTAACCCAACGACGCCGCTAGGTTTTTCCAGCGCACAGCGATTACTGAGAAGGTATCAGCAGCCATTCGCTCCCAGTAGCGAGTTCCATTCCAATGAGCACTGCACGGTGCCCGGTGATCGAAAACCGATACTGGACGGCATAATAGCCGGCAACTCTTGTGGCACTGGAGCGAGTCAGACGTGGTCACTGGGCGGCCATATTCAATCACAATGTGTCAGAAGAGTTCTGGCTTTCATTCAACAATACACCACGAAACAAATCGGTGACGCAGAAAGTGCCGGTCGCCTCGAGCCCCAAGTGACGGGTTTCAATTTCCTGAGAGCTGTACGAATGCATCACATTGAGACGTTGTCGCGCCTCCTGTCCAGCGGCTTGAATAAAGGACTCTGGATGGAGAAAACTAGATCAGAGAAAGAATGCGAACTGACAGGGCAAACGTGCAAAGTGCTAGGTAACCTAGGGCAAGTTTCTCTCTTATTAAATTTCTTTCTCTCTTCAAACTACTTTTTGAATATCTCTAGTTACCGTACCAACTTCTGATTACTGCTTATGTCTCTAGAATGGATGAAAGAAATACGCATTTTGTGTGTCGCTTGAGTGGCTAGTAATTAGTTTACTTCTAAGATCGCCTGAATGACTTTTCTCATTTCGTTCATTTGCCGTAATTACCCTTAATTGGTCTTTCTGTCTCTTGTGTTTCTAGTGTTTACTTTTAATACCCTATGGGTCTCCTATACTGTCATGTATTTCCTACATTGTCTTCAATCACTCCTGATTACTCTTCGGATCCCTCGGAGTCACTCAAATTTCCTTCATTTACTCACTGTGCATTTCAAATTAGTAGCAATTGCTTCTGATAGCTCTCAAGGTATCTCAAATTACTCGTAATGACTGCTAATTACTCAATGTCCCGTTACTTATAGGTTGTCCTTAATTTTCTTTGGATCGCTTGACTTCCATGTAGTCAGTTACAATTACGCTTTGTGCCTCTTAAATTTCTCGCAGTTATAAGGACCCTATGGGTCTCTTCAACTCCTCGTAATTGGTGCCAATCACTCTGGTGTCTGCAATTGCCCGTAGCTACCCTTAATTTATTTCGGCTCTCTTGAATTCCCTGTAAATACTTAGTCTACTTCAACTGCGTTTGGCTTTCCTGTTTTTGTCTTACATTGTCGTTTCGCGTAAGGTCGTATTGTGGATTCCTTACCGGTGCTGTCGCCAGACTTCAGCTCTTGCGTTTCACGCGCTGCACAAGGTCTTAACCTAAAAGGTTATCGAAACGCTCGCTTACACTAGACACATCTGAGTATGTGCATGGCTGCTTTCACGAGAACAAAATGCAACTTTGAAATTATTTTTCTTTTGTACATTTGGTTGTTCTTCAAATCATTGAATATTTCCCTATCTTCCTGTGGTCCATGAGGGGTGGTGGGCATAAATTCTCCGTTTAAGCGGCTTTACAAGTTGGCACTGTTGATACAAGGGCATTATCAAAAAACAGTGGCAAAAATGTGCAGGAGTAATGAGGGAATTTGAAGAAATGAAAATTTCGAACACTGCACATGCCAGTCCTCCTCCTCTATGCTTTAACCGTGACAAAAGGAATATTCAGCTGCACTTAATTGTTAAGTGAAATTGGGTGTACAGCAGTATGCGGGCAAAACACACATGTAAGTAATGATCAGCGTGCATATGAGTGCCATTGGAAAACAGCGACACCAGAATATGGCGGAAGAACCGCCAGAGCTCCCCTTTAAAGTTAAACGTCCTCATTGCTCCGTTGGCTAGTGAACGCTATGCGGGTCTGCGGCAAGAAACGACGACAGGGCCAAGCGGCGACTTCCGCCTCCCTTTCTTCTTTGTATTATTTTCCGGCGCACACTTTACGGAGAGCCTGCAGTGACGTCATGGTTGCCTCCCTACTAAGGCACATGACCGTGTCGACAAGCGGCGTTAGTAAGAAAATGAGAACTTCAAAATAAAATCTACGCTCTTGGGGTTTGCGTCACTGCGGACACCACATTTCTTTGCTGGCACAAATGCTGTTTACGCGATAAGGTCACAGGTTATCCACCTCTATTATCGGTACGCCAGATACCACAGCGCGCAATTTCATTAGGAGAGACCTATCACTTCAGCAAACTTGTTTTCAATAAATTAGCTCAGCTTAAGCTCAAAGTTCTTCTTTTCGTTTTACAGCTCACTTCGCGCGGAGAAATGCTCATGGAATGATCGCTATCGTTCTGGGTGGAGAACGCCCGGACCATGGTAATGACAGCGATTGCTATTGACGTCCGCTTTGAAATATTACCGCAACAGGCAATCACCCATACCTCTTGATGCGATTCGGTTGCATCACATTTGTCCCAGCATAGCATTTCAGCTACCTAAACTGTTCCTTCCCGTCCTCGTCACCGAAGATCAATTTCCAGTATACTGTAAACTCGTTTACGGCGGCCATGGTTCTAGAACTCCATCCTCTATTTCTCTTCAACGGAGACAAATGCATTCCTTATTTATCTCAACTGCTTATCAGTTAGTGCTTTCGTTGGCACTGACTGCGAGCACCCCTGATGTATAGAGGTCTTCACGGCTGAGGGTTTCGGGCCGCGTATTTCCTTAACATATCCGGAGCAATGCACAGACGCCGCTATTGGCCGCACGCGAGGCCACGTCAGCCCGCCTACGCATTTCCGGTAAATGTTTACAGTCGCACGCGCCGGCAGCCGGCAGAGAGAGTAGCCTGGCACGGGAAGGCTGCCGGCATTTTATCGCTGCCGGCGCATTTCCTGCCATATAGCTATTTTAAGCGTGTCCGTGGTTCGCCCGTGTCAGTGGAGGGCCCGTTGACATACGTCGCCGCTTCGCGGTGCGCCTTCGGCGCTCTCACTATTTTGCTCATGTCACTACTGCCAGAGCCAGGCGCGTCAGCGACGGGCGCTGGCGCGCCCGCCGCTGAGACCCAACGCGATTGCGTTTTTAAAAGAACATTAAGCGGCTCCTTCGGAGCAGTTGTGTTAGTAATAATAGTTCCCCCCGAGGCGCCGAGCCTCGTAGCCCCTTGATAAATTCTCTACTTCACCCCGAAAGAGAGAAAAAACCAAAACAAAAAACACACACACATGCGCATCCGACATCTTTCTTTGTTTTCCCTCCTTTCCCACAGCTCTCAGCGCCCACAAAAAGGATGAAAGAGCGGCGCGTAGCACTTCACACAGCAAGCGTCAAACCAGCGTCTCTTGCGCACCGCGTTTACCCTTAACTGGCGCAGGTTTGAAAACGCACCAGCGAAAGGAAACTTAATCGAAGAATCGAAGGCGACGCAACCCCAACCGCACCGCCGGATTCCTCCCCCCACTCCGCGTTCGTAGGAACGACGACCGTCGTCGGAGGCGGGCACTGCGCGACTGCTGTGTGTGAGCACGGCCGGTCTGGACGCGCGCTCGCTTTCTCTTTTACGGCCTGCGCACGGGGGGCTGTTGCTACCTATCGCCGCAACTTGGCGGGGGCGCTCCGAGCCAACCCTCTCTAAACCAGCTCCCGGCCGTTGCGGAGGCTAGCGCGCGCTGGGAATGCTCGGCCTCAGACTTGCCGTGTCACTTTCTGAAGCTCCTCTATATGCTATGCATGGTATCAATGCGATGAGAATACGGTAGCAAGCATATATATGGCAACTCTGGTGCTTTCCGCTTTTCCGAGGGAGAGGCACAAACCACTGATTCGCCCGCTTCTGCCGCTCGTGAGAGCACTTAGCGAAGCGCGTCGCGCTCAGAAGGCTCGGCCGCATGATTCGTCACCGACCGTCAGAACAAATGACACAAAACATTCTTTTTTGAAAGAAATTGGTTTCCAAAACGTTTACGTCAAATGCACATATGCCAAACATTAATGTACTTGAAAATGATAAAATATGGTCATTTTTATTCAAGCTGTCGCAATTCTTGCTTTATTATTAAAATAAATACCTCGAAAAGGGGAAAGTCACACTCCCCACAAGTAGCCGTGAGTCGCAATCACAGCAGAAGGAACATAATAATAATAATAATAATAATAATAATAATAATAATAATAATAATAATAATAATAATAATAATAATAAAACTCGCACCACACCACGCTGAGTCCCTGGATGCATATAAATTCCCAAGCTCTCACGTGTCCAGACGCGGTCTTCAGCGTGCAAGTAAAGAGATGAGGAAAATCTTTTTATGCAATAACGTACGCCGCAGGCGAAGGAAAATAAAGAACTTTCACAGAAACCGTTCAGCATCATACAGAATGTTGTCCTTGGTACTAAAATAATATAATGCCCAAGAAGAACTGAAAAAGAAAAGAAAGCACTGCTGGTAAAACACTGTCGTGGTGCTTACAGCTAGTTCAAAAGTAGTCACATCGTTCACAGCCATAAATGTTTCCGCGTGGGCTTGTGAATATAGCCACAAGGCTTGTCATTCTGATCTGTTAACTTTTTTGTGTAGTTCACAAGAAGAATCCGGAGAAAATTTTCAGAGATGATGTTCGCCGACACTCTGGCGTGACTCTTGTCCACACCTTCCGGATAGTCCAGAAGCGGCGAATCTTCAAGATATGACTGAACAGTAAATTGCAGTGTCTCGAGGATTTTCTTTCGGTAAAGATATTTCACTGCCTTCTCGAAGAACGTCACAATCTCATATGATGGTTCCGGGAAACATTTTGACAATCACACAATTGAGCGCGGTTCGCCACAAGGCTGAGCAAATCCGTCTCATTGTAGAAACTAAGCAGATGGACGCACTTCGGGACATCTGCATCAGCATGCGGTCTATCATCCGAAAACTGCGTTATGTTTATGAAGGACGCCGTGGTGGAAGGCTCCGGGAATTTCGACCACCTGGTAATCTTTAGGGTGCACCTAAATCCAAGTGCACAAGCCTCAAGCATTTTCGCCTCCATCAAATATAAGATTGTCAAGTTTGACCAACCAGCCAACCCATTCTTGTTGCTAGTAGCACTGAGTGTGCCTCTTCTTTTGCCGAGTGCATGAGTACCTAGAAAACCAGACTGTCCCCACACGCACCTGTACTGCTTCCACCACTTTCTACATGCGGAAAAAATGATTAGCACGGTAAAGTGGCCGGGAACAGCTGGTTTACCATACGAAGCGCATGCAGAGCAACGCGCTTTGGGGGGTTGGCTCGCGACGCCCTCGCGCGGAACGCGCCGTCGTCCTGTATAGAAACAGATCCATTGTAGTCGTGGCAGCTGCTCAGGCCGTAAAAGAGAGAGCGAGCGCGCTCGTCCAGACCGGCCGTGGTGTGAGCAAACTTACCGGAAATGCGTAGCGGGCGGCTCTCATGACGTGGGGCTCGCGTGCGGCCAATGGCGGCGCAGAACGCGTCCTATGCATTGCTCCGGATATGTAGTGAAATTACGCTTTCGGGCCATTCCATTAGGGGGGACCGAGTATTGCAACGGCTGACATCGCTTCCGGTGCATAAGGCCAGATGTGCACACTTGGCGTCCGTAAGACGAGAAGTCACACAAAAACATCGCGAAACGCACTGCCAGTACACTGCCTGTACACAAACCGTTGAAGACATACAAACTGTGTCTCACTCTAAACAGGAGGCCCAGTAACCTTCCTAATAATATTTACTAAGAAAGAGACCTGCAGAATGGGAAAGCAGTGAAACACGACCAGTCCAAAGGAAAACAAGCAGAAAAAGTTGCGCAATAGCGCGCCTTTTCAAGGCGAGCAAAGTTGTAAGTACAGGCAGGGCGCTGACGCGTGTCAGGAAGTGGCCATGCGCGGCGAGATATTTGTTAGCCGTGTTGGCAACGCAGCCTGAGACGGCGACCATCCGAAAACACGTCGCGCAGACCCACGAAAGAGTGATGTGGTTCGCAGTCGACGTCTGTCGTAGCCAATTTGATTCCCGGCTGCGATTACCTGAACGGGGGGCTTCTACGCCTCTAAATGCCGCTGCTGATAAACAGTAGAGGCGGAGTCGCGCCGTCGACGCAGTTACGCGAAGGCTGTCAAGCGAGCTGCGAACGCCCTATTTTGCGACGCGTCTACAAAACGTTGTCGCAACAACTTTGCACGACAGGGCCAACGCGTAATTGGCGTACGTCGTCTAAAACAAGTGCCGTCCTAATGGCGAGACTTTGGATGCTTTTGCGTTCCAAGTAAACGAGGAAAGATGCGACGGCGACTGGATGTGCAAGTTTCGCCGTGCTTTTCGTCGTACGTACAGATGCGATTGGCGATGTTTTTAGCCAAACGCGAGCTCCGGGCGGCAGTGAAAACAGCGCCGAACAGAACGGCGGCCTCCGGGCGCACAGGCCTTGTTTGATACTGCAGTAAAAGGAATGATGAAGTTCACGGAGGTTTACAAAAATGGTCTAATATGGCGATGTCAGGAATGGGGATATCTCGCTATATGCGGCACGTGTCCGTGCATGGTCGTATTTGACCAAATAGTGATAGAGGCATCTGCGGTAATAAAAGACCTACACCTGGAATCTCATGTAGGATTCTGACACGTATAGAGAAAATACGGCCACATATATACGCGTGCCAAATATAAGCAAGTATGCTGATGTGGCCATAGACACATATCTGGCTACATACGGCATGTGGCCGTATTTATCTGATAGGTGTCATACATGGCGTTACCCGTGTAGCTAGTATTTCCACAGCCATGTATGTCTCTATAACGATTTCGACAAATACGGCCACATACGGGCACGTGTCATATATAGCTAGATATGCCCAATTCCTCATATCGTCATATATGGCATTCTTGTGAAGGTTGTTCCACGTAAATGCGGCTGCACTTCATTTCGTGTCTCGAACGGTTAGACATGTTAGAGTGTCAGTATCATTGCGCGCGCTTGTGCGTATAAGTGACGTATGTCGGCTTTTCCAGTTAGTGAACCAAGTCAATCTCATGTGCGATGGGTGTTACACGTAGAGCTCGAGAACCGATAAGGGCGACGACACGGAAACGAAAATAGAGAGCAATATTTTGCGAAATATATTATCTCTATTAATCACCGACTCCTCCCCCGAAAAATAAAAGGGAGCGTTTGAGCCACAGTACACGGCGATATTGCTAGAACGGTAGAGCATCAACGACGCTACCGAAATCGAAATCGCATCCCAAAGCCCCACGGGATTAAAATTCAGCAACCTTGCGTTTTGTGAAGGCGGAACCAGAGCGAAGCTCTGCTTCATTACACGTAAATGATCAACCTGAGACCGAAGACGTTGCTATTCGAACGGCTCTGTGCGGAATGAGACACAGCTTTTGTTCGGCGTGGCATTCTCCTCATCACTACCGTTTTCACACGCGTCATCATAGACTACCATGCTTTCCCAAACTGAGATATTGGCGCACATTGTTTGCTGACTGCCGCAAAACGCACACGTACGCACACATACACACGTGGACACACGCCCCGCGACTATGGTCTAGCGGGTATGGCACTGGGCTGCTGTTAGGAGCGTAGAGGGATTCAATACCTGCTGCTGCAGCATGCGTGTCGATGGGAGCGGAACGTCCAGACCCGTGTACAGTGCGACGTCAGCGCACGTTAAAAGAAGCCCATGTGGTCAACATTTGCGGAGCCGCTCATTACGTCGTCCGTCATAATCATGCCCGGGCCTTGAGGACGTGAAGCCACAGAAATCAAACACAGGTGCACACAGTGCCCGCAGTTTTGTGCGCGTCGGATTTCTTACTACCTCCGAGATCGGCGCACTTAGTTTTAGGCGTACAGGCGACGAACGGACGCATCGGCTAGCCGCGATAGACTTTCGCTGTAAAACACCAAGACATGTGCGGGTAAAATATGCCCAGAGAAATTTAAAGCCTATATCGCTTGGACAAGCACTAGCTGGAGAATGCGAATTACTCTTGCAATTCGCACGTCAACGGGCGTTTCTTGTGGTGCTGCAGCTTAGCGGTATTGTGCTTCCCATTCACCGCGGATGGAAGTTCTTTCGACAAAAGAAAAGAAAATAGAGATAGAGATTGCGGGAAAGTATTGAAATATATAAAAAATCATATTTAGAGCTGTATGAAGCAAATCTGGCATCATGGCACAGATTTAGTACATGGAACATTGTAACGATTCTGGTTACAAACAACATTCACTAAACGGCGTAAGGCTGCAGGTATGAGCAACAAGAAAGAAAGAAAGAAAGAAAGAAAGAAAGAAAGAAAGAAAGAAAGAAAGAAAGAAAGAAAGAAAGAAAGAAAGAAAGAAAGAAAGGCCAAGCACATGCGAACACTTGTCCCAATTTCCCCGATAAGGGAAGTGGCCCTCATTTGCCTTTCCTCGTTTGTTCCTACACGGCTGGCTTTTAATGTGCTTCTAACCAAAATGTGCCTTCAGTTTGTGCCCCAGAAAGCTCCCTACGTGTTTTCTTTTCTTTTTTCTCGTTTCCCTTAAAATTCGCATTTTGTGCTGATTAGCACTCCAGTTTCCACCGTGCAGCCCGGCAAGCGCTCAAACCGTAATTAGGCTGACACGGTTCGTACTCCCGACGACACTTTCGACAGCCCGCCGCTGGTTACGAATGACCAAGCTAATTGACAGTGGGCGATGGTTGTTCCCAAATGGAATACGAGGGCTCACACTTCAGCACGGAATAGCGAACTCCGGGCGCTTGACCTTTCCTCTTGTCCAAGTCCTGCAGCACCAGGCGAGTGACCAAATACAGGCGCGCCTCTTTCCTTCGGGCGCACTCACGTTCTCTCTTTTTCTTTTTTTCTTTTTTGCGCTCATAGCGGCAGCTGCATATGGTGTCGGTGTGTCGCACCATTCACTGTTTCCTCTAATGAGAGCGCCTTTACCGTGTCCACGTGGGCTTAAGTACGGATCGAAATTCCATTTACAGTAGCCGATGTCTGATTGGAACGAATGTTGAGAAATACGGCGTTTACGGAATGAAACGTAATGTTAACATGCCAGCAACCCTTCCCCTCTCGAGAAAATGAGAAAAGTGAAGCTTGGCGTGTAAGTGCCTGACCGATCACTTGTCTTTTTCCTTCTTTCTTTTTATATCTATCTATCTATCTATCTATCTATCTATCTATCTATCTATCTATCTATCTATCTATCTATCTATCTATCTATCTATCTATCTATCTATCTATCTATCTATTTCAGTTTGTAACCCTCCCTTTCCTCCCTTCATTTTGCTTTACCTCTCTCTGTCTACCTTTCCCTGTGCTGTTTCCTTCTTGTGCCCTTCCCCCGTCCTAACCACAGTTACCGAAGATCCTAGGCATTCATACATGGCTCAGACACGCTCACACCTCGCAAACGTGGCAGTCTAGCGCAGTGGTTAAAACATTGGCAGCGATGGTGTGCGGATGGTGTGCGGCAGCGATGGTGTGGCAGCGATGGTGTGCGGATTCCCAGCTTCAACCCCCCCCCACCCCCCACCCCCCCAAAGACCGGTAAAAGATTTCTACCACTACAATGCGCCCTTTATGAAATGCCGGAAGACATGAATGCATTAGTTTCTTCAGTCACTTCAGAGAGGGCGCCAGGGGTTCCGCTTTGCTAGAGCGTAAAGGGAAAAGTCAGAGAGGCGGAGAAGATTTACTGGAGGGCAGCGATGGAAAAAAAAAAACCGACTCTGAATAACTACCGAGAGGGCAAAAACGAAATAAAGAGGGAGGCATTTTATGATAATTCAAGAGGAAGCGCTTTATTGTTTGAAGCGAGATCGGGCTGCCTTAGAACGCGTATTTATAAAGCGAAATTCATTAAAGAAGAGGAAAAATGCACATGCTGCGAGGAAGATAGGGAAACGACGGAGCATGTTCTGATTGAATGCGGAAATATCCACCCAGGTGTACGTTTGGGCACCACCCTACAGGAAGCCTTGGGTTTTAAGGCGAACAACGGGAAGCTGAACATAGCCGCGATTGAAATAAGTAAGAGACGGTTAGAATACTGTTGGCAGAAAACTAGAGAGAACGGACAAAAATAATAATAAAAAAATATGGACTTTCTGCCATAAGGGACAGGGAACTGGGCTATGAATTTCCGTTTTTGCTATAGTATGATCGATTTGATTGAAGTAAATTTAAAAGGCATGAGGAAAAATTTAAAGAGAGGGAAAAAAAAAGTTCTACGAGCCTGGTGGCGCACAAGTCACCGCCCCGTTACAAAGGGGACGCTCATAGCATCCATCCATCCATCCATCCATCCACCCATGCTGGGAGCAGCGTGGTTTTAGCGTGACGTCGAAGACTACGCCGACGCAGGCTGGACAATGGAAGCGTCGCTCGAAAAAGCCACGCAACAAATGGTGTGCGCGGTCGCTCGGAAGAGTCACGTCATTTCACTATCTGAACGTAGGCCGCTGTAGGCAATGTTTCTGCCCATTTTAAAAGTTGTGAGCCATTGTTCTATCAACATCATAAATGCTGAAGATGGCGTAAAGAGTAACTGCGTTACTTATTCCTATAGGGATTCGCTCCAATGCAAGAGCACTCTGGGAGTTAAGGAAATCCAAGGAGTTTGAGAACTCTTCCGGAGTGCAACGGTACAGCGGGTGGGCCAATGAAATTTGATTCACTGCCGAACACCTCGCTAAATACCTTTGAAATAGAAAAGTGTTTTGGCTGGTGTCGACGTGCCTCAAGCCTAACGTTATTCTAGCCAACCAGGCAGATTTCTGTCAAACCTTCACGTTGAAATTACTCCAGAAGTTATTAGTGAACTTAGTGATGAAAGCCGGCGTTCGTTGAAAAAAGTCATGTCGTGCCGTAAGCACTGTTGTTTAATGTATTCATTATTACTCACAAGCGCTTGGCCACCAAGTCTCCTCAAAAGATCCACCAATACGACCTGCTGCGTTTGATGGTTCTATCTATAACGTCGTCTAATTTGACGAGGATGTAATAAGCGACGTTGTCATGAGTATGAACTCGGTCACAGAGAGAGAGAAAAGGTATGTTGAAAATGCTGTTGACGTCCTAATGAAGACGTATGCGGAAAAGTACGCCACGCTCTTTATATTCTCGTAGTTCCCATTATCTGAACGTCATAAATCAAACCGCGTAGAGTTCGTACTCTCATCTGTTTTTTATTATTTATTCAAGTACCTTTAGGTACAAGAATAAACAAAGAAAAAGATAAAAGCGGCGATTACGCTGCCATGGTCTATAGATTAGCCGTCATCACAGCGTAATCACAACGTCTCAATCAGTAATCCTCAGAGCATAGATATTTCTGAATGTGCCGGTATAGTAAGCGCGCGGATTGTGTTACTTCGGATTGCTGACGAACCTTTAACGCATACACAGGCAAACATCCAAGAAACAGAAGCCAGCCGCATTTATCGTTCACCATTACTCGCCTTCAAATTGTGTCATATTCTATTCGGTGATAAATTGGAAGGCGAAGCTTACAATGAAGGAACGCTATCTACGGCTTTTCGTACGTATTATAGAGAGACAATGATAAGGCACTTTGCTCGAGCGAAGAGAATACTGTTCTGGCTAGGATGAAACAGATATACTGAAAGCTGTTGTTTTCTGGGGTTTAACGTCCCAAAACCAGCTGTGATTATGAGAGGCGCCGTAGTGGAGGGCTCTGGAAATTTCAACCACCTGGGGTTCTTTAACGTGCACTGACATCGCACAGCACACGGGCCTCATCATTTCGCCTCCATCGAAATGCTGCCGCCGCGGCCGGGATTGGATCCCGCGACCCTCGGTTCAGGAGCCGAGTACCTTAGCCACTAGACCACTGCGGCGGGGCAGATATACTGAAAGCGCGATGAATTCATACTGCCGAGTTCATACTGCAAGCAGTTCATATTGCAATACAACATGTATATAATATGATAATGCCCGTAACACATGTACGTACTATAAGGCGACGCGTCAGAAAGAAGCAGGCTTGATTAATACCACTTTGTTCGTTATTCCCTAGCGGGGCTCTCGTTCCTGTCGACATGGAGCCTTCGTGTACCATTCCGGTGGTTATTCATCAGCAGCAAGCTCGTAACAGGATTAGGCGCTGTGTCACATCTGGCACAACAGAGTGTACGTCTCACACATCGCCTCCGTGGTTACAAGTGGGGCTGGCTAACACTCCCAGGATTATATAGGCCCAGAAATAACCAGCACAAGCAGTCGCGGAATGAATGCCGCAGTGGCTAAATTGGTATGAACGACGGACGCGTTTTCCGGAGTTCGTAGGTTCGACCGCTACCGACGGCTGGGCTTTTCTTTTTTTTTTTTTTCGTCCACTTCATGCGTTTTCGTTTACGTCGTAACGAGTATAAACTGCAGTTAATCTACGTTTAAATCCCGTACACCTTCCATTGGCTTCGTTAAATGGCACATAACGGTGAAACGGCACCTTGTTCAGCAAGGAACTTTATGCCGAGCGTAGTATGCCCGGTCTGTACAAAAATGATCATCGTCATGAGATGATCATGATCATCATCAATGCCCTTAGCCAACCGCTACATAAA
The DNA here is from genome assembly GCA_013339685.2 of Hyalomma asiaticum. Classification (NCBI taxonomy): domain Eukaryota; kingdom Metazoa; phylum Arthropoda; class Arachnida; order Ixodida; family Ixodidae; genus Hyalomma; species Hyalomma asiaticum. The sequence continues at coordinate 21,515,319 of CM023488.1, read as the reverse complement.
GGTGGTTATAGGGGGGGGGGGGGACAGAGAAGCGAAGGTGTGGAGGAGGGTAATGGAAGTGAGGGGAGAGGGTGTAGCATAGCGTAGGGATGTACAGTATAGTACCGCAAGAGGTGGGAAAGTAGGTGAGGAGGAATGACGTGAGCCGGAGGAGGAAAAGCAGGGGGACGTCACAACCGGACATTGCCCGCCGGGCCAGTTTAAACCTGGGCACGTCGTCCATATCACGTATAATGACGAGGCAGGTAGTCGCATGACAACGTTCCCGCCAAACGCAATGTAACGCCTGGTCACGTGACGAACCACGTGACTTGGTTGAACTTGTAGAAGCCAGAGAAGCTAGGTCGTTCACAAGCATGGCTCTTAGTCCAGCCTTGCGCCACTAGCACAAGCTGCCCATATTATTATTATTATTATTATTATTATTATTATTATTATTATTATTATTATTATTATTATTACACTAAATAAAATACGAAATCATTAATTCATATGCAGTGAAAAGATGCGAGATTATTCAAGATATTTTTCTTTCTTTCCCGCTTTGGGTAATTTTGCATATCATCGAACACTCTTATACTCCGTTTGAAGGCAAGATCCTTTCAAACCAGAAAAAAAGCTACGAAGGAAGAAAGCCGGCTGAAAGAGCTCCGCATAGAAACTGCTATATTGGTGCTCCTTCACATTCAATGATGAACGAAAAGCAGTACATTTGATATTTTGTCTTTCATTGTGAGTACTTTTTGCGATTGCGTAAGTAAAGTTTGCATACGCACCGGTGTGGTATACCGGTCCTACGCAATGGCCGTTATGTTGAGATTAGATTATATAATAGACCGCTCTGTCGCAATAACGAAAGAAAATTAAGTTTTATTTCGCTTTGTTTTAGTTTCCTTTTATTTTGCTGCAAGTGTTATTGGGCGCCTTATTCAATAATTACGCTCACAAAGCATGTCTCGAAGTGGGCGATCGGCAGCTTCGTCTCGCCTTATCTCAGCTTATTCAACACAAGCAAGAACAAACGACAGTGTTCAAGAAATACGTATTCGTGAAATTTGCATAAAATCAGGACATACCGGAAACTATTTCAACGGAGCTGTTTGTTCAAGCGTGGACGAATTTTCAGCTGCGTCCGGGGCGAATTCTTTCACAAGAATCTGATTCGCAAAAAGCTTTTCCGTTAACTTATTGCACCAGATTTTTTTTTGTTGCGATATAAATTATTACCTTCCTTTTAATTGCCGCTCGGGCATTCGCGAAACGCATGCAGTGAATATGCGCCGTTCAGGGAAAGAAATCTAAAAGAAACCAGAAAATCAGATATCTCAGTGCCGCATTGAACTTTTTCATTTAAGAATGTACTGTCTTCGGAAGCCTGAGCTATCCATAGGCTCTTATTACGGATATCCATGCATGCCGGTTGAAAACTTCTGTTGAATAAGCGAGACGTTCTAGAAACCTTATTCGTATTTCTTTGATCCTATGCTTCTTTTAATCAATTCAATTATACATAGTCACCCATGTATTATAAAGATAAAGCTTTTCATGAAGTACTGGACATGTTTGCCTAAGCCAGTCCTGATGCTAAATGCAATCAACTGAGAAGACAGGGAGAAGGAATGTCGTACGAGTTGTCATAATTGTCCCAAATCAGTCTATATTTTTTTCTTGTCCCACAACAGACGCCCCGAAAAAAATAGTAAATTATGCACACCAATAAAGTCCATCCAATCACTTAGGAGTATTGGAGCACTTCTTCGTCCAGGTGTGGCGTACGATAAGCGGCAGTGGTGATGAAAGCCATGCAAGCAACTATGCAGGTCTGGCGCACGAGTTTTAGCAGCGAAGCTGCTTAAGCTAGCCGAAGTTTGTGCTAACACGAAGTATGACCTTCAAGTGACCTTGCCTAGCAACCAAGCGACGCTACATCTTCCAGCATAACCTTGTATGGCCTCGACAGCATGCTATATATCACGTAGTGTCACAACGACACGTGACCGTAGGAAGAAGAAAATTAAGGAGTTAACGTGAAGGAGAGTTAAGATGAACAGGATGAACAATAAAGTGATGGTGATTGCAAAGAAAACGATAATGGTGAAGAATATTATGATGAAGATTATTCTAACCATGATGATGAAGGTCAGGATGATGGCGATGAAGCTAATGGTGGTGAAGAAGGGGAAGATGAAGCTGCTGCTGCTGCTGCTGATGATGATGATGCTGGTAGTGGTGATGATGATGCTGAGGAGGAGGAGGAATGGTGATGAGGATTGTGATAATTATCGGCCAGCTTCTCTGCGATATGGCCTTGCACGACCTAGCGGAAGCTGCGTAGAATTTTCTTGTTTATAAGAAAAAAAGGCACAGTTGTGCCGTAATGGAGAAAGAATTCTACTGCGACACCGGCACAGTAGAACAATATAAGAAGTTAGACTTCAGGGGCGATGAGCTTCCTCGTCGTGTTCCCAAATGCGGAGTGTTGATATGATAAGGATAATTGTGATGGCCGATATGAAAGGTTCTGTTTATGCATTTCTGAAAAGTTTCCTAGAGGTTATGGTGCTGCTAATCCCCTCACACCAACTCCCCTTCCCCCCCACCCGCAAACGAAAAAAGAACAAAACGAGGGTTCAATCTCGGCCGCGGCGGTCGCATTTTCGATGAAGGAGAAAATGCAAGAGTCCCTGTCAGTGGGTGTTAGATAAACCAAGGTGATGATGATGATAATTGCGGTTCGGTTAGGAAAGGACGCCAATTTCTGCAGCCCGTGTAGGGAGCACGGCTAAACGTCCGAGGGGGGGGGGGGGGGGGTTAGGGGAAAGGGAGTGATAGAGATGGAGGGGAGATTAAGGCCCTAGTGGAGGGCTCCGGAAATTTCGGCCACCGGGGGTTCTTCAACGCACACAAACATCGCACAGCCCACGGGCCTCTGGCATTTCCGCCTCCATCGAAAATGCGACCGCTGCGGCCGGGATCGAACTACCGGCGGTCAAAACCTCCGGAACGCTGCAATACGGCTATTCCCTTTCACTCCCTTTTCCACGCTACGCCCAAGGACACTGAGACGTGCTCCTGCTACGGCGGCGGATCCTTGACGGAACGACAATTATTTTGTCGGCCGCGGTGCTGTAAGGTCTACGATGCATGACAGCGGCGTCGAAATACGCTGGTCGAAACCCTGCTGGTTCAAAGCCTTGATTTTTGATAGAGCAGATATTACTAGATGCCCATTTACTGTGCGTTGTCACTGAAAGTCAAAGAACTCCAGGCGGTACATCTATCACGGCGGTTTCCTCCACGCCATTCTCTTCTTCACCCCAGATGGTCGAAATTTCACTACAGTGTTTTTCATATTCACATAAAAAATAAGATAAAAGCACCATATAGAATTTTTTTAAAAAGGCCACTTACCGCTTTCCCCGCAGACAAGCCGCGCTTCACGCCACCTGGTTACGCAATTACGACTCTCAGTCGGTGCAACTCGTGGCCTCAAAGACTGCCCACTCAGGCGTGAGCACTCGCATACAACCGCCATTGATTTGCTTTCGAATGCTTACACTCCCTATATAGACCACGGATGCGTCCAAAGTGGCTTCCGCAGCATTGTGTAATAGCTTACAGAAATTCAGTGTGTATTATTTAGGAGGTTGTTGTTCATCACGAAGCAGCGATGAGAGACTGGTTGTTGTGAAAATTTTAAAAACGGCACGATAGTTCATAGCCCCCCTCCTCTCCCCGTTAGCAAATTATGCACCGCTCAAAAATTTCTATGAGAACCCTGACATAGTAAAACCTGGTTATAACAGACACTGAATGTAACCACATAGCACGTCTCTTGCCACCAAAAATTGAAACACATCGAGGAACAACAGTAGATCACATTGTTGTGCATCAACACCAAAGTTTGTTTCAAGACACTTACAGGAAATCACTCGGGGTAGCTTAAAGAAGTAGTGTTTCTTTAGTGACCACGTATTGTACTATCTTCCTTCCCGACTTCTGGAAGTAAAGCATTTCTCTCCGTGTGCCTCCCTGTTGCCCACACTACTTCGGAAGTATTCTCCGATGTTTGTCAAATTCAGCTCTAGACATTTCCTGCCCTGGCACGTTAAAGAACACCAGGTAGTCGAAATATCCGGAAAACCTCCACTACGGCGTCTCTCATAATCAGAGCTGGTTTCGGGACGTTAAACCCCACAAATCAATCAATCAACACTTCCTGCCCTGAAGTATCATCGGTATCCCCCTCATTTTCTGGTACATCATCGAGATGACATGTACACTTTTCTACGGAGAGGGCAGCATGAACTGTAAGCTCATCGTAGAGCAAGAGGTTCGCGAGCTGAACATGTCCAGGTTGTGTCTCTCCTAAATAGTGAAGAACTTGCTCTAGGCACCTGCAACGTTCGCCTTTAGTGACACAGGTGTCCTTTTTAAACGTGCCTCTTGAATTAATGTTGTTAACATGGCGGACACAGCAAAACCAACCAAGCCATTTTCGTATGCCTCTTATAAGCAAGTATCTCTTGTAACAGTGTCTCTTGTAACGAGATTCTACTGTTTGGTACATGATGAAAAGAGATTAGACTAGAGGTTCGTTAGCTGCACAACCTGTGAAGTCAAGGGATAATGAATCCAAGCAAGGCACAGGTAAAATAAAGTGCAGGTTTTAACCGTAATGTGTGCCTCTGTGAGCATGCCCTCTTTCTGTTGGTCGCGACATTGTGCGCCCGGCCCTAATCCTTGTTAATGCCCGAAGCGTGTGTTCGCCAACGCATTATGAGCATTGACGAAACCTGAGCTCGCTGTATACGAAACGCGCGTTCGCATTGTACTAAATAAATAAATAAATAAATTAATAAATAAATAAATAAATAAATAAATAAATAAATAAATAAATAAATAGGAAGGATTTGTCCGGAGACAAATCCGGACCAGCCAAGTGCTCATCAGTTTCGCTGCTTCGCCAGCCTTGCGCAACCAGCGCAAGCGTTCCTAATCTTTTTTTCTTGCTTGCTTTAATTACAAAAAATTTCTTCTTGTGATTGTTGTAAAAAAAAACATAACCTAAATATGGTAAGATGGTCAAAAAGTTACTATGCATTTTAACAAAAAAAAGTGAAATGGCAGAGCTGTTTGTGCATGGAGTTCTGTAAGTTTTATACGAATACTTCATTCCTTCTTTTTTTGTAAACGTACGAAAAAAGAGAGCACGCTTTCTTCTTTGCAAATACAGCGTGCATTTTTTCTCACGTAGGATGTCGAAGACCTGCGTGAAATGTGACCACTATTTTTTATCTTTCTGCACCAAACGTTAGTTCTGTGGTGTTGAAACGTGTAATGTGAACGCGCTTGCATCCGTAGTATGATAATCCAGATTCCCAAGGGCGCTTCCAAGTGACTACCCAACGCCTTATTAACTTTCCAACGAGCCAGCACAACAGCGCGTCTTACGCCCCAAGCACAGCTAATTAGGCCCAGCAGTAGCGCTATGCGCACTACGCAAGCAATCTTAATGGAATCTGCCGACGCGTACGTCTGTACCCACAAACCGTGGAACTTGCGTTGCATAATGTGATTTTAGGGTGATACCCTTTAGCGAGCGCCGTTTCATGCAAACTTCTCGTCGTGAAAGCAAGTGCGCTGGGCTTTGTTTACACAGCATACAAGGTGCGCAGGCAAGGACGCTTACCGGACATCTACAGGACATATCTTTACGCTTGCCCATTGTCACAACCTTAAGGTTTCTATGTTATCCGCGGTCACCTTTATTCGTTTTCTGTTTTAAATGCTAAGCATTTGTTAGCGAATTTCGGAGTGTTTGAACGTATCTATCTATCTATCTATCTATCTATCTATCTATCTATCTATCTATCTATCTATCTATCTATCTATCTATCTATCTATCTATCTATCTATCTATCTATCTATCTATCTAGCCGCCTACGACTTCGTGATCTCCTGGCCGTTTCATTCATAGGATGTATACGAAAATTGGTGTGACATAACATGACTGCATGACGAACATAAATGACAGGTCATAACACAAAAATCATGGCATGCATGTCATGAGCGGCATGATTTATGTGCCACTATCTTGGTGCTCCTTTCGGCCGTTTCGTTAACTTTACTGAAATTGGCATGGCGGGACAAAAGCATATGACGACCACGGGTGACACGTTCTGAGAACATGAAAATCGTGACATGCATGTCGCCCCGCCACGGTGGTCTAGTGGCTAAGGTACTCGGCTACAGATCCGAGGGTCGCGGGATCGAATCCCGGCCGCGGCGGCTGCATTTCGATGGAGGCGAAATGTTGAGGCCCGTGTGCTGTGCGATGTCAGTGCACGTTAAAGAACCCCAGGTGGTCGAAATTTCCGGAGCCCTCCACTACGGCGTCTCTCATAATCAGAACTGGTTTTGGGACGTTAAACCCCACAAAACAACAACGTGACATGCATGTCATGAGCGGCATGGTTTATATACTACGCGTTTAGTTAATCGGGTGTATACCGGAATTGCTACGGCACAACACGAGAGCATGACGAACGTAAAGGACAGGTCATAATATTAGAATCTTGATATGCGCGTCATGAGCGGCATGGTTTACATGCCACTGTATTGGCGCTCTTGCGGCCGTTTCGGTAAATTCATAAGTAACAAAATCGGTATAGCGAGACAATGCAGGTCAGTTTTACGTTCCTGATGCGTGCTTCGCATTTCCTTGATTCCCACTGCAGGTGGTATCTGTCATTTTTTTCCCTATTATTTAGGTACCTTTTAATGCACACTAAAAGGTAGTAGTAGTAATTGGATGTGCAATGAAAACAACGTAGTGAAAGAGGGAATCGTATCGAAGCTTCGAGGGCCAAAACTGTCCTACAGATCCGACAGATAATCAAGCCAAGTGAGGAAGGTGATGCGTGGTTTTCGTACTGATTGCAGTAGCTTTGGAATAAAGAACAAATGAATTAAATTTCACGAAAAGTTGCTCGAATGAACAGTGCCGCTGTTACGCCGTGCTCTCGCCGGACCAGACCTGGAGGTTAATCAGCTCTCTTTTTCCTGGACTGCGGGCAGGATATTGTGAAACAGTTGAATTAAGTAGGCAAGAATACTAGGTGGCTTAATCGGAATTGGTTCATCCTGAGCTTGTCGCGTAAAAAAGAAAAAATGAAAGGAAGAATAAAAGGAAAACACCGGGACATGTGATGGGGAAAGAGAATACGAGCGCTTCTACAAACTGCTGTTTCTATTCGGAAATCCCAGACTTATAAATGAACAAATCTGCACAAATGATATGCGCAAATCTGCGCAAATGAAAAAAAAAATAACTCAGCCAGGCTGGGAAACACTCCAAGTTACAAGAATAATAAGGGGGAAATGCATGCGGATAGCAGGGGAATGTCTTTGTCAGACAAGGCAATGGAAGAACGACATATGCGAGCGTCACTGTGCTGCGCAATTAAGAATGCTTCTACGATTTCCCCTAGATGTTTGATCGCTCTGGGTGAAATTAATGACTGTGATCTCAGAGCAATGAGTGTTTTGTAGTACGCACCGATGCAAGGTATGATTTTTTAACGTCTGTACGTTTACATGTCTATAGAGTTATATTAATAGTAAAACCAGCTGTAAGAAGCATTTGTCCTATATTTCCCATCTTTTGTCCTCATGTTCACTTCAGTTTTAGGTTCAGAATGACGATGATCATTTCTGGGGTTTTACGTACCAAAACCGCGCTTTGGTTGTGACGGATGCCGTAGTGGAGGGCTCCGGAAATTTCGACCACATGGGGTTACTTAACGTGCACTGATATCGCACAGCACGCGGGCCTCAACATTTTGCCTCCCTCGAAATGCAGCCGCCGGAATTCGATCTCGCTACCTTCCGATCAGCAGCCGTGTACCATAGTCACTAGACCAACATGGCGGGGCTAAGATTCAGTATGAATTAACGACATTACCTAAGGTAACTATGCACCGTGATCAGCACATGGCTGTCCTGCCATTCTTGTCAGATAACGGACTGGGCTGTGCTATGTATAACAATTGTACTCTCCCCGTGAAGTCATTCGTGGTGGCTTGCCTTTTGCTCCGTTTTCCGAAGTGTCCGTTTACGTCTTGAGCCGCTGCGTGGGGTGTCCTTTACAAGGACATACATGTACCTATGGACATCTACGGAACATGACAATGCACACGGCGCGAATGCGCCTCGAATGTCAAGTCAAATCATCAAACTTTACTTCATCCCAGCAAAGAGAAACGGGATGGCGGGAACAAGCTGCATTACTGCAGCTTCACTAAGCCCGGCTATCTGTGGCACAATTCAAAATTGTGCAGCAGTAACACAGTCATATGAGAACCCAACCTAATTCTAGCCACTCTACAGAAAATGTAATAAAAAGAAACTGCTATACAGTAACATGAATGTAGGTAGTAACAGTAACCACATAATTAATATCTCAATGAAAACAGAAATATAGAGACTGCTTATATTGGAGTTTCAGTGGGGCATCTTTGTCTTTTTCGAAGGACCGTGACGGTCTTGGTCCGGAGTAACAGCGGCACCAAAACGTCTGCACAGAATAAGGGACAGAATGTGGACATTACAGACGTTCGGGAGCAAACGCTTCGTTTCTGTCTCTATTCCACTCAGTATACCCTGTTGAGTAGTTCTCCGAAACGTTCTGTTAAGCTGGCTCCGATTAAGCTAGAAAAGTAAGCCCGAAAAATACCGAGCAACTGGAGTAGAAATAAAAGAAAAAGATGCAAGTTTAAAAAGAAACGAGTAGTCTTCCACACTTTGTGGAAGGATGATCAGCGAAGCTGCGGTGGTGGTATGGACATTCCGCTGTGAAGTTGTCTGCTGAAACGGGTCAGTAGAAGGGATGGGTGGGGGGGGGGGGGGGGTATTTTAGCCTACACCCAAGCAATGTAGGGCTTCATTAAATGTATTATACCATTATTTTGCGTTTTCATTTCCTAGCTTCATCCTTATGCCTTTCGTTCACTTACGATACCCTTGTACCACTTCGAACAATATTTAATTACCATAATTCACATTCGATAGACAGCAAATTAACAGCAAGGTGCATTTAGTTGCATTGAAGAGGTCTCGAGACAGTGTTTTTTTTTTTTTTCTTTAAACCTAGGTGGAAAGCGGTGGCCATCGGTCTTGAAGGCGCCTATGAACACGTGAGCCAAATGACAGTGCTCGCGGCGCACTATTATTATGCGCACGCTTTCACGTGCTTGGAAATTCACGTGTTCACCTGTTTTTTCACGTTTTTGGCGATTTGGTTTCAACTATACGGCCGGAAACAGCGAGCTCTTCGTTCAACACATCTTGTCACAAGGAGCGTTGGCTCCGTCCCTTGAAGTAGATCGGTGATTCCATGAACGCGGGATTTATCCAGCAGAAATAACTTATTTGTTCATTTTGAGTTCAACATGTAAAGACAACGCGCATATCTTGCAGAACAACAAAAGAAGTTAAGCGGCGTAGTCGGTTCTACTCGTGAAGTCATTTGTCGTAAAAAAAAAAAACTGTGTTTTAAAGCAAATTACAAACCATCTGATGCGTGTGGCACACTAATATTTGACTCACATGTACACAGCAGCGTCCGCGAGTGTATGGCACCGTTTTCAGATTATGTTAAAAAAAAGTGTTGAAAGGCCTTCTTCCACACTTTTCGACATCAGAACTCTTTGAAACAAAGAAGTTCTCACGCGCCTTTGAGACAATTTACTTCTCACTTGGCTTACTTCATTCGCGTTTTATTTTGCCTGTTAGTCACTTCCCCACGCTCTGCGCTCCACGCTAGATCGTCCCACCGCTGTAATATTGTTCTGCGGGTCGTTTTGTCCGCCGGCGAGGTTGGCCAGAACCTGCACAGCCTCCACACAAAAACAAAGAAGAAATGTAGTGCAGAAAAGTGGCTTCCGTGCAGATTATTTGGTGCAAAGTTCAGTAATACTGAATCGTTGATTCGGGAGCGAGCAATGGCCGAGTTCTGAAAACTTCTCTTCCTTGAGTGATTTTCCCATTGGTCCCCCGACTTCGCTAATGAAATGACTACACCAGTGTGATGGCTAAAATAGTCTGTTAAGATCATTTTCGCGTAAGATATTTTCTTGAATACGGGACCGGATGCGTAAGCATTGGTACCCGATGCTTGTATGGTGGTCATCCATTAAAACGACCCGAGTATCTCACGGAATCCGCGAGGAAAGTTCATCTGAACTTTACTTACTTGAGAAAACAAAAATGTTCTGACTCTAACGAGCGGGCGGCTTCCCAATGCTGGCAATTCTGAAGTTCACCTGCGTTATCCGCTTATCCTTCGTGTAGGGTTAAGTTCGCATTCTGGACATGCAGAAATTTTCTTTTAACGAAGTATTCTAGTTTATGACGTTTTTTTTTTCAATTCCTTCATGCTCTTGCATCCCAGTTTTTATCAATTTCTCTTGCATAAAATATAAACCTTAAAGGCACAATCTCAATTGAAAATGATTCTAGAGTTGTCAGATGTTGTTTTCATGTACGCTCCGTATTCCCGGTGGCGACCGAGTGAGTGTGCCAACGAAAAGAAAATGGAAAAAAAATCGGACGCAGTCGGAAATCCTCAGAGAGCCGCAGCACCTTGAAGAAGTGTTTTAACGCGACAGCGTTATAAAGCTTGTGTCGCTGGAAATCTTGTGTTGACATCGACGTCCACGGCGAAAATAATCCCGTCTGGCTACCGCCGTGTTTACTGACGCAGCCGGCCTCGCAAGACCCACGCATCAGAACGCAGAAGCGTTAGTGAACTAAATTGAATTTCTTAAAGTGAAAATTCCTCAGAAAAATCACAGACTGCGACTTTACTGGCACCAACACATACGGTAGCACTGGCTGTTATTTCAATGAACGAGGCAATGTAATTCTCTTACGAGGAATCGATGCGAACGGGGCGAAATTACACGAGAGCGCTAACTATTAGATGGAAAGAACCTCAAGTTGTCGTAGTTAGTTTTTGCTATACTTGTTTACCGCTACAGTAAAGCAAGGACGGAGAGAGACAAGACGACATGGGAGATAACCTTGTATTAGTTTAATGTTCCGAGTATGTAGCTACATCTAACACCCCCCCCCCCCCCCACTCCCCCCAAAAAAGTGACAAGACTTGCGCAGAACGCAGGAACAATACATTCATCCGCCAAGACACTCCGTCCTTGTTTAATTGTAGCGGTAAACATGTACAGTACTCAAGGATTGAAATGGGAAAAGTTGGGATCAAGTAATGCAGATACTCTTGCATCTACAATCTAGAATTCGGGTAGCACCGGTGAAGAAAACTGGTTCGTATACTTGCACAAGAAAGAATACCTTCACAGGTCAAATTCGCAGCTACAGGACATGGTTGCAGCGAGCAATCGCACCTTTTAGATGATTTACCTCAATGTTTACATGTCCCATTTCAGTCCGTGAGCACTGTACGTTGAAGGCAAAGAGTAAGTGTGCTCCAATTTCTTTTTCACGAGTTAAAACTTTTTTGCAATAGATGAGCCTTACCTTACGCTGACCGCAGCCTCTCCGGGCCACTGCCACTCCAGGAACGAACTAAGCAGGCGGCACGCGCGCACAGTAAACAACAATCCACGTTGTGTCTTCTTCACGGACCTCTAAATAAATCCAAGTTCGGGACGAAACGCTGATTGAATGCAATGCAAGGAAAGTGCACTTTCACGTCAGACAGAGCACGAAAAAGTTGAAGCAAGTGCTTATTTGAAGAACCACCCCGTCGCCAACAGCAGCGCCGATCCACTCAGCGAGCGCTTGCCCTGACACCTCCGTTCTTCTAAGCGGAGACACGACCGCCTCGCTTCTGTACCGTCGATCAACTGGTTGCGCCCGAGGGTGCCTCCCGTTTTCTCCCAACCCTCCTCTCTCACCCCAGTCGGCATTCGTCCCGAAACGGGAAAGCGGCGAGGGCGGCGCGCTCCCGGCATTCGCCTCGTATCATGGCCTTAGGGACTCCGCCAAGCGCGGCCAGATCACGGAGGCCGTCTGTTCGCTCGATACGTTTTGGCGGTGCTCGGATTGGTGGCGCGGCATTCGCCCTTGCGCTAGAAACCAGCATCGGCCACGCTGCCGAGATCCCCCCGGCTTAGCGGTTGCCCGTCTCAGTGCGTCGCTAGAGCCCCAACGAGAGAGCTCGCAGCGAGGCCGCGCTCGATCCAGATGCCCGATCGGCGTATATTGACGCACGATTTTCTCCATACGACCACTTCTTCCACGTTTCTGTCTTTTTCTTTTTTTTTTTTGTAATGCGCATCGGGTTTGGAAATGGGGCTTCCTCTGGAACCCCAGATTCGTCCAGGCATTAGCAGAAAATGTCATATCGCAGGCTTTCTTTGTCCTTTAACTTTTTGATTGAGGCTGACTACTTTAGGTACGTCTTCAGGAAAAAAAAATTTGAAATCCCTCCTCTTTAGGGAAAGTGGGACAAGAGAAGCTCTGCATGTCCGTGCCTGACCTTTCTTTCTTCATTTCCTTCTTTCTTTCTTTCTTTCTTTCCTTCCTTCTTTCTTTCTTTCTTTCTTTGGAGAGGAAGTGTAGGTCCGCTTTTCCGTGAAGCCCGGTACTGTCTGTCTGTCTGTTTCTTTTATTTTTCTCCTTTTCTGTTTAGCCTTCTTTCACAGACAAAAAAAATCCAAGGGACTCGCTCACCTGGCTCAGATCTGGTGGTTATACTTCCCTTTCCGAGCGTGCAGGTTGTTACGGATGCGAATTTGTGTCTCGAAAATAAAAGCGCAAGGGAGGAGACAAATGCTGGCGCCCTGCTTTCATGACGGTTATTCTCTTCGCGTTATTCTCTCCTCGGCCAGGCAGAGGTGCATTAGTGAAGAAAATTTTCAACGCCAGATGAAATTTTGTAAACTAGGGCTGCTAAGCTTTAGCATGCTCGAAACATTTGTTTATATATATATATATATATATATATATATATATATATATATATATATATATATATATATATATATATATATGCTATGCAACGAGATCAACGTGATCATTCTTGCCGTTCTTTCTGGGAACTCGCCTTCAGACGGTTGTATTTCAGTACGAGCTCCATGTCTGTGAGTGCCTACAGGAATTCTCCAGAGAGCGTCGGCGTTTTTGTCTCACTTTAAATTGCTTTCTGTGCGGAGATACATGAAAGACAGCCACTGTCTGCGTGAAGTAAACTTCCTAGTTTTTGTTCCCTTATTATTCTTATTCCTACATTTATTCTTTCTTATCTTTATTGCGTGTACGTCTCCGGGCTATATGAAACGCCGTAACACTAGCGACCGCCCACACGTCCGAAAGGTCAAGCTTTCGCTGAAGGATACAGGCAGCGAGTCACAGACGAACGTACCTTGCACGAAAGCTCTCTCCAGGCAAGATCGATATTCTGTAAAAAAGAAATGTGGAGGCCAGAGACGATGACGAATCCTTGAGAGAGGCTGCCACTTCACTTCAGTGGTTTGGGGACCGGCTGCCATTCTTTTTGGGTGCTTTGCGGAGGCGGGATTATAGAGCCGTACACTGCGCACCTTAAGAAGCAACGTTCGGTGCCATTTTTTATCAAAGCAGCTGCTTTATAACGCAAGGTGTGGTACGGTGTTACTCTCCATAGGGAGCGTTGCATTGCCCTCGATCCCCTACCCACTTCCGTGCTCCACCCACAGGAAAGAACGAAGGAAAGGAGGAAGAAAGGAATGAAAGAAGGAAAGAACAAAAGTAGGAACGATATAAGGAAAGAAGCAAGAAAGGAACGAAAGAAGGAACACTATAAGAAAGGGAGGAACGAAAGAAGGAACGAAAAGTTATGATTGAGCCTTAGGGGTGGTGAAAAAAGACCGCAAAACATGACAAGGGACACTACACTGCTGCTGAACTTGCGCGAAGGCTGATGCACAAGCAAGACTCGTACTACTTGGCTGAATGCCAGAAGAATCGGTACGGGCAATTCCCTCGCTGACTGGTTCCCGCGACATCGATTCCCACAATGCGGGAGATCTGACAAAAGAAGTATCTGCACCACACAAATACAAAAAAGGGCAGCTGCTTTGCTGAAATCCACCTTGCACGTCCTTACGATATCAAAAATTCATCACGGACGGCTCATGACATTCCACACAGGTAATATGTAAAAGTGGTGATTATGTGCGGGAATGAAGAACAGTCAGACATATACTGCGCACGAAATGCATATAACGGTAGTCACACGGCACAATGCTTATCATATCCCCTCCGTTCAGCAGCACATAAAGGCAGATCTGCACGGATCTGCCTTTATCTCTCCCCCTATCGCTAGCAAAATACCACTACCCCCCTCCTTCACAATGTACGAACCGGGCTAAATGCCTCAGACCGTATGTTTATGAAACTAATCACCATTTAGCTACGATATAACGTTCTGCGCAGGCTCTCATATGGGCAGAACCGGAATAAGTAATGGACGAGTTAGATACTGTAAAGAAAAGGAAAATACTTCCGTAAATTGCTCTTTCTTTCTTCTTCGCACTGTTGTCTGGTGGTTATGGCACTCGGCTGCAGATTCGAAGGTCGCGGGAACGAATCCCGGCCGCGGCGGCTGCATTTCGATGGCGGGTGAAATGTTGAGGCCCGTCTGCTGTGCGATGTCAGTGCACGTTGAAGAACCCCAGGTGGTCGAAATTTCCGGAGACCTCCCCTACGGCGTCTCTCATAATCACGGCTGGTTTTGGGACGTTAAACTCCGCAAATCAATCAAATCTCCGCACGTTTCCGATAACTTACAGCGTAGAGAATATCTAGTCTACGGCGAACTGCATGAGAAATACCAAATTCGCCTACAAGTTAAAATGACGTACATGCGGCGTATGTCCTTTCAATGCATTAGAATTTGAATCAAAGCGCCCCGTTCCTTCTCTACGGAAGAAGCCTGGTGGGCACCCTAGGACGCAAGCGACTGACCGAAATTTACGCCCACCTTTTGTTTAATAGAATATCAGAGCGGACCTCTACCTCGTGACTAAACATTAAATTTATTCAAAGAATATACATCAGACCTGCGTCATTGGAGTTTGCACTTACAGAGGGTGCTTTCAGATCCTGCACCTTAAGCGAGGTCTGTTGTTGAAGGACGGCGAGCAAAAACAACATGCAGAAAAAAAGTTTTCAAAACTGACAGGAGAAAAAAGGGGCATATCCCACGCATAAGCGGGAATCGACTTCAAGCGAAGCGTTACGGCCGCGTCTGGAGATGCCACACGAAGTGTAGTGCTGCAGCGGTCGACAACTGACGGCGCACCCGGGCGGAATCAGTCTACCGCGGGAGCTGCTTGCCATGCAACAGAATACATTTGGAGGCATTTTGTCTGCGCCTGCACAGTAGAGGCGATGTTGTCGCATGGTCTGTCGTCGCATCGACTCACCATTTTAACTCCTGTTTAGTTCACGCTCTGTCGCACTTTTCGCGACTATGGCCGCGTTTCATGGTCTCCAGCCATCGTTGCGTCCTTTTTCAGTCGCAGAATGAGGAAAGGAACGAAGACAGAATGCAGCAGCTCGACAATAGCGTGCCAAGTCTGAAGGAACAGCGGAGCTGGAGCACCATCCTTAGCAACTAGCCAAGCCAAGCGCGCTCCCTCTTGATCTTTTTCTTTCATCCGTTGTTATTTCTTGCTATATTGCACTGTATTATTCTTTACCTCCTTCTTACCCTCAGTTCTCTTCCAATCCCTTGCTATACTATGCTCTGTCTAGGCTATGGTTTACCTTCTCACCTCCTGCTTTCCCTCCTCCTCACATTTACCCCATCCCTCATCGTCCCTCTCCCTTTCCTATTCTCTTGCTATACTGTACTATGCATGGCTATGCAGAGGGAAAATTAGTACCCGCCCGTTTTGTAGCACAAGGGAAATCCATACGGATTTCTCAGAGATGAAGGCTTCCTAGTTTCCGAAAAATTTGTCCTGGATGGGGGTTCGAACCCGGGACCAACGCCTGTCCGGGTCGCTAACCCTGCCAACTGAGCTAGCTAAGGGGCTAGCGGCCGAATGTGCGAGGGCGAATCCATCGACAACTCGAAGCACATGGGCACGAAATTTGGCGAATAAACTCTGCGGAAGCGCGTCAGGTGTATTAACGCTCAGAAAAGAAAAAATAAGCGTCCACCCGCGGCTGTTTTGCAGAGCATGAGCAAAGCTTCAGGGAAATCCATACGGCTTCCTCCGAAATGGAGGCTTCTTTCCCTTCTATAAACATTACTCCACTTTGCGGGCTTCTGCAGAATTCGCTTACCAATTTCATGGCTTTGCTATGTTGAGAGCGGCTTGGCCCGAATACCCGCATATTAAAGCATCGCACGCTGGAGTTTCGGCAAGCTTGGACAACTGCGTTGTTAATTAGCCCTGGCACGGTTGTCCAGTGGCTATGACACTCGCCTGCTGAACGTGGTCGAATTCCAGCTACGGCTGCTGCATTTCGGTTGAGGGGAAATGCTGAGGCCCGTGTTACTGTGCGATATCAGTTCGCGTTAGAGAACCCCACGTAGTAGAGATTTCTGGAGCCCTCCACTACGACCTCTCTCGGGATCATATCGTAGTTTTGGGACATAAAACCCGGATATCAACCAAATGAAGGCGCTTTTAATTGTGCATTAATGTCTCAGAGGCAGCGTGTGTGCACGCTGCACAAATCGAAAGTACTGTATCGATCGGCAAGAAGCGTTCACACTTGGGCTTTCAGAGGCTGTACGTACGTGGCGCAATACAAGTGTTATGTCATGACACTTCATTATCTTTTTCTTCACAGGTGTGTATGTATGTCCCGCGTGCTGTGTAAGGCCCGCGGGCCCAACGTTACTAGAATAAACTCAGTTTGAAAGCTCCGCCGGAGAGGCGGTCCGCGTGGCGGTCGCGAGAACTAGTGGCGCTGTAGTCACGTCTTGCGCTGCCGCTGGCTCCCGCCACCGGCGCTTGTTGTGACGGCGCAGTCGACGTTCACGTGGGTTGCAGCAACTGGTACGCTTTGTTCGCTCATAATTTTTGGAACTGTTTTTGCCCATGCGAAGTGTCTTGGACGAAAACATACGTTGTGTATACGACGCCTAGCGAGGAGCCACAGGATCATTTACGCGTGGTATGCCGACTTGCTTTGCGCCGGGGTGCAAGATCGGGGTGCATCGTTGCAGACACCGCAACGATGACTCCGGCTCACGCCACTTCGGACCGCCAAAAGACCCTACGGAATTCAGAAGGTGGGAGGAAGCTTAACATCGCAAAGTTGAAAGCTTACTCCGATATGCAGACTCTGCGACCTTCTTTTTGAGCACGGCAACATTATAAAGCGCTACTTTCACGTTTTTGCTGGACAATAAGCTTTGATCCCTCGGGGAAAATGGGAACTAGCGCTTGGTACGCTTGTTCGCAGCATTTCCACCCCATATATCTAAGCCAAAATTATCAGGGTCAAGGCGCAAGTCCCCGAAAAAACGCATGGCGTCCTGCGAAAGCCCAGTGCCCACCTCGTCGGCGGAGGAGCCGTCAGAGCTAGAACAGCAAGACGAAGGACAAGCGATTACCAACACTGCCGGGACATAGAATTGCCCTCGCGTCACATTCACATTCGATCACTTGTCAACTGTCGCGCTACCTTCAAAGCAATGGCTTTTTGTGTGTTTTTACGAAGTAGTAACGAACAGTAGGTGCGGAATATTTTACACTCACCGGCTTGTGAACGGGGACTTCCTTATGCAAAAAACAGCTGTAGTTGATGAGCAGTTTAACTGCACAGTGAACACCTACAGAACGTAAAGCAAACAGCTGTCGCACAGTCTAAGCTGTGCTGCGGGCATGGAAGATGTACTCTGCGAAGTTGACGAACTGAAGGTGTGTGAACGATAGCGACAGAGTACGCGAAAAAAAAACTGCTTGGTTCTCACGTCACGCCAGATCTGTCCGAATTGTTTAAGGCACCGTAGAAATGAGCGACTGCAGACACCAGCGAAGGCAACCATTAAGAACTTTAAGATGAATCTCAGAAGAACGTTGCTTAGGGCCACAGCAGCTCGCGAGAAGCAGGACAAACAAATCATGGAACTGAAAGGAGTGATAGAAACGACCTCGGAGGAGTGCCTGAGCAAGCAGCTGGACTGCCTCCCACCGCTCGAAAAGCGGACGGTTGCAAATGCATTTCGCAAAGTCAAAGCAAAAGCACCGTGTGGAATGCGTACAATACAGAATGGTTGCTTAACTGCATGCTTGTACGAATCGCCAGCCCACGGGCCTCAAGGCTGCTGATAGACCTGAACATGCTACCACTGCCAACCACAAAGACTGGAGGACATTTAATGTAAATATGGATTTGAAGCCGTCTGTCTGGAATACATACAACGTCAAATAAACAAGCAGCTTGGGGCCGCTTGTTGTCGATGAAACGAAGCTTAGGCATTCTTACGAGTCCAACAAATCTACCTACAAAATAGACGGCTTTGTTGATTACGGTGGGATCGTGAAGGAGGGCACAGCTGCCAGTTAGCCCACCATGCGTTGGTGGTTATGTTCGTGCCCATGTTTGAAGGATGGGTACAGTCTATAGCAAGTTTTGTCACAAAGAGCGCCGCACCTGGCCGTATGTTGGCCGAGCTTGTGCTCGAAGCCGTTTTGCAGCTGCACGAGTACGGTGCGGCCGTTACTGCCGTGGTGAGCGACGGTGCCGGGAATAACATGTCCATGTGGCAGCAGTTTGGCGTTAGTGTGCCATTTCAGACACCAGGCATAAAAATTCAACACCTGTGCAATCCAATGAGCAATGCATGCGGGTCGATGCATACAGACGACGTTATGCATACCCACTTAAGTAGTGCACAAATGGGATGCGGGAACGTCGTATGGACGGACGATAAATGTTTAACTTTCGCAATAGCACTACTAGAAAGCCGCCGTGCGAAATGCGCGGTGGACCGCCGCTGTGCTCCGCTGTAGCAGACGACGCGCCGAGAGTAGCGCAAGACGTGACTGCAGCGCCGCAAGTTCACGCGACCGCCGTTCGGACCACCCTCCTCCGCTGGCGGAGATACGGAGCTGCGAAACTGAGTTTATTCTAGTAACGTTGCGCGGGCCTGCATGCTAAAATGCGTTCAATGGGAACACTTTCGGCAGACCATACCAACTAGGGCTTTCTGTTCCTCCCTGCGTCTAAAAAAGGCGCGATTGGTTCTTCCTTTCTTTCTTTCTTTCTTACTTTCTTTCATTCATTCATTCATTGAAAGCTAAGATCTCCGTTATGAACCGCAAGACGAAGTCTGTATCGGGCATATTTCTTTTACGTCGAGACGCTGCCGCCCTGAGATGAATCCGGGAGATTTCCAAAAAACGGTTGCAACACCACGACATCTGTTCTCACAAAAGCAAACGTGTCAGTAGATTACGCAACGACACAGCGATATGTTCGCCTGAATGCACGCTGCCCACCATCGTCACGTGCTGCATTATAGAAAAGCTGGATGATTGCGCAACGCTAAGAGAAGGCCGCGTGAAATGACGGACACGAATGGAGTGAGAAGGCAAGGACGAACGTTGAACTGCAAAGTAGGTTAATGTGACTCATGTTGTCCGAAGCGTAAATTGCGTGTGACGGGTGAAACAATGGAGGCAGAAGAATGTTCATGTGGGCGAGTTGGAACTGGTTAGGCATATTGACGGTCAGCGCGAACCAGGAGGACAAAAAGAAGGAAGGGACACGAACCACAGTGCTGTCTCACTACTAAGTTTTATTTAGCAACACACGCATATTTAACAGCACTGACCCCACCCATGTGATCCCATGATGCAGATGGAAAAGTGTGCAACAAAATATAAAAACGTGGTTAGAACCAAACCAACATATGCTAAGTGATGAAATTATTCAAAAATGGCATTTTCTTGTCATGCAGGGCTATCGGCGGCATGCTGACGCAGCGGGAACCGTTTTTGTTGTTGTGGTTTGTCCTCGTGGTTCGCGCTGACCGTCGACATGCCTAACGGAGGCAGAGCAGATCTTGAATCAAGAGGATGTCTCGACGTGGCATTTATCGCGCATTTTTATAAAGGCATCCAACATTTACACATGGGATGATGCTGGCCCTTTAAGCGTCTCACTCTGAATCGGTGCTCAGAAAGACGAAAACGATGATGACATTTCATGTGTGGGTCTTCTAAATGAAGTCTAGAACATTTGTCCCCTGTGTCTTCTTTCGTCCTTCCTGTGTTGCGGCGCTCCCTTTGGGACGTACTCTGAAAGATATTGAAAATGAGAGCCGAAAGGGCAGGGACAACAGAATTAAACGCACCAACTACGCCTCACCACTGGCAATTACAGGCATAGATAAATGGATGCAACTGCTATGTGACCCTTTCTCGTACACGCACAAAAATATAAAAGGCAGAACCATGACTTCAAGAAATGTTGATTGATTGATTTGATTGATTTGTGGGGTTTAACGTCCCACAACCAGTTCTGATTATGAGAGACGCCGTAGTGGAGGGCTCCGGAAATTTCGACCACCTGGGGTTCTTTAGCGTGCACTGACATCGCACAGCACACGGGCCTCAACATTTCGCCTCCATCGAAATGCAGCCGCCGCGGCCGGGATTTGATCCCGCGACCCTCGGTTCAGCAGCCGAGTACCTTAGCCACTAGACCACCGTGGCGGGGCTGACTTCAAGAAATGTGAGCAGCACGTGTGACGCAGAGGAAAAAAAAAACTCTATATTATTAATTTTCATATTATTTCAAAGTACCTTACGGGCCCCGTGGGGCATTAAGTAAGGGGCGAGATGGGGGGGGGGGGGCATTACACAATGTATACGTAATTGAACATACCGAACATAAACACAATACGAAAGAAATAAGTGCAAAACATTAAACTGATAACTAAAAAAAAGAACATACAGTCTTACATATACCAAATGTACAAGTAACAAAAACTGTGAAGATTACGACGCTTTGCTTGCGCACAAGAAAAGGAACCGACAGGAACCGGCAGAACCGACAGGAGCTGGCCGACAGGTTACGGAAACGGGTCACATGATAGCTTAGAAGAACTTGTTGCTGAGCGAGTTAGTGCATTTTAACAAAAAAGGAACTGCGCGGAAAAACCGACGACCACATAAACCACAGACGCGGGCGTAGACCTTCAACTGAATCTTATTTCGAGCACGCCACATAAATACACGAAAACTTCCGTCACTACGCCTGCGCGACACAACACGCTTTCTAACTAAGGTTGTCCAAAAAAATTCATTCCACTGTTATACAGAGATATTGATGTGTCACTTACACAATCAGGACCAATTTTCCGTATATGGTACGCCTGGCGTATCTCCCTTGCTTTGCTGTCGCGACATCGACATAATACCCTAGTCTCACCTAAAAGTGGCTTACGCGTGCAAACTGCACAGTGATCGGGAAGGTGCCCACGCCTATTGTTAATAATTGACAATTCATGCTCCCGCAGGCGGACGTTCACACATCTTCCAGTCTGCCCTACGTAGACTTTGCCGCAAGATAAGAGGCATCTCGTATACCACGCCAACAATGCAGTCCACGTAGGGTTCATTATTGTGTTTTTTTCCACAGCCTTGCAACATACTTTTACTTTTTCCTATGCGCGATCACGAACCAGCAAGCTTGCCAGGCGCCTAAAATGCTACCTCCACCCAATACCTCTTTCCCACATTCTTTAGATGATGGGAAGTTTTGTGAATGTACGGCAAAAATTGGCATTTCCTGTCTGTCTGTTTTAGTTCAGCTTCAGCATTATTGTTTTCTACTTTGATAGCACTATTGTTTTCGACTTTTCGACACTTGATAGCCATGTCGTATTTCGACATGGCGTTATTACACGCACGCGTCTAGAGGGCATTGCAACCACGCAAACTATCTTGTTATGTCCCCGTAGTACATCCTGTAACGCTGAAATGCGGAATGGCGATCGGTCATGCCTGGGGCATACCAGAAACCCTAAAACTGTCGTTCTCGCTGTGCGAGCGTTGCCCAGGTGAGCAGTATTTGAAACACGCCACAGCAGTGGACAACCCGGGAACTTTCGACGGCAGTGGCACCGCTAAGGTACGTTTCGGGAACTCCCTGGACGCCAAACAAACAAACAAAGAAACAAAGAAAAAGGTCACGGAAGCGACGAAAGCGATGTCTACAGAACGAAATATACCTGCAAGCCAAAGTGTGCCCTGGTAGCGCAGGTAAGACGTAATCAACGTTAGGCTAATATGGTTACCATATGCTACTGCGTGGATGAACCCGCACACTACTAATGAGGAGTGGCAACTTCGCGCTGGGCACTTCAGCCGCGAAAAGTTAATCTGCGCTGCAATCGCCCCCGCTGAAACTATACGTTCGTCTCTGTCGACAAAAGAAAATAAAAGAAAGAAATCTAGAAGTACTCAACAAAACCGCGCAATTTTACGGCAGCCAAGACACTAATTGTGCAGAAGGCAGTGGGAATTCCAGGGAGACGCCAGTCGCAGCGCCATCGTGATAACCTGGACTCGAAACCGTGTAATGTGCGACCTATCTAAACCAGGCGCTCCTTGATGCGGCACGTGCGTGCCGTGGGGGAAAAAAAAAAGGGGGGGGGGGGCTGAGGGGAAGGGGGCGCTACCATACAGTAAGCTTAAGGTACTCGGCGAAACAGGCGTTCGTTTCCTCGGCGCGCGGTAAACGCAATTTTCCGCGTACGAAGCTTCCTCGTGTAGTAAGGCAATTTCTCTTTGTCACACCTGGGCTTATTGTCGGAAAAAGAATCGCGAAATCGCGAGTGGTTGCACAGCACTGCAACTGTGTGCAGCACATTGCAAGCGTGTGAGAACCCCCCCTCTTTTTCTTTTTTCTTTCATGAAAACAGAAGCAAGAAAAAGTGAAATGTGGCTCACTGTAACGAGACAGCCCATTTGTCCGTGGATTGCGCAGGACGCGACACTAGGGAGAATGGGTTGCCTAGCTAATTGCCGCCACTGAGAAAGAAGGCATGACAAAAATGACTAGAGTTTTGTGAAACCGACCCTCATGGCCTCAAAAACACATGCCGTACGTCTGCAGTTATCGGTTTGCTCCATGACTGAAACACTTAGTCTCATAAAGTGGCAAGGGCCGCCTATTTTCACTCAGTAGCAGTAGTATTATTAAATAATGTGATAAGACCAATATTTACGAAATCTCCCGAATTCTGAGTCTGAATCTTTATTCCAGACATGCATACATAAATACATGGCTGAGAAGAAGGGAAGAAAAGCCGCTCAATGGGGGCTTGACGATGCTCCCTTCCCCTCGTATACATCGGAACTGCGGTATGCCCGGAACAGAAATAGCACAGGCATGAAAATTCAACACTAGAAAAAAAGAGGGTGCACAATAAAATGGACAATACTAGAAATACATTAAATCTCCGGATACATTCAAAGGTACATTCAATCGGGAGTCTCCCGATTTCAAACCAGTCCCCCCGATTTTAGGGGAACGGCCACGTATTTCCCGATAAACAGCCCTACTCCAACCGCTCAAGCACAGCTGTTATAAAATATTTCTGGGCTTCAAAAACACCGCACGCTTACCTCAAATCCTTCCCCGCTGTCCACTGATGCAAAAGGATCGAAATGCCGCCGCGTTTTGAGGTTTCATTGTTGCTTACGTTTGAGAATGTTATCCTTATCTCGACAAAGAACTCTGTCTGACGTTACACTGCAGTGCACGAAAAGTTTGCCTCGCCGCCGTATCACGGTGTCATGCGACGAAGGAACATGCCACCAGCTTTCGGGGATCATAGCACATTTCATGCTGCGTGCGCAGTTAATCACTCACGCGCGTTCCGATTACGTGTACCCGTAAAACAGCCGAAGTACAGATGGTTTCTTACAAACGTTGAGCGCGGCGTATTGTTTTACTTTGGCCCTAAGGAGTAATAAATAAAAACATGAGCAAGTTCTCTTTGTCAACCTTTCCCAATCCGCCTCTCCCCCTTCCCCGGCCTCCTCTCGGCGCTTTACTTATCTCCTGATTTGCAAGGTCACTCAACTCCGCCGTTGAATAGATCCGGTACAACGCTGTCAAGGCTACGCAAGTAGTTCGCAAAAAAAAAAAAAAAAAAAAGAAAATGAGTTGTATCTCGTTCCGATAGATAGGGAAGCAGCTTTATTGAAGTTGCGTGGAGATAGTCTAATTCATTTTTAAACAAAGCTACGAAAGGCCTCCTCACAGACTCCGCCTGACACGTGCGATCCTGGAAGCTTTCAAAATTGCCAGGCTGGGCGGAGTATGTGACAGACCTTCGACAGCTTTGTCTGAAATTGCATCTAACTGCCTTTCACGGCGAGGAGACACGCGTTGCATGCGACGACGGTGTACTTTTTTTTTAGGTTTATCACCTCTGGTCTTTCTTTGGATATAGTGTTATAGACCACGCAGCATATATTGCGCAATTTTGACTAATGAAGCATGTGCTGTAAGCCAGCGCTGCTTTGTGTCTTATCTCTGGTGTTCCTTCCTTTTTTGCAGTAACCCTCTTCCTCCTTATTTCCCTCTTCCTTTTCCT